>VZTD01002089.1:607528-783472 GCA_013397725.1 Rhagologus leucostigma
GGGTTTTAATTCATTATTCAGCATCATTATCCTTTTCCTGTGTATTTGTTAAAATAAATAGTTTTTATCTCTTTCACTTTCCTTCGAGGAAAAATTTCCTTTTTTCCTGAACCCTGTGGGGGGGAAGGGTGGTTGCAACCTGGTTTTCTCTCAGGGGCTATATTACTAGATTTTGGCCAAACCGGCACAGTGCTGGACTATATTCAGAGAACGGCAAAGAAGCTGGGAAGGGGCTGAAGCACAGTGCCAAGCCTGGAGTAAAGAAGGCTGAGAGGGACCTTATCACTCTCTGCAACTACCTGAAGGGAGACTGTAGTGAGGTGGGGGTCAGTCTCTTATCCCAGGTAACAAGTGATAGGACAAGGGAAAATGGCCTCAGAAAAGGTTTAGAATGGCTATTAGGAAAGACTTCTTCACCAAAAGAGTGTCAACCACTGGAAGAGGCTTCCCAGGGAAGTGATTGAGCCACCATCCCTGAAGCTGTTTAAAAGATGTGCAAACAGGGCAGTGAAGGGCATGGTCTGGTCTTGAGCTTGGCATTGCTAGGTTAACAGCTAGACTCAAAGATCTTAATGGTCATTTCAACCTACATGATTCTATGTGTGACTGTAAATATATTTATGTATTGTGTAGCATAAACAAGAGAAACAATTAATAAGAACGAAGTACATAATTTTAATTAAAATTTCTTATGCTTGACATCAAAGAAATAAAATACTGTAAAATAAAGACCTAAGTAATGATTTTTTTTCTGAAGACACAAAACTACTTATTAATCTATTAATTCCATCAGTAACCACTCAAATTTCAAATTTTTTCATGCTCTAAGTTTCTCTTCCTTTCTGACTTACTTTGCTTTGATTTGCTCTCCTCCCTAGTATGCAACAGATTTGTGACATCAAACACAAGGCACCTTTAACTCTACTATACACAGTTTTCTATGCTTAGTCTTGACTGAGAGTTAGTTCTGGACAGAACATAGACTTTATTCCTATGGTTGGTGAAAGAACCCAGGAAAATTAGAGTTTCACTGTAAAACTTCATGGGAAGAGATTGATGACAAGTCCTTATTCCTTTTAACTCCTCTCATGACTAATTAAAAAATGCTAGGATTGGATCTTCAGATGTACCAAATATGTGCAGCTTCTTTAGTCTTCCAGTAATAATGAAATACTGTGCAAAGCAACTTTAAAAATAAATAGATCTGATGTATGTTTGGGCTTTCTTCAGGAAACTGCTGATTAATTATGATACATTGTTTATCAATTTTGCTTCTCCAGAGGAGTCAGGTCTTGGGAAATCTAATTGTGGTGCACAGCCTGTGTTCAGAACATACGAAAGTTTTAATCTTTCTCTCCCAGAGTCCTGAAGATAAAATTATTCCTATTTGCAGAGGCCATTTATACATAGTATTTGAAAACAAAGTCAAAACAAAGCACTACATGGTTTCAAACTACTATACTACAAGCCTGGCAGCAACAGCATATATAGTAAAACTCTTCAGAGTGCTTATAAGTTTTTCTGAAAATATTATTAGAAGGATTTGGTACTAAGACATGTCTGTAGACCTCCTTGAAGACTATAGTTTACAAGTCAATGGAATTCTGACCATAATCTGTGGGCTGTAGACAGTGGCATTAAAACACTGCTTGCTTCTCTCAAAGGGACAGTGTGAAAGTAGAATCACTGTATAATATTTTCAAAACACTGAGATCCTCACATAAAAGGAACATAACTGTTCAAAGTAATTTTTTTTTCCAGTAGGGAATGTTTGTGACTTTGGTTTCAGTGTCCACACCTATTAGGCTCTTATCTGTTTCCAGAACTCAATTAGATCCCAGTATGTATTTCCTGAGAAAATCTTTTAAATGAGTAGAAAAAATAAAATAAACTTGGTCACCTGTATATAAATCAGGCCTTTCTGTCCTTGGTGATGATATTGTACTGTAGCTGTGGTGTCATATGCACTAACGGAGAAAAAAAGCTGGAGTACAAGTTGTCAAAAAATCTTTAGAAACCAATTAGGTGAAGTTTGTCAAACTAAAGAGGCCCTAACCTACACAGAGAGCTAATAGCTTTATTTCAAAGACAAAGTTACAGCTCTGTGTAGGACCTCTGCAGCCCATCTAGTTCTTGTTGAAATAACCTACTTATAAAATGCTGAGATTTGTTTTGTTTCTCTTTTTAGTTTTGTTTCACTAATATTTTATTTTAGTAAAAATTTTGCTTGGCTAACATGACAATGTGTGCATGTGTGTGTGTGTTTAATTTCTCCAGTACTGTAGATATAAACTTTCTCCTAGCTAATATCACAAAATGTAACAAGGAGTTAAGTTGGAGTCACAAAGTCTGCAGTTCGTAACTTGACATCCTGTCTTTGCAGAGTCCACTCTGCAGCTGACACAAAGCTCTATTTAATGTGCTGCCAATCACTTCTAGTCAAGTACAGTACCGTAAATCCTCGAGTACTCTTTCAAAATGATTTTGTTTATATCTTTTCCCATTTAATCTGTTTTTCTCTCGCCATACAGTGACGTGTAAATCCAAGAAAAATTGCCAATATTGGCTCCAGGAGAAAGAGTTATCCTTTAAATTGCTTTCATCTTCTCTGATAGACTTCTAGGAAGCAACCAGCTTGCTAAGGTGTAAGAGAGGCCATGAAGTCTCTATGTAAGCCTCAAATAATCAGAAATGTACTGTTAAATATATATTACTACTGCAGATTTGAAGGACAGAAGTTCACAGGTAGTTATAGAAGAGTTTAGCTACAGCTAATAGTATCAGTAACTCAGTTGTACTTGATTATTCATCTGTCACCTTAGGTGAATATTTTCTTAGCCCTACTCAGTTGTCCCTTACTTGGTCAGCTTTGCACCCATATGGGCTGTTCACTTGATTCAGTCTTGATCCATAGCAGCTTTCCCGGCTTTTCTTCTACCATTTTGTGACCCGCTCATATCATCTTTGATATTATCCTTTTCTCAGCCTCTCCTGTTTAACTGTTCTGTGCCTTCTTATAATCTCAGGTTCCTTCCCTCTGCTTTCTCATCCTCTTTTTTTTTCCCAGTGATATCAAGAAGACTTTTCTGCACTTTATGCTTTTTTTTCTTTCTGCAGGTCTGTCCTAACATCACCAGCTGCAGTGGTTACATGTGAGGCTCCTGCTCTCAGCAAGAAGCAAATGTCTGCATTTATCACAACTACACTGAGGTCCTTCACTTTGTACTTGATTTCCTGCTCCTCAGATCTGTATTCATCCTAGCTGAACAAATCTTATCCAGGTTAACACAGACAAACTTAGCTGCCATGTTGCCATTCTTCAAACCCTTTTATTCTTTCTGCTATTTTTTTTTCTCACAGTATCCTGTCTTATCTCCTTTCTCTCTTCCACTGGTTCCAATACATCCACTCTAATCTCCTCCCTCTTTCCTGATGGCATTTTACAGTACAGAACCACACAGAGAATTACTGTTCAGCAAAACCAGTACTATTCAGTGTTTTCTATCATAGGAAAAAGTCTGCTTGACTCTGCTTTATTCTACAAACTTTAACCTTCTTTTTATCGATGTAGTCACTGAGATTAATGTTTTCAATTGCTGTTCAGTACTAATTTCTAATCATATTCTATGCTTTTTCAAAACCACTCTGTATGTTCAAAGCAATTGAAATTACTATCATCTAATTCCCTAAATACCTTCTGAACCCCAAATTCTGCAAAGTTTGTATTCAATGATTTATTGTCTTATCTTGAAAAAGCTAGCTATTTTCTTCTTCTTGCAAGCAGGACTTCTCTTGATTTCATGTTTACTTTGGTTCTCATATTTCCGTTTTGATTGATCTTCCACTCTTTGACTGAATAGTCTCTGTCACCTCCTACAGATTTCTGAGGGTGCTACAAAAGTCAGTTTCTGTTTCCTTTTTTCATTGCATTAATGGTAGCTGGGGCAAGGACTGACCCCCTCTGTGATAAGGGTTGCACTTAGTGTCTCTTCAATCCAGAAGTCTGACTTTCTGTGGGTTGCAGTCCATTGGAGAAGCATCAGACAGAGGAGATAATCTAAATGCCAGCCTGACATCTTATACCACTGTTCTTACTTTCAGACTCTTAATCAAGAGCAACCATGCAACAAGTTTTGAAAGCAAGACCTGACTTATTTCCTTTTGACCAAAGGAAATACTGGGCTGCTTCTCAGGAATTCTCATAAATTACTACCTGCCAGCTGTAGGTCAACCTGCCTGGGGATGTAATTATAAAATTTTGCTTCCTTTTACAATTATTCTCAAACTTTTTCACAAAATCCTTTTTTTCCTTCCTCTGCAGTGGGAATGACTTATGTCATTAGAGATGCAGACTGCAGTCAGTGCTGGATTTCATAGGGACAAAATCCTAAGAAGCCTTCTGGTAATCCTCGTAAACCCTGAGAAGAACCCTGTTCCCCATATACGCCTCTGCATCTATACATCCAAGAATTCTCAAAAAAATTTTTGTCAGAAATGGTGTAATAAAAGAATCAAGACATACAAGAGTTGATGTGTAGGACGAGGAGTGTAAAGCTCACAGTGGAGTTTCTCCAGCCTTTATAATGGGCACAGGCAGTGCCACCACAGCCATAATTTCCATCTCTATTACTATCTTCAATTTGATCACGTCTCTAGATAGATATTGTTGTGAAAAATATGTTTAACTGATTCTCTTTGATACACTATTTCCTGGCCGTTCATAATTCTCCAGTCGTTTCTGTCAGCTGAATATTGCACACATCTATTGCTGCAGTAGCTTTTTTTTATGGTTCTGAGAAATATCATCAGATTACATCCACCCAGATTTCACCTGTGAAAATTTCTACTACTTTGACCATACAACAAATGTTAATTTTATAATTATATTCAACATTGGATGATTCTTTTAATTTTCAAACTACAGACTATCACTACTGCTTTTATAATTTTGTGTGAATTTACAGACTTTTAACAATTGTCTTCAACTGGACAAGTCTTCACCAGACACTTTAAAAATTTAAAGATAATAATGTTCCTGCTCTTTACTATGCTGGTCTTCATAATCCTCTTCAAGCACTTCGATATCCCTACATTCTCAACAGAAACCAGTACGTTTAGATTTCTTGTAAAACTATGTTTTGCACAATGCCTGTGGAGGACTTAGCAATGTTGTCCTATTATTTTCTTATGAAATGTCACCTGTGTGTTTCTACGCATTCTCTCATGCTGTAGTGGGTCCTTAAATTCTCTGGGACGTGACCTGTCTTCTTGGTTTGTGTTTTAAAATGTCTGACCATAGGAATGCGGGCAACAGATAGCACACAGATATAGTAATAATGATGCCAACTGCAAAAGCACTAATGATGTCACCTCTGGCCTGGTGGTTTCAGAATTGTTTCTAGACCATGCTGCTAATTTTGCTGCTGAAACATAGAGTTGCTGAAGACACATATAAACAGAAATAGCACTTTTGCAGCTCGAATCTGTACCTTGGATGTTTCTGTAGTAAGTCAGAATCTGATGAGTGTATTTTTGTCCACGAGGCAAAGAGCGATGAGATTCCTCAGCAAGTGCTAGCATTGGTGCTGAAATGGTAGACTCTTGAGTGGCAGTGAAAATGTCAGCAAATCTTCCATTTCCGGGTGGTTTCATAACATACGGCTAAATTAAGCTTATCTATTGGCATTAGCCAAATTTAGAAAAAAACCAGTAAGAAAATGAATGATGCATTGGATTTGATTAGTATAAAACTTGCTCAGGGATCATCATGCAATGCATCATCCCTTGAGTGACATGATTGTACCTGATTGTGCTATTTCTAATGGGTTGGAGGGGGGTGCTTAGGGGAGTGGAGTAATAATATATTCTTTTTGGATCAGGCGAATAGCGATGATTTGATTTTGAAATCACTGAAAATTCATTCATAATTTAGTTGAAGATACTAGTCTTAAAATAGTGCTATTTTCAGTGGGAAATCTATCTATTCAGACTCACCAAAAAATTGTACTAACATTGATATATAAATAATATAATAATGAAAATACTTAGACTTTCACCAGCTGTTACAAAAATGTTTTAAGTTAGCACTTAAATAAAAATAAATAGCACTTAAATAAAAATAGATAAATAAGTAAATACGTAAATAAATAAATATAACCTGAAAGATTATCTTGTATGGGCAAAAGTTAGCGTATTATGCAAAAGTTTTATAATACAGGAAAATTTGTAGTGAAGCATTGTTACACAACTTGGCTAAGTAGATTATCCAGTATGGTCTCTGAATAAACATATTGGCAATAGCTGATATTTGGTGCTACACTACTTTTTAGCACTTAAAATGCGTATCAGAGTATTAGAGCATTACTGGTCATAATGCCGTGAATGTGAATGCTCTAAAGACCGGCACACTGACAGCTCTGTTCTAAGTCTACTATGTCTGCCTGAACTACAAGTCATCAATACAAATATGATAGGCACAGAGATTCAGACTTTTCTTGATTTATATATATATGTATACATATAAATGTACATATACCTGTTTACTGTGCACTCTCATTTTTTATGTAGAAAGACACAGAGAGTAGGATCCCCACGATAAGATGAGAATGATTTATTTCACTTCCTTTTAGTTCAACTTTAGGATATTTTCAATACAATTTTGAAGTGAAGTGATTTGTTTTTCATGTGTTTTACCCACAGTTTGTCTCACAATCTTTCATGACATGCTGGAGAGAACAAAAGCCTTTGCTCAAAAAACTTTGTAGGGAACAATTTTCTGTTGAATTCATACATTATATGAACATTACCCTTGTATTTCTATGCCTGTTGTTAAATTTGAGTGATCACTTTTCTGTTCTTCACTGTACAGCTTCTATGGATGTGCAAAAGAGTTGATTAACATTGTAGTATTTCATAGTTTATAGAGGGTGGTAAACAAGAAAGTAAAAAGGCTTATCATTTGTAATGAAAGGCATTGTAGTGCTCCAGGCTTTAGATTGTCATTGAAATTCTGCCACTAATTTCAAAATTTGTAGCTGGGACACTGATGTTTTTTATTTTTGATACAGATTCTACCTATGTTTTACCACTGGTTTTATGAGTACGTCATCAGATCATCTTTGCTGTGAAGTAGCAGTTCCGGAATATTCCTATTAATCTGGTTTCCAGAAAAGATAAAAAAATCAAAATACTTCAAGAACACTAAATTTCATAAACTGCGAGAAAATTAATTCCAGAAGAACAAGGATCCAATTCTCACTTTCTTCTCATTTCCATTTAACTGGATTTTTAATCATCCATTGATTCACATCTACAGCTGAGAGTTACAGAATGTTTTGCTGGCAAATAATTTTGGTTACAAAAACAAAGATTTTGGACAGCCAGAGCAATTGCATTTATGATGAAGAGACATGCTAGTGATCACTTCACAACTGAAATAGATGGTTTCAGAAGTAGACTGATCTCACCAGATTGAGAGGTTAACAATCGAAAGAGTTGAGGTAGTTGTTTCCCAGGTGGCAGAGAAATATCAGCCAGTGTCTAGTCAGAAGTGGTATCTGGCATTAGTAATAATTCTATTAGCTCTTTCTTTCCTCTTCCTTTTTTTTTTTTCTAAATATAATTGTTCAATGACAATAATGAATATCGTTCATGGATGGGTCAATGACAAGTTAATTTTTTGTGCTTTACAAACTTAGTAGTTTTGAACCATTAAATTCTTTAAAAGGGACAGAGTCTGTCTGTTCCAGTGAGATATGAAGTAATTGCTTGTAGCACAGCCCCAGATACTGAACCACAAGTTATGACATTTTTCTACTTAGGAAGATTTTCTGGACACTTGTTTGGACTGAGAGAGAGAGAGAGAAAGAGAGACAGAGATGCATCACCATACCAAACTCGTCACACTAAAAAATACTTTTTATTTCCCATGTTAGCATCTTATATTATACATTTTATACATAATTTTAGAGTTTCTCATAGATTCCATATTCAGTTGCTTAGAAAATTACTATTTCAGTAAATGCCTCTTTTGTTCTCTTCATCAGTGTTGTCCAAAATACCTCTTCCCAAGATGATGCATTGTGGGGACGTGTCCTGTTTTGATGAGTTTTGTTGTATTTTGATTACAAGACTTTTCTATTTTTCAGTATACATGGTTGGGTATAAAATCACTTTCATTTAATACAGTATAATTTCAATATGATAAAGAAGAGCATAGAATATATAAAAAAACATATACCTTTTGGATTAGATAACATTTAAAGCTTTTCTCAAATAAAGGGAAGCATACTAGTATCAATTATATATTTTTATAAAATTTATTTACTCTTTCATGAAGGATTAGTGAATCAGTTTTATGTACATCAGAAATATATGGTAGGAAAAGGACCTCAAAAAGAGCACATTTTTAACAGTTTAAAATAAAAGACTTTGCTTGTCCAGTTCTTCATGTGAACCCAAATTAGCATTCTGTGTTCATCTTGAGCTTGGATAGATTTGAAGCCTTTCATGTCTAAAACCGCATGATCAAGGGCAAAATCTTTTGCTAGCACTGGAATCTGGAGGGGGAAACAAGACACGCACACATGGCTTTATCACTGTGTGTTTTACTGCAGAGACCATGAAAAAAAATCTCCATTGTGTTTTATTTAATTAAAGCACACTGCCCCCTTTTGAATTTCTTTTTAAGAAAAAATAAATCCTTGCTCATTAAAGATGTAGAGACCTACGATATATAGTCTCTTGCCACAATGCTAGCTTTAACTATACTTTAAACAGCTTACAAATGACAGATCCTATATAAAATAATTTGATAGTCCCATAATTAATTCAATTGTGGGAACCTTGCCTGAGTAAGAATCATGTTTGAATATTGTCCCTCATGAAATATTATCTACTGATTATCTTGGATTTTCACTAGCAGGCAATGTGTATGAGAATTACAGTGCAACACAAATGCATATTTCTTTTAGTTTCATCTATGGTTTCATATTTTTGAAATTATTTACAAAATTTTACATGCAGGAGAATCATCTACTGTATGTTTTAAATACGTCCATTCCAACTGACTACCAAAAATTGCAAATAGGTTTGGCCTGATGTTAAACACATTTGATCACGAGCACTTTTTAAGTGAAATTTGAACTTGTAAATCATGGTGTCCCCATCCAATTCAGGTTAAATAGGAGAAGCAAAATTTAAAAAGATAGCAGCAAGAAAGGCAAATGTAGTGGAGAAGTGGGGAGAGTGGAAAAAACATACAGAGAACAAAGATTGCAGTGAAGAAAGAGACTGCAGTCTTACTATTTGTATTATATTCATTGTGGAAAAAACATCTAAAGTCTATGTGTGAGTAGTTCTGTACACATGTGCATCTGAAGGAAATCAGGTCATCTATCTTAATATGTACCTGTAAAAGAATTATCTTTATGTAAAAAAAAAACTAACAAAAACCATTGATAAAAATCAATCTGAAATATTTACATGTGAAGAATAAAATTCCACAGCAAACTCACCAGAGTTACATCCAAAGGGAAAGAAGAGCAGCAACTTACCATACTTTTGAGAATGTAAAACATTTTTCAGGATATAAATCTTTGTTAACACTTCACTGCAGAGAAATTATTTTAAGCAATTATATGAAAATTTAAAAAGTCTTAATAATTTCTGATTTTTTCTGCTACTATGTCAAGTACTGAATAAAATCTATGACAAAATTTCAAGGAGTTTTTGAGCAAATATTGAAAATAATCTCTGACTTGAAAAAAGTTACTTGGAACTTAATCTTTTATTTTGAGCTTTTCACATTATTTTCTCATACTATTTGTCAAGTGACCAGTTGAGTTATGTAGTTATGTCTGAAGAAAGCTAATTTAGTGTGACCGTTTGACAGAAGAGTAAACACAGATTTTATTACTTTCTGAAGTAAATAAAAGAGAAACTGATCATAATATTGTTAATTGTCCAAAACCAAAACAGATTTATATATTCAATAAGATTAATTCTGAATATGCAATATCACTGATTTATTAAGATGATTCATTTCAAAGAGATATGAATTTTAAATAAGGAACGTACACTAACAGGTATATAGAATTTAGAAACAGAAAAATGTTTCATATTAATTATTAGTTAAAAATAGGACCCACAAAGTCACTGAGAAAGTTTGCAAGAATGCAAATATTTCAAGATGAATCAAAAGACCCCATCCAACACTCCAGTAGTGTCAGCACCCACAGTCACTATGACTTTTCCTTTACCATACTCTTTGGCTGTAGAAGTGCCTCTCTAAGCCATGCTCTAAAGGAGCCATAGGAATTTTGTGCAGTATGCTTCATTAATCTGCTGAACTTCACAACACCACAGGGGACATTTTTCATGATAGCTGTTTCATAGTTCTCATCTGGGCATTTTACCTTCTGACCTCCATATTTCAGGAAGATCTATGGAGAGGGCATCTATGTTTCTGCATGGTGTTCCAATGGCTTCAGTGAAGATTGAAACAAGCTGAGTGTCACCATGGGTCTAACAGCTGGTGCACTGTAAAAGGTAATAAATACTAAACCAGGATAATTGTTAGACTTGCGGTCCAGAACATTCTGATTGAAAAATTTCCCACCTCCCTTCAGGCATCCCAGATGTACAACTATCTCATATTTTGATATGGAAAATACTTTAAAAAATCAAACCAAACTGAATTGGATAGTCTGACAGTGGTTTTTCGAGAGACTGTGATATTGAGAGTCTTTGCCAAGCATACGCAGCATTAATGGTAAAGTGATTTTTGTGCGGATGTCTAAGTGAAGACTAATAAGGAGGAAAAGCATGGCTAAGCACTGGTCATTCTTTAGCACTGAGTGGTAACAAAAATTGAAATGTTTGCACTGTTTAAGTCTGTAAAGCACTGGCTAGAAAAAGGAGAGCATAGAGACTGGAAAAGGAAATACTTGAGATGACATGAGCTTAGATGCAAACCTCATCACACGTCTAATATCCTTCATAAATCTCCCTTCTCCCGAACAGAAAAAATATAAATGCCAGATATCCAGGAATACTCTAACTCAGGAAGAGATTCACCCTCACATCTCTGTTCATTACTTTCTATTCAGCTGTTAGGTGTGTGTGGCTCTGTATGTATCATTGTAAAAGTGAAATACAGATGAGCATAACAGAATTAAGGTCTGTTAATTTATTATGCTTGTTCCAGTGCACTCCTTAGCAGCTACTGTAAGAATAAGAGAGAGAGTAGGCTGCTTTGCTGATTATTGCTATGCTTCTGTCTGGTCAAAGAGGCCACATTCCTTATTGCACAGTTTGAGCATTTTTTCTTTCAGTTTATCTGCCAAGATGCTAGTGGTAAACCATCTTTGAATGAAAGCTGTATTAGATCAAGACTGACACTTCTGTATTTTTGTCTTTGGAGTCTTGCCCTCATTTCTCACATTTGATACATATACATGATTTTTTTGTCTCACAGCGTCCGTGCCCATCTGTTGCAGTGGCATCATGCCCAGCATTCACAAGTTGGTCAGATTGCTCACTACGATATAGCTTGTGATAATTCTAGGGGAACAGTCTTTCAAACACTGGAATTCCTTCCTCTGAAAGACAAACTGAAGGATCAGTATTGCATGACTCATTACAACAGGTTGCACCCATCAGCTTTACTGTACCATAGACCAGCTGAAGAGAGGAGAAAAGGAGATACAGGCTTCTTGGGCACTGTGATAGTGAAGGGAAAGTATCCTTTACTTGGAAAAGAGATCCTGCAATTCACATGAAGGCTTTATTTTTCTATAATAGGAGAAGAATTACTGCAGACCTCATTTGTGATCCACATGCATACGAATTGCAACTATCACTTACACCTCAGCATCACCCTTCATCGTAAAGGTAACTTTCAACACAAGGCCACTGTTAGCTTTAGAGATTGTGATATTTGGAGTTCTAATTTGTCAGCAACAACAAATAGCATTTAAGCAAGTAATGACTTTTTTTTGTGTATGTGATAACTGGGGTGAGCCCCCAGCTGCAAGAGATGAACACAATCATATGAAATTAGAACTATAAGTTATCTTACTATTTAAGATTATATCCCTTAGTATAAGGTTTTTTAAAATATTGGGACTATAGGACTTGTCTCAACAACAAAACTGAGCACCAGCTTGAACTCTAAGGCAATTGCAGAGATATTTAAAAGGAATATTTTTTTTTATTGCATCAAACATTCCACTGAAAAGTACACTAAGAACAATAGCCCTTGTTATTTTTATCTTATATAGTTTCCTTTTTAGTATTTTTCAAATATCTATGTTGAAGTTACTATGTCTGTAAAAGCAGCACACGACTGTATTGATTTATAGAAATATTGATTTTAGGGAAAGAAGGAACTATTTTATGATTACCTTACCTGAGCTCTTGTGTAACACAAGACTAAATGGTTCATGTTTCAAGACAGTGCTTGAAGTTTCTCCTGAAGTAAATCCTGCCCTTTCGGTTTATAAAACCTATGAAATTCTAATTGATCTAGATTTCTCCAACAGTTATATATTGACCTGTGAAGAGATGGGAAATAAACTTTTGAGAGCTCCTACACAGTAAAGAAAGACAGAAATAAATCAATTGTAAAAAATTACTCAAGTGAAAATGACATGCAAACTCACACATTTACACAGGGCTATAAATGGAGCAGATTTTTTTCTTGCAAAAGCAGATGTAATACAAACATGCAGAAGGCCCCTTGCTTCAGTAATTAAGGAAGGGAGAAGGTGAACAAAAATTTACAGGACCAAGACATAGACTTTTCAACTCCTTGCCTAAAATACTATATCTACAGAAGCGATTTAAACTTTCAGTGACCGAATCGATAGAGCAATATTATTTAAATATGACAGTAATTTTTTTTAATCTGATACATAACTGTATGAGGATTTTTAATTATACTAACATGAATTTCTTAGATAAAAAGTATAGCCTGCCAAAGAATTAGTGCCCATTTAATCCCAGGCAGAATTTGGCCCCATAATGAAAGACTTTATGCAAACCAGTCAAAGTTAATCAAAGTTTTGTCCTTATAGTAGAAATTAAATTCTGTTTTAATGCTGCATTATAATCTATAATCCTAGATTTACTACTACATTTTACATGATCCCTGAAAACAAACAGAATAAAGGAATAAATCAGGCTTTTAAGAGTTGTCTTTGTATTTTGGACAGACACAATTCTCATGCACTTCTATAACGAAATATGTGTTTAGCTGATTCATAAAAATTACCCTATCTTCTGAAAGGATATAGGTGAAAGGATATTAAAGCATATTCTGTCCCTAGAGGGTGTCCAAATCTGGGCAATGATCTTTTTTTCTCTTATAATTCATTGGTTTATGCTTTATTTTTCCTTAAAAATATTTAAAGTACTGTGTTTTAAACATTCACTGCAAAGTCTTGTTGTGGGAACAACTGCACCTTTATAAGAATTTGTCTTTTCTAATGTTATATCTTCCATGTAGTAGACTTCTTCAGAGTATTAAAATCCAAAGCTGTTACAATGGCTTCAATGCATTAGACTGAAAACTGAAAACAAAACAAGTTAATAGGGACATGGAGACAGAGAGGGAGAAAATATTCTGTAATGAACTGCTCATGACAAATTAAACAGCTATTTAAAAATATTTTTATTATCCTGACTCAAATTGTTAATGGCTTACTCAAAAGATATTTCAGTAGATTCATGCCTTCGACCTTCACTGGTCATACCAAAGAGTTTTCAGAAGCCAGCTCTCTCAGCCTGTTCTTCTGTGTCTGTTGTGGTGACTCCTTTATTCAGGATACATCATGTTAGCATACCATTGTTGATGCAGAGATACATGGGGTCCTCAGAATAACTTCTCTTCCTTCTGAGTTCTGATAATACCCGCCATTAGGGAAGGTGGAGGACAAGAATTACTTTTTTGAGGAAATTATTCATTGTGAATTCCAGCATAGTGGAGGTTTCAGAAATTCTGTGATGGACCCAGAAACATCAAGCACTCACTACAGAATAAAGCTTCTGCTCAAGGGAGAGATATCACAGACACATACACATATGTGCTCAGCTTTACGCATTCAAATAGCACTTAAAAAGTGATTGGTTCAACTTTATTTTGCTCAGACTGAAAACTTAGTATAGACTATGCCTCTGGAGACAGTTTTTCCATAGGTGGAATTCTGAACTATCTCAATTTTCTTGAAGATATTGTTTTATTATGCTGGTGCTCCTGGAACTTCTGAAAGATATTGTTAACGCCTCCAAGCAAAAAAACCAAAACGAAACAAAACAAAACCAAAATAAAATCTAAACAACTATATCAAAATAGCTAAAAAGACATATTCATGGATCCATTGTTAAGGATTAGCATTAGTTCCCATCCCATCTATTGCTTCAGGATACGAAAAATGAAGTTGACTTTTTGAGGTCTTTCAATTCAATTCAAAAAAGGGCTGTTGGGATTTTTGAAAATTTATTTAAACCTGAAATAATTTCCTTTCACTTGATTTCACTCGATTTCACTCCAAAACATTGCTACTACAGTTAGAGTTTTAAAGGCTGGGTGATAAATGAGGGTATCTGGTGGTCTGTTTGGTGTTTCCTTACATTGCTGTGTTAGAGAAGGTGCATCTCAGATCACCCTTAAAAAGAGCTTTGCCTATAGTGCATTAAGATTTGCTTCCTTTTGCTCTTTAATTATGAGAGAACTAAAATGATCTGTAGTGAAAATTGACACCATCCTGTTTCTAGAACACATTAAGTTTCTATAACACCTTGCAATGACAATGCTTCGTATTCTTCCCCGCTGCTGTTAAAAAGTCCATTCACTCGTGCTGGCATAAGCCTTTATTATATTTCTCCCCTCATCTATCCTTCAGTTAATAAAACCATAGGTGGTAATTCACAGTGTTTGTGTCCCATTTCTGTGTACAATATGTGTGTAACTGCAGTGGTGGAGGGAATAATCAATGGACATTAACTATGTTAAACAAGAAGCATTGTATCCGCAAGCATGAGCCACAGATTCCCACAGAAATTCTCTAAATCAAATGTTGAGTAGATTTTTGTCTTCCTGGCTATTTTGTTATCTCTGTTGTAAGACCCTTGGTTTTTTGGCAGTTCTGAACAGATATTGTGATAGACACCATGGTAAACAGCTCTCTTATTGTATTTTGTACTAGGATATTGAACATTTTCCTGAGCAAAGTGCAATGTGATGCCAAGTATTTCCATCCCCTGCAGCTTCTTACAAAGGGAACCAGTCCACAGCTTGCTAATAGAGATGGAGGAGCTCTTCCTTGTAAGCTTTCAAAATAATCCATTTTAAAAGACTGTTTCAGCATAATAAATGCTTGGTGACTTGAAATCCCAATGGGTTTTGAAGAAACAAATACTGTACTGTATATGCCGAATCTGTACAATTTGAGCTCTGAACTTGAAGTACTGTAGACCTGTCTCTGCACTGATAATAACAGCTTTTTCAGGAATAAAAGAAATAATCTATAGTTACAAATAAGAAACCGGAATTAGCTCTGATTTAATACTTCTTTATACATACCATACTTTCTACCATTATTATAACAGGACACATCAAACATATCCATTCCATTGATACAGATATATGATCCACAATGGAGGAAAAAGAAATGTGAATTAAAGAAACCTTGTGTTTGTACCAAGCTTATGCTGTTTAAGTATTGAAACCGTGGTTGAAGTTTAATGGCTCTGTGTGAGGCTCTGATTTTTTTTTTCCCTCTCTCTTTGTTAGGTTAATTCAGCTTCAATAACAAGTCTTTTCTGTCCTGCTACCAAATACCTCCAAATGTACAGCAAGGGAAACTGGCATTTCAAATTAAGGGAAACAGTGAACCAAAACAAGAACACAATAAAAGAAAGAGCAGGGTGATACATGTAAATGATGTACTCACTGGGAACTAACAGTGGTAGCTTGCAGTGAAGGGATTTAGCTCTCTGTTAATTCAACTGATAGGGAGACAGGCATATTTGGGAAGTGTCTTGGCCAGATTCCTTAAGCTTACAAAAGCTTTAGTGGTTACATCATTGGGGGTAGGGAGGTGGGGGGCTCTGGGATTTTTAAAATATGTGTTACTGTAGTTAGTCTAGTAAGAAAGAGAAATAATTCACTTTAATATGATGGAGATACTCAACCTCATTGAAATTAATCTTTTAATAATAATAATCTATAAATTGGAGACTCTTAAAGTATTTTCATTTCAGCAGAATAGAGGGTAAAACTATCTCTCTGTAATTTTTCTACCGGTAGTCTTTTACAGTTCATTTAGGAGTCCACCAGCAAAGATTTAGGGTACAAAGTCTGATCAAGGGGGAATATATTCCTTGGCCTGCTTACTGCATGAGAGTTTCTTTTGCATAGTAACTGCCTACGGTACCATACTGGAGAGGGATTAAGATGTTTTATATTCTGTGTGTGCATTGGAGAGGATGTGTTTTACCTAATCTTGTTTAGCCACCATGCAGACAGCTTTGAGGATTTTTTTTTTTATCCCAGTATCCTTTAAAACCTGCAGATCTTTGGAAAGGGAAGGTATTTCCATTTCTTTCGTTTGCTTTTCAAAAGTGCAGAGCTTGGCCTTTATCTTGAGGAGCAAAGAGGAAAATACTAAGCATGGCACCCCTGCCTACAGGCTTGATACTTGTTAAATATTTTGGTCAATTAAATGTAGGTGGGAAAGATTGAGCTGCTCTCAGAAATTTGTTTTAATTTTTTGTATGAAAGCAAAATAATATGTTCTCAAGCTCTTTGATGCTAATTGAATAAAATATAGGTCTACAGATCCAGTATCCTCGAAAGTATAGCAGATGTTCATTGCTTTGTCTTCAAACAGCCATGTCTGGCTTCTTATTCAAAGCAGTGTCTTAGTGTTGAAGGACTGACTGCTGCTTTATTTTACAAGGTGCTGTGTGCATGCAGAGGTAGAAAGGGAAGGAAGAAAGCAAAATGATCACCTGAATGGATGGGATTATTTTTGAAAGAGGAAATCTGTTGCCTGTGTCTGAGATCTTTTAAAAATCTTCAAATGCACCACAACTATTTGAGCAAGGGAATGATTGCATGCATGCCCAAGGGGTTTGCAGGGATTGAGCAATATCAAGGTAGCAAGTTAAAGAACTTGAAAGTCTGGAAGTATGCTAGAGGGCTACAGACGCACTAAGACAATATGATTATTAGAAAACAAATAGTGTGTTTCTTGTCTCTGCTACGTTCCTACTAGCCCAGTAGGTTTTTTTATTATTCTCATACCAGATCATCACATTTTAATCCTTCCTTGGGACCCGGTTCCACACTTTTGTTGCCCTCAAATCCCTCACAAAAAGTGCTGCCAGTATTTTTCTGTGACACATGCACTTATATGCATGTGAATACATATATTCATTGTGAAAATAATAATATTTTTAATTACAGGGTGTTAACGCTACAGGCAAGTGACTAGGGTTTTAGGTGAAAAGACTAGGCCACCAACTACTCCCTGGTCTGAGGTTAGGGTACATGGATAGTCTAGTAAAAAATTATAGATATTAAAAGCTACTGGACATGTTAGATCACAGTGTTAGAAGAAAAGAGAATTTACAGATTGCTGGGTTTCATGGGTTATAGGCACTTAAATGAGAAATAGCACAAACCCAAAGAAAACCAAATGATGTTGTTTGGGACTTCCTGGGTAGTAGAATCTTTCGAGGCTAACATCCCAACAGGTACCCCCCTACATAAGACTGGTATCACCTAGGTAAGAGTATCAAAAATTTGGGGATGAATGTAGCAAAACTGGGATTAATAGAGAAAAGATAGTTAGGTGTGGATTTTTTGGATAAGATGAAGTGGAGAAAGTTAGGTTGAAGGGAAGTGAAGAGGAAGATCAAGTAAAAGGAAAAAGGGATAATAAAGCATATGATAAGTTTCATTGACCCTATTTAAGGTGGCTTGTCAGCAATTGTTGAACTCCCTGGGGAATGTTTATAGACTGGAGATATTAAAAGAGCAGCTATACGAAACTTATTGTCAAACAGTCTTTTGGTTTTCAGGTAAGTACTAGATTAAAGCTGCAAAAATGAGTTAAAGACCTTATCCCATGTACATTGTCCTGAAGTTCATAACTTCTCATAGATTTTGTTTCTGTCTTACCAGATGCAGATTGGAGGGCTAGCTATTACTCTAGTTTGAGCAAGATTTACTTCGTCTGAAAGAGTACAGTTGAAATTGTTTGCTAAACTGCTGACTTATTTCAAGACAGTTCTCTTACTATGAAGTCATTCATCTCTACCTTTTATCTAAACACTGAAAAATATAAACTTTAGAAAGAGATCAATTCAAGAGACAAGAATCTATCGAACAGGAATTAGTGAAATCCTAGATAAATGAAGGCTGACAGGGTGCTGTGAAATTACAGTAAGAAAGTTGCATTGCATGCTAGTAAAACTGTGAAAAACCTATTGAAGGGAAGAGCAACATGAGGGAATGAGGAGGGAAAGCCACAAGCAAGATTAACAATGTAATAGGAGAAGAGGACTACAAGTTCAGTTTCAGAAATGAACACATAATAAAATAGTGTGTTGGGTCTGGAAAATAATTACTAGATCAGTAAATAATTTCATTCTCATAATGGGTTTAAGCTCAATACCTTTTCTTTAACAGAGAGACTTTCAGTCTTATGCCAGTTGTGGGTGGTCAAACACTGAAATATAATGTCAGGAGAGATTGTGGTGTATTCTTCAAGACATTGAAAACCCAGCTGGACAAGGTTCCCAGCAAACTGCTCAAGCTGCTCTTGAGTTGAGTAGGGGTGTTGGATTGTATGGTCCCAAGAGTTCCCTTCCAACCTCAATAATTCTTTGATTAAAATTTGTTATGCTTTTTTTGTCCTGATTATTCCTACCATTCCAGAGCAGTATAAACTCAGATGAGTTGATGGTTGTGGTTCCTTTTCTGAAATAATGCTCGTGTCTCTTTTTTTTCTTAGTTGTGTCAATAGAAACCAAGAACATCCCTCACTAGATTTGTTTTGATATGTTAACAAACTAAGCTTATGTGACTTCCTGTCACACAACATGCACAGCACTAGCTTCATTGTGTGTGCATCTCTTCTCACTTTTAGTTCCTCTTTCCTACAAATGAATGTAAAGTATACTAGCTCAGGGATGCACTCATTCTGCAAATTGTGGGTCAGCTGTCAGTGATTCCAAAGCTAGGACATCTCTCCATTAACAAAATGAGTTGAAGAAGTAATGATAGGTGTATAATCCCAGCTCTTAAGAAAAGAAACTCTTTGAACACCTATTTTCCTGATAAGAAAAACAAGGTTCTCTTCCTAGGAGACCAAATCAGACTCAGAAACATGTCATGATAATTACAACAAAGGATGTCAGACAAAATAGTGAAGAATTCAAAGAATATGAAACATACAACAACTAAGTATGAAAAGGATCAAAATAATTGCCACTGTACGATACTGTGAACACAGTCATAAGACAGAATATTACTGAAAGAAAGCAAAAGCAGGAGAATTTTAACCAAGTATGTATGAAGGTCTAACAACTCCAGAAAATGGCCTTAAATTGAGATAGGGAGATTCAGATTAGATTAGAAAAAGATTTTTCTTTTTAGGGTGGTCAGGTATCGGAAAAGGGTACCCAGGGAGATTGTGGAGTTACCACCCCTGAAGGTGTTTAAGAGGCATCTGGATCTGGTGCTGGGTGATATTGTTTACTGGTTTAGGGGTTAAAGTGCCAGTGCTGGGTTGATGGTTGGACTGGATGATCTTAAAGGTCTCTTCCAACTTTGAATATTCTATGATTCTATAAAAGTTTTTGCAAACTGTTATTCTATGATGCTGCTTAACATCACGTCCTCCTTAATATTCAAAAATGGGCTGTAGGCAATTCATTTGTTATCCATCGGGGCAAATTAGGTAGGACCTAAGAACTGTAAGAATGAATTAACATAAAAATTTTCATTGATTTGACCTTTATTTCTGTAAAGTCCCATCTGCATTTAAACTGCTTCCCACCCACCCAACCTCCACCCCAGACCCCTTCCTGCAAGTTTGAAGGATTTAACCCCATAGAAAAAGAATGAGTTGAAATGTCCAGGAGAGAGAAATACAAAGTACAGAAGACAAGGCAAAACACTGATTGAAAAACATGAAATTACATGCAGTCTGCTGAGAAACCTCTTTTCAACATCTATATCTCAAATATGAAGCAGTCCTCAAGGCCATCTACACAAAGGTGAGGAGATTGTAGCTGAGCTTGCCTTGTTCAGAAATCAGCTTTTCTTTTCTTTTTTCACTGTCCTAAGATGTTGATACCAAAGGGCTAAACTATTAAGGAGAAAGGAAAGTAAGACAGGATGTTGCCTTACAGAGACAAAGGATATACAGAGTGTAGGTTCTGCCTGACACGTATGTAACGATGTTGGGGTCCTGGCAGGCAAGTATACAAAACAGAATATGACTTTCCAATTGTGCCTTTTTGAAAATTAATTCCTCAGAGACAGTTTGTGTCTTGGCTTCCACTGTAGCTTGCGGTATCTTGATGAAGAAAAAAAGGATGTGTAAATACAGTGCCAGTATTTCTCACCCATTTACACAGAAGGAAGGGTGCAGGTAAACGAATCTGTTGTACCTCAATAAAGTTACACAATAATAAATATGCTTTTTCAGCACTTTAAAGGTCTGAATCTCCACTGGTCAGTAGGTCAATAGCACGAGCAATACTATTAAATTCATATATGGTGAAATGGAAATCACCTTTCTTTGTGCTGTAAAAACAGTTCTTCCCTGGATCAGAATAAATTTTCATTCTAACAGGACAGCAGAAATACATTTAAAGTAAAAAGTACTGCCCAAGATGCATGAGATTTAGCAAATACTTAGAAAAGAGATAGGATATAAATCTGAGATTATTTCTACCTCCTCAATCTACTTGAAGAATGGCAAGTAGCCCAGGGAAAAAGCAGAATTTCTTTAGGTCAAAACCAATGGAGGACACTTTGGCTACCTAAGAACATCAATTGGATGATAGATTCTGGCAGTGGTAAAAACCGAGATTTATACACTGGCTTTTATTCACCTGACATTTCTGGACATAATTGATCATTTAAATCTACTCATATTCTTTCCCTTCAGTCACAAAGATGTTGAGAACCAGGCTTTAGTAAATGTTAGGCTGAACACATTTCTGGACTATCAGGTCTGTCTGACATCCTCCAAGGATACATGCATCACCACATTCACCAAAGAAATATAATTATACACTTATAGGAATGAAAATAACATCAGCACTTGTCCTGAGAAAGATAAAATCCTGAAGGATGTTATTCTTACAGATCTGTATGGGGGCCCTGAGTGATTTTCCATCAAAATATGTACAATAATACAAAGAGCGCAGTAATGTTACTGGAATTGCCATAGTCTTTCCCATAAGAGCTGTCCATTAGTCAATCACAATTCAACCTTTCAGATACGCACCAATTCAAGGAAAAAAAATTGGATATGCTCCAGGAGTTTGAATGATCAACTGCACGTCAATGCTTTGAGCTACTTCCTAGACATGATGAAATCGAGTTCTGGCTACATTGTGAAAATAGTTAAATTTGGGTGCTGCAAGAGAGGAAAGAATCTTCATTATCATGTGCAAATGACATTACTATATATCCCTATCATAACATATTGTTCTTTAGTTACTGTAAGTCCAGTTCAGAGTTAGCTCACGTCATATGCCACACAGAAATGTATGGAATATGTCCTTGTGAGGATATATGGCAGAGAATTACTCCATCAGGGAAGCACAGTTAAGAATTCGGTTTTTAATTTTAAAACACACAAAAATATTATTTTCAGATTATTATCTAAATAAATAATAAGAAAGTTGAGAACATTTTCTCAAGAAAATAGCAAAGTAGTAGTGATTGAACTTACATCCTATTTCTAGTGGTTTGTGGAAGATCTGCTGCACCTTTGTGAAGGTCTAGAAATTCAAATGAGATCAAGCACAACTTTAGGGCAAGGGCTTTAAGCAATATATCAGAAGGAAAGCTGCTACAATCTGTAATAATGATTTACTAGTCTTCTAACATCTTTCCAACATTATTACCTATTTTTTCAGTTATTTGTTATAGTGCTAATCAAGCGTGATATTTTTGTTAAAAAAATAAATTCATTAACCTGAATGTGAAAAATATGAAAGTACAATTATAACTCTAGGAGAACCTGAGGTTTACATATTTATGAGGTGCATATAACTTTTTCATGACCCAAATGTAGGTAATTCAAATACAATTCCAGTTTTTGAATTTTTTTTTTATTATTTGGTTGCTGCTTGTCACATTTCTCAGGAGTACGTATTTTGCAGACTAATTATTTTGATCTTTTTATTCCATTGCAAAGTTTGTATCAAACAACAAAATATTGGAACATCCCTAGCACTGCAACTCAAGCATTTATAGATGTCAGCCACTATTTCACAGCCATAAAAACTAAAAGAATTTTTCACCAAAACTGATGTTATCAAATAGTTAGGGTCCCAGTTCAATCCAATTCCTCTTGTCCAAGTGTATTGTATATACATATATATATACACAAGAGAAAAAGGTTTTTTCCATGATTTTTGAATATGCTACCTAAGAATTTCTTCTCTGCATTCATTCTGGGTTTGAGAAATGGAAAGATGTAGATAATGAAATAATCTGCTGCATCAATTGGTTCTGATGGAAAATGATAGTAAACTCAATCTCGTCTTTTCCTCTGTTTAAACTGGTCCTGAAAAGAGCAGCAAGATTCAGCTTCAAAGAGAGCTTGCAGGTTTTGAATGATGCAGTACCCTTCCAGAAAAGTTATTGTTGCTGTTTCGCCGAGATATGCAACAATTTGAGACTTTACCTTCCGGTCTCTCTGGAAACTCTGTCATTCAGCTACCTTTAATCCCTAGGTCAAGTAATGTAGACCTACTCACATCCATTCTGTTCAACTCTTACTCTGAATCCATCAAGGCAGACAGGCTGTACAGATCCAGGAATGCTCCCTGGGACAAAAGTTATCTGATCATTGCTCCTGAGAGCATGTGCTCCTCTATTTCAATCTCATCTCAAAAGGTCTAAACCTATTGGAATACCTGAGTTCTTCCAGCAGGGCAAGTATCTGAGAAGCACAATGCAGGGGCAAAGCATTCTGCTGGCAGAGTGGGTATAAGTGGGATGCTAATGAATCCTGGCACTGAAGATGCCCATAGGTAATAAAAAAATGCAGAGCAATAAAAAAAAAGGAGCCTTATCTCCAGTGTGAAGTGTCTCTAGAACAAAAGGGTTGCTGCTTGAGGGCTGCTTTTGACCTAGTTTGAACTGCAATTGAGGCATTTGCTGCACTATGAACAAATGACTGCTAAGATGAGGTCTGGAGACCAGAAATAGGATGAAACTAATATCCAGTGGCACTCTTTATTCTAAAAGTGTATTAAATTCTCCTCTCTTTAGAAAGCAGATATTGCACTGAGTGGTATAGTATTAGTTTGTACAACAACAACAGGCAGTATCCTGTATTTCCAGGTCCAAAAGCCCAGGAGCGCCAAAGCTTCCACTTAATCCCACAAATACTTTTGGTCTTTCTTCTGCGCAACACTGGATAATCTGTCTTGATTTGCACGCTGTGGAGGTGGGATAGTTCCTGAAAAGTATGACTATCATTATGTAGCCTCATGTATCTTAAAACTGCCATCCTGTGCTGGATTTTTAAACAGAGAGGTCAGTAGAATAGAATAGAATAGAATAGAATAGAATAGAATAGAATAGAATAGAATAGAATAGAATAGAATAGAATAGAACATTTCAGGTGGAATAAACTTACAATAATCAGGTAGTCCAACTGCCTGAACAATTCAGGACTGACCAAGTTAAAGCATGTTATTATGGGCATTGTCCAAATGCCTCTTAACACTGACAGGCTTGGAGCATCAATCACGTCTCCAGGAAGACTCTTTGACCACCCTCTTGGTAAAGAAATGCTTCCTAATGTCCAGCCTAGACCTCCCCTGGTACAGCTTTGAACCATTCCCACATGTCCTATCACTGAATACAGAGAATAATCAGTAGAAGAGATGATTTCCTGCGTTTCAGAAAAAGACATTTAATATAGATATGTCACTGTGTACGCAGGACACCACGAATCCGCTTAGAATATTTTATTACAGAACTTAGAGGGGAACATATGGTGATATGCAGTAACAGTAATAGATCTTTCCATCCCACACTGACTATGTTATTAGCTTGAAGCCCATCTAATATGACTTTAAAAGCTTCTCCTTCAGAGATGGAGTATCTATGTAGGCAGGTGGTCACTGGGTTATTGTTGTCACAGAGGACACTCCTTTCAGTTTGTTTTAAAAATCAGTAATGACCTGTAGTTGATGGAATAACACAATGAAGAGGTTTTTGATTGCCCTGAATGAATTGTTAAACTAGATATGTTTGGGTCTTTTTCTATTCTATGATTTGTGAATAACAGAAAAATTTATTTCACAGTCATATCAGTCTTGGCAGAGCAGTCATAGCCTTTTTTCTCAGTTATCAGCAGACAGTAGTCCCCTTAGCTTATTTCCAATGGACACCAACAGCACTCAGATATGTATGCCCAGTAAATGTTAAATGGAGAAACTAAATTATAGAGCCCGAACTGCTTTGGCTTCCCTTACAAATAATTCTGAGTTAATATTTAATACTTCATAACATTGAACGAGATCTGGATATTAACATGGCCTTTTGTTATCCTGGATAGAACTTGTTGAAACTTTGCTTTAAAACATCTCAAGGCTTCAGCTAAGCTTGTAGCATACAGACTGTAATTATTACCAAAAACATCAAATCCTCACATGGTTACTCAGTTTTATTTTAGTGCTTTCTTAGGCAAAACTCGCTAGCCTGCTGTCCTGGTTTTGGCTGAGATAGAGTTAATTTTTTTCCTAACAACTGATACAGAGCTGTGTTTTGGGTTTAGTATGAGAATAGTGTTGGTAGCGTACTGATGGTTTGGTTGTTGTTCAGCAGTGCTTACCTAAAGTCAAGGACTCTTCAGTGTCCATGCACTCAGAGTGAGGAGGTGCACAAAAAACTAGGAGGCACCACAGCCAGGACAATTGGCCTGCACTGGACCAAGGGGTATGCCCACTATATAAACCTGGGAAGTTGTTCAGGAGGAGCTAATCATCGCTTGAGAATGAGCTAATCATCAGTCAGTGCGTGGTAAGCAACTGTATTGTGTATCAGTTTTTTCTCTTAAGTTTCATCTCTCTCTCCTTCTCCTTTTTTCTTTTTTTTTTGGGATTTATTAAGTATCTTTTACTTTATTTCAATTATTAAACTGTTCTTATCTCGACCTGCAAATTTTATTTCCTGTCTCACTGGGAGCAGGGAGTGTGCAGGCAGCTGTGCGGTACTTAGGTGCCGGCTGAGGTTAAACCACAACACCTGCGCACAGAAATGAAATCAATGGGAAAACTGCAGCTGAGATTTACAGGACTCTTAGGAGCTAGCACTCTTCAAAGGACAAATCTGGGACACTGCTGTGTTTTGCCATCCGATGCACTGTGTCATTGCAACCCACTATCAAAATGCTATAATTACAAGTCACCATGCTATGCCAGAGAGTGAGATATAATTATGCTGACCCATCAGTAGCTAAGTTTAGAGGCTTCTCAGTTGTCTGCAGCCCTTGCTGCTTCAGTAGACAAGTCTACTCCAGTGATATTGGATCACTTGAAACAGGTAGCAGCAGCCTAGAATTTCTAAGACTTGAACAAATCTGTTGCCACTGCACTACTGGATGCATCAATTTTGCTTTTTTTTTTTTTAAGTCACTTACCCAAGGCTAAGTTTGAGGGAATAGATGCGAAAAACCTCTATATTTGGGAAGACATCTTTTGAGGCAAAGTTCTCTAGATCATAGGGTCCTGCCAGGAGGCCTCCACATAATTTTGTGGTGAACTACTGAAATGGAGTCTCTCTGTCCACAGATTCATCAGAGTGATTAAAAAGAGAAGGCTGAAGGATCAAGGATCAATCCAAGCACACTGAATTCTCCAACTTTATAAATAGCTTCTGTCTAAAGCAACGATGGACCAGACTGCACATACAAAAGGAGTCCTGTGACTGTGTTCTCTGACAATGTTTTTGATTGTCACAGCCTGATGATTTCAGGCTTGCAGTTATTGAGAAAATTAGATATTTCATAAAGTTTTCTGAAAGCTAGTAAGCTTTCAGGGCTGAAACTAAAAAGCATAGACCAAGTCTGGACTGCTCTTGAGGAAGAGGTTTCTTTATGCTGGATTCCTTTCCCTTGCCTTGCCTTCCCTTCCCTTCTTAAAGGAGCGAGGATAAAGTCCTTGAAGCACATGCATCACAGTGCATTCAGTTGTTTTACCACATAAAAGGAAAACTGAAGTACCATAGCAATACGCAGTGTGGATTTGAAATTATTTAATTATAAGAAAATTTATCAGATAATATGATTATATTTTTTTAAGAAGTTAACATAGTATATTAAAAATATTATAGATTCAGCTTTTATCCCAATAAACACAACTATGAATAAATAATAAAATGACTTGCAGATTTTTAAATTTCTCTGTATGAATCATATCCAAATAGAACTACTATCTGATATAAATGTGGGGTAACTCCATTAACTGCATTTACCTTTGAAGAAACATTGCATAGGGAGTGAGTGTTCAGAGTCCACACATATCTGTAACTCAAGTCTGTAGTTTGTGGAGCTGTAAGGTTGATTCAGAGCTTCAAAGACCCTCCTCTGCTTATAGCCTAAATCATGCACATGGACAAAGAAGGATGATCTGACCATGGATTTTTGTCAAATAGGCCACCTCTGCCTTTTACATATCATACTGGCCACTGCTTCAGCAAGTCCTTAAATTCCTTGTTTAATTGAGGGCTCTGTACCATATGCTCACAAGTCAGTTTCACTCAAAAAAGTGACCAATATTATCCAAATGATAAATAGCTAGAAATTTCTCAATGAAGATCATTTATCTTTTCAGTTGCTAAGAAGAGACTTTTCAGAAGATACGTTTCCAAGATATGCATCTGTACTTTGAAACTTGTCATACCCATTTCTGTTAAGGGTCTTTTTTTGTTATTGTTTCCTCCACTGTTTTTAGAAATTTTATGTAACTAAGTCAAAGATGAGGATCCTGCCATGCAATGACAGCCTCAAAGATGTATTTTGTTCCGTGCAAATATATGTACTTTAAAATATCGTGTTTCATGATTTCAATAAGAAGATGACATAGATGTTTCCAAGAGCTTGCAAGTGAAGATTCTGAGCAACCAGGATTTAAAATTGAGACATAAACTTCTCAAGATAAATAATTCAAACAGAATTTCCAAAATTTTCTTCTTGAAATTAGGAATATAATAAAAGGAGATTCCTTGTAGATGATAAGTTATACTCACATTACCAAATACTGCTTTTTCTCTTTTGTCACTTCATACACTGTTTCACTTAAGTTAAATAACTCTAATTGTATTTAATAACATTTTCTTGTATAAGAACATGTTCATGAAATACATTATGATCAAGTAAATGTTTCTACTTTTCTTTGCATTTTAGAATACGTTTCTCTTATTTTGATCAGATTTACTGGACACTGTACAGTCACTGTAATACCCCAAAGGCATGCAAACCTTCTTCCACAGAGATACAGGGTAGTGGGGAGGGAAAAAACAGTAATTAAATCAACATGGAATTGGACATAGATCAGTACTAAATTTTTAAAAAACAAACCAAGTACAAATAAATATGAAACTCTTTATCTCTCCCTTTTCATATTAGCCAAATCATGCCTCCTAATAAACACGGTTTATATAAGGCACACTATGCAAATTCCCATGCTCCCCAGAACCACTGCAGAGAAACAGTGTCCTGTGGCTTTCTTCCCATGAATAATTATCAGGCTTTATGTCCTGTAACATTTGTCTCCTATTCTTTCTATCTTCTGTGTGCTGTTGAATCCTCTATAAGTCTTTTCTGCTACAAACACAGACCTCTAAAGTACCTTGTATGACTAGGACCTGAGCTGTGACCGAGGCTTTTGCCAGACATGGGAGTACAGGGAGAAGGGGAAGCAGCAAGTAATTGGTGTAAGCAAGGCAGTTTCTTGATTCTGAGAACTGCAAACCCTTTTTCCTGCCATTGTTTATTTCACCTAATTATTCAAACATATCAAGAGGTAGTCCAAGCAATCATAACTAATCAGGAGTGTCTACATGATCTTCTTAAAAATTCATTTACTGCCCCATGCACTTTTGAAGTAGGTGGCTAAAGTTTTAAAAAACCTCAAACAAAATTATGTAAATCTCCTTTTGTGATGGACATGTCCTTACAACACCTTTGCTGCAGAGAAGTAACATCCCTTTATAAAATAGGGTTCTTGAAAATAGAAATCCCTTTGCTAAAGTATGTAGACATCCAAAAAAAAGGTCTATGGATTTGGCAGGAAAAAAGTACATTTCTTTTTTTCACATAGCTTTTGCTGAAAATCATCTGAAAACTGAAGAATTCCTTTTCTGTTAATAATCATAATATTAATTACAACTTAAATTTTGAAAGGGAACAAAAAGCAGAAAAACATTTCATGAGAAATTAAAACTTGGTATTCTGTCAAGTACTATTGCTTGAATGTGCTAAATGCCTTTGTTTCATCAGTCCCATGGCTCATCTGTTTTGAGAAGGTATAGTGGTTTGTTGCGGTGCCCTATGGCCAGTTCCACGGCCAGCAATATCATACTGGCCACTGCCATTTCCCCCCTTTCCCCCCGTGTTTGGTTCTTCCCACAGAAGGCGCTGGGTTAACTGATCCCCCGTTGGCCAACGGTATTTCTCCCCTCCCACGCTATCCTCCATTGGTCTGTCCCCTTTGCCCACCAAGATTCAAACCCATGTCTCTGTCTTACTGGTTATTCCATGTTTTCCCCACCCTTTGCTAAGGGTATAACAAGCCCTGGTAACGGCTTTTGGGCTCCAGAACTTCTCGTGTCTTCCAAGTCGTAATAAAACCAACTCCTGCTCTCCCACGAAGAAGGCCCCCTGCCTCGTTCCTACCTCCTCGGTGCGCCCTGGACCACTGGTGGGTTAGGCGAACCCAGGCTGGAACCCCGCCAAGCCTCCCGTGCGCCCGCAAGCAGCCTCCACCACCCTCTCCCGCGTGGGTGGGTGCCCGGCACTAGTGGTCCTGGAGCTAGCCAAAACATATAGTGCCGCGGCAGTGGTTCTCTTCTGTGATCTCAGTAGCTTCAGGTTGCCTTTGCACAACATGGAGGAAAGGTTCCTGATTATGATTCTATATGTTCCTGGCCAAAGTGCCAAACTTGCTAAGAGCATAGAGCAACTTTACATGATACTTGCACTGGTTTTGACCCTTCAAACTCTTTCTAGGTGAGCACTGAAGAAATGAATCCTTAGCTTTCTTTGGTTTTTATTCCAAGACGGCAGTGGTCTCCTAAGCCACTGTCACAGGCTCTTTATCTTCATTGCGTTAATCTGTATGTAACTTCCTCAGGTATCACTAGAGGTCTAACACAGCACAACTATTTTTAGTCACACTCTAAGAGCTTCTTAGTGTGCAGCACATCATGATGTGAAAGCATAATCCACTAAATACACTGTATGGAGTATCAGTGTGGACTTTGCACAGGAAATACTGGACTTTGAAATGTTAACTATTCTGTACACTTCAAGCAGGTACCCTTCTTGATTACACATTGATTCCTAAAAGAAACACTAAAAATTGCTCCGCATGAGCAGTTAAGCAAGGGATTGAACTTAATGTGTCTGAATCTACATCGCCTGAAGGAGAGCTCAAGTTGAGCACTTCAAGCCCAGCCACCAGATCAACCCTAAGACAATAACTCAGGTCCCTCCATGCCCAGTACCTCAATCCCCTACTGCAGGATCTAACCCACTACCCTCAAGTCAATTTTTTACAGAGGATAATTTGAACCACTGAATGAAATGCTCTATTCCATATTCTAATTTGAGGAAAGGACACAAATTCACATTCACCATGCACATAGTCTGATACCCAGAAGCAAAAATACATGGGAACATGTCTAGTGAGACACAAATGTATCTGTTGTTCTGAGGGAATAGACCAGAATGTTGCAGTCATAAAGGCTGTTTCTTGGTATTCTGGTCCATATACTTGGTTGCATGAAAATCTATGTGTGCATCACCAAGTATCACGATATTGAAAGGGTAACAGAGGTTTTTGTTAGGTTTTTAATTGTGATTAACCTCACTGTTGTGCTCAGATCATGCAGAAGCCAAATATTAACACCTGTCTTCAAGCGTCACTTGTCAGCTACTCGTTCCACAGGTCTTCCTTGGGAAGACTTGAGGAGATTTCAGTAAATTGATGCTGATCACAAATGGCCTATGGTATAGATCAGTGATACCATGTCTATATAGGAAGCCACAACACCAAACTCCAGAAAGTTTTCCATAAAAACAGAAGCCACTACCTTGCTCAGTGTGAAGAGGGTATCTTGCCTCAGCAGTTCTCCCAGTCCACAGAGGCTCCTGTCCAACACTCTGAAATCCGATATTATGAAATTTCAATTTAACTGCCTGCTCTTAGGAGGCTCTATCTTTTACAGAATTATTGGTTTATTTTATTTCCTTTTCAAAAAATGAGAACACCAGATTTTTTCTCCAGTATTTTGGTATGTCTCTTGTCCCTGCTTTTCTGCAGGTCAATGATGAAGTGAGTTTCTGATCATAAAAAGCAAAGAATTAATCTTTCTAGCTGTCAGTCCACATTTTCCTAGGAGGCAAAATAGTGTTGATAAGAACTTCATCTTCTACTAGGCTCTGTCAAGTTACAGACTAGTGAGAGCTGTTAACCAGCAGATGCAGAAGGATAGGAATAAACTGTTGTCGCCTAAGAGTTTTGAACTTTCAAACTCCTGCTGTGTCAGGGTAGATTCATGAGGCAGGAGGCAAAGTGAGATTCTAGGTTTTGTTAGCATTTTAGTTGTGGTAAACATTTCCTCTGGCCAGGATAACCTTGTGTGATGTGGTCTTGCTGGCTTAGAGACATATTAAAGACGTTAAAACAGTTTTCAAGGAGTAGGTGATCAGTCCTTTGTAAAAACTCAGCAGACATTTTGATTTGTCTTGAGACCACCACCATAAAATGAAAGCTCCCAAAGCTGCAGTCATTTTTTGAATGTGGGCCAAATTTCCATAGGAGCAATCTGTTTGTGCTCTAGTGGCTTTGCCATACATTTCCTTACTTGCTATCTATCAGTTGTGTTTTCACAGGATTTTGCTTCAAAACACCCAAACACAATGTCTCTGGAAGACTTCCACTGATACTAGTGATGAAATCACTGAATGATCATTTGGATCAGATCCTCAATAAAGAACATACGTTTTGGTGCTGTTGGTAGACTCTTTTGAAAAGGAAAGATAAGTAATATTTTTGAAGTGAACAAATAAAGTAAGATAAATGGTTTCCAATATGTCAGGATGTTGAAAAAATATGCATAGTTAATAGGTATATTATATAAAGTGTTTCACAGCACCAGGTCACTTACACATGGCTTGATTTATGGTTTTCCTCAAAATGTTCTCATTCATTTTGAGCTTTAACATGCTCATCAGAATTACTTAAGCTAATCTGCTTGATTGCTGCTGTAGCAGCTCTTGGCTTGATGTCTGCTTAGTTTCAGACTTTGTATTCAACAGGCTCTCTTGTTGCCCTAGCAGTATGACTCACATACAGTACAAGGCAAATGCCAAGGTGCTGCCAGTCACAAGAAACTGATAGAAATGGAAGTGAAGTATTTGGTAGTTTCTTTTTCTGACCACAGGGTGTTGATGGAAAGAAACAAGGCAGGACAATCATGCTGCTTTCACATTTTGCTCAAGTGCCAGGAGGCGGTTCTTTCACAGTCACTGCAATTGTTGCTGTTTAACATGGAAGCCTTAAGCCAGACATAATTAGACCTTTTCTTGACAAATCATTTGTGCAAAGTCTTGACAGGTTGAAAACTGAAACGGTTGTGCTGCATTCTTCAGGGTCTGAAACAGACAGGATTACAGAAAAATGAAAGCAGGTAGTGTGAAAGCTATAACTTCCAGAAATATGTGTCTAGTGCGAGTACAAAGTCTATGTCATGTTTGATCAAAACAATTAGACAGAATATTGTCTCGTGCTTTGCTGGTGTTATACTACAGTATATTAGTAATATATAAGGACTGTATTTCACTAGATAAATTCTGTGCCAAATGAGATGCAAACAAACACACCAAAATATATAATATGCACATATCTGATATTAGTGCAGAGCAAAGCAAGTGTGTAAGTCTTACAATTTGAGCTCATGTAACAACTGAAAGCTTCTTCAACTAAGATGAGCTATTGCAATGGAAAAAGAAAAGCTCCATGAAACGGTTATCATATATTGTCAGTACATTCAGGGAAATAATCACAGAATTATAGAATCATTTATGTTGGAAAAAACCTTAATGATTTGCTGCATCTGAGATATTCATATTCTTCCTATGAAGGGTAGTATCAGTAATAAGACTTGTTCAGTGATGTCATGGTTAGATGGCGCAGATGTAGACATTTTGAAATATTTGCAAATTTTTTAATCACTATATAATGAACAAAATCCTCAAACATCTTAGTTTCTACTCTTGCTTGCAAATACCATGATTTTCATGAAAACCCATAATTGTAGCTAGGATTTAACAGCAGATTTATAGTTATAATGAAGGTTTTTACGAACATACTACACGAAGCTCCTCAGTACATTAGAATGCAAATAATTGAATCACAGCTTTTCATAATGCATCCTGAATGTCTGGTGAAATAGAACTACTGATTATTCCCTGTAACTTTTTTTCATGTTACTTCACAAAATGTAGCAATTTGTAATAAATCTGTTTGGTATGCTAGTTCTAAAGCATCACACAAGATCTTTTCCACTTTCCAAGATCTTTTCCAAGGCATTATCAAGAACTCTGTATAATATAAATGTGGGAAAAATACATTCCACAGTCACAGGTGATCTTTCAGCTTCTTTATGGATGAACAAAATTTTCTCAGAGATTGTCAAGTCTTAGTGTCATGTTCTGCACAGAAAAACAATAAAAGAAGAGAGCACCTCCTCTTGTAATGAAATAAATCATCAGGTGAAGCTTTCAAGTTGGCCTCAAATTTTGCAATTGCACATGATGTAGTTCTGGTGTACCATCATATGTGTAAAAGCAAAACAATACTCCCCCAGTAAAGCTGTATATATATCTGTTCAAATGTAAGTTATCTCTATCATACACAGTATATAGGCATTCAAAAGATCTCAAAAGAAATGTTCTTGCAGAGGTCAAAGTGCATGTGGAAATTCCATGCTCCTGCATAACTTCATATTCTTTGCTCTTTCACCAACTATGTGGTGAGTGAGCATCATGTCTTTCTCATGACTTTCTTTAACAGACTGCATTAGTAATCATATTTCAGAATTACTTCAGAGACTGATAGAATTTCTTGTCCAATACTTAGAGAGGAGTAACTTCTCTGTAACTCAGTTCATCTTTCTGTTGTCTTGTCCTCTATCACTTCACTAAACGGTTAAGGAATCATACTGAGTTGTGCCTGTATACCTTTTATTTCACATGACTCTGGCTTAAACTCAATCATCTGCACTTCTTAAACATAAACTGACTAATTCTCAAAAGATTATATTTAATAATAAAAATTCAGGTAGTAACCCAAGTAAAATTATTTCTGCCATATACATTATGTCTTTTTCTTCTGCATCTGCACAACAGTGAAATTCTTGGTCATATGAATGAATTTTACCCTTGGCAGGTTGGAAATGTTTTATTTTAATTGCATTTTTACTGTAGTACTAACTTGTTTAAGAGACCAAAAAAATTTTGCTAAATCTGTTTGACTCAGAACATGTGCTTCAGTCTTTGTTGTAGCTCACTCAGGAGTGCTTTTGTGTGTGGTACAGAATGGTGTAGTCAGATGTAGCAAAAGGTAATAATCAGTAAATTATTTGTGATAATATGTAATTTATTAAAAATTTACTTACAAACCACACATTAAAAAACATTAGGACAATCTCTGCTTTATTATTTTAAGCAGTGCTTTTCACTTTGGTTGCATGTAGCAACTTCTCAGCTTCAGAAGAGGTCTTATTTTTGCACGACAAATCCCTCCTGTACTTTTACTCTGAATCCTGCCTTCTTTCAGTTGTAATGCATTTCTGAAGTTCAATCCTGCACAGTTTCACTTCCCACTCTTCTTTCTAATGTTTGTTAGTGTGGCTGTTCTTAAACATATTGAATTATGGAAACAATGAAAGCAAGGGTGCCTCTAGGCAGCTCAGTCATTTATGTCCATGTGAAAGTTGCCAGCACACTGCCTGGGGGACAGCAACCTTTCTGCCTTGAGATATCAAGATATGCTGTCAGCATTTTCTAGGAGAAAATGTGTTTCTGTTTTAAGTATGAGAATGAAAAGAATATGAAAAAATAACAATATTGAGCTCTGAGAATAGCATAGGGGTGTGTTTACAAGCAAAGCCCCTGTAAGTCATTAGATCTCTATCATTTGAGTCTGTGACAAATACTCTAGCTTTAAAATACTGAAATATTTTTGATGTCTAATGATTGACATTGTGCCTCAGAGTGTCTGCCTATCTGGCAGGGGTGTAAAAGTTGTGGGAACGGTCCTGTGAAAGGAAAGATAAGAATAAAATCAAAGTGGCGTTGGCTGGGGTTGCAGTTCATAGCCAAATGGTGTCTATGCATGAAGAGTCACTGGGAATGACACCTCCTTTCTTAAAGACATTGAGTTAATAGGAATAAATATAAAGAATTCTGCACTGAGATGTAGATATTCTCTTGGCAGTTTGTAATAGTTATTATTTTCTTGCCAATGTAGCAAAAGCTAAAACCAAATTTCTTGGATTAATAAAAAGTCAATTAAAAAGGTATAATGGGTTTCATTAACATTATTTTATTCATATTAATGAAACTCAGTATTACAAATTTAAAAAAATTAAACTCATCTCAAAAATAGCCAAGCAAATACACACCTGGCCACAGCCATGACTGGAGACGAAAAACCGGTCATGTTCTGGTATGGTCCAGCACAAACAGCTGCTGCCACTCTTCTGCTCAGCAATGCACCTGTGGATGCTTAATAGCAGCACACAAATGCATGGGCTACAGCCCTGCTCATGTGCTTTTCTGTCCTCTGCAGCCAGGGAATTCTATGCGCTGTAAAGGTCCTCTGCCATTAGCCTGCTGGCCCTGTGAAACAACAATACAGCAAGAGGAATGATTTTCATTCCTCAGAAAGCTGCCTGAAGTTTCATTTCTCTCTTCTATCACAGCCCACTGTAGGTAGCCTGAACTTGAGTTAAAACTTAGCTGAGAAAATTTGGCTCTCAGTGATATTCACTCATATTATCTTTTATTTTTATGAGCCCAGTGCGAAAGAAAAACTTCCTTTCATGTAAAATGATGACATGGTTAATGTGAATGGAGAAGGATGGAAAGAGACAGCAAGAGTGAAAAGGAGTAAAGGAAATTATGTTGTTTGAAATACAACCCAGTAAATGAATATACTTAAACCCACTGTTGCATGAAGAGTCATCCATTCTTTCTCATAAGTAAGCTTAGGAAAATAAAGACGCAAATAAATGAGAAATTTTTATTTATATACTACAGTCACCAAGGAGAAGGAAAATTTTCAAAAGCAGTATGAACACCTTTGTAAATACAGACGAAATACCCCGAAATGTATTGGGACAACAGGAACAAATTTCTTTTGATTCTAATGGATTTCAGATTAAGCCCTAAACAACGAATTGGAGAGGGTATTCCATATTAGACAGGAGCGTGAAATTCCATGTTTGATGGTGGGAAAAAATAGCCTGTGAATCAATCATCTCTGGTGTTGGTGATGTACAGCACCCTGAATAAATGTTGATGGCAGTGCTGGCACATGCTGGGGAATGGGTAACACCAGGTATCCACGGTGCAAGCTGGCAGGAATGCCAAGACAGCAGAATGCAGTGTCCAAGAATAAAGGGAATGTTGAGAGATATGAGTGCTTTTGCTGGAAGGAGAGCATTTAGTTTCCAATAAAAACACAAGAGAAACCATCTCAACTCCAGTTCACTGAAAAAACTGAGAGAACAAATTGGCTTTGCACCATGCTGTGACCATCTCCTGACTAGAGCTTCATTGGACTAAATTAATTTCATTAAAACTTTTTGTTCTACAGTCAATAAAAATGTAAACAGAGGATCTTATCAGTATGAGTGTCCCAAGAATGTTACAGTACCTGAACGAGGCAAGGAAAGATGTTATTTATGAGACTGCAGATGAAAATCCAAATTTTGTGAATTATGTCTGGAAACCACAAGAACCTTCAGAGATCTGGGACAGTCTGGTAAGAATAATATCACTCTACAGCCAAGCACCCACATGACAGGCCAGCTTTTTCAAGCAGTCATTGTAGAATAAATTTGATAATTCAATCTACAAGTTATAACAGCAATGTCTGGGTGATAGAGGGAAAGATTTACATCGTGATTTACAGAGATGTGTGCTGCCTTCTAACAGAGACAAGAAGGCAGTACAGAGTTCACAGATGGAAGAAAAGACTTTTTTCAGCAGAAACAATAGAATAGCTTAAGAGAATAAAACAGTCTTAGAGACAGAAGAAAGTCTACGTATTAAAAATAGTGGTGTGTTAACTTCCATTTATGTGAGGAAACCTTTTCATAAATAAAATGGAGTGGGAATAAAGTGGGAATGCTCTCTTGTGGCAGTAAGTTGTACTGGTCCCTTACACGCAGTACTGGAGTGATTAATTTTGACTAATTTGAAATGTAAAATCTGAAAGAAAGGTTGATGTGTCTATGGTCATATATCATGTGGCTATAATAGTTGGACTGTCTGGGATCCAGGGAATTCCAGCAGAGGTGTCCCAGCATCATTATGATATGCTGAACCAGGGATGGGGAATTCCTGCTCATCACATGCTGCAAGAAACATTGTGATTAAGTTTTTGAGGTCCTTCCTTATGCTGCTGCCTTATCTGAGCTGCTTCTCTGCCAATTAATTTTCTTCCAAGCTTGACACAAAGTCAAACATTAAGAAAGCAAACCATACAGTTGTATCGGTGACAGAAAATGAGTCAGAGAAGTCAGGGTGTATTTGGTGTTCTATAGCTCAACTCTGTCCTCTGTAACAGCTCATATATCTGACTGCCAGGGAAATAAAATATGGAGATCCTTAGGGCTGCTAATGACAAACAAAAATTGCCTTCTCATAGCTCCTGCAGAAAAATTACTAGCCAAGAGTAGAACCATCTTCTCAGCCTCAAGTCTGCAAATATAACAACAAAATATTGTAGTTAAAATAAACAATGTTTGACTAGTTTAAAATCATGATATGCATAGTCTATCACTATGCATCACCAAACAGTTGGGCAAGAACTAAATCAATGCAGTGTCCAAGGCTCTCTCAGGCAAAAATATGTTTGAAAGAAATTAACACATCTGTAAAAGCTGTGTCAAATTTTTTCCTAGTTGAATATGTTTGCTAAACATATTTATTAGCAAGTTAATATTAACTGGTGACAGTATAGACATCTGTTGATCTGATCAGTAATAACGCAGGAATCATTAATTCTCCAGTGAATGGTTTGCACCAGCACCTGTGGATCCTCTTGCACAATCAGCATGATTAGCCTTTGATAAACTGCTGTACTTCCGCAGTCTTTTAGCCAGTGGCTTACTCTACCTATATACTGACTGCTATAAACACTTCAATCTGAAACAATTTCAGGAAAAATATTATTCCCAGGGTAGTGGCTCAGTTTGCATTGCTTCTACCAAACAGTTTTCTGAAAGGCATCCCCTGAGCTTAAGGCAGTCTGCTTGCAACATTTCAATTGTTTTATTTCTTCTTTTTTCTTTCTTTGTTGTTGCTCTAAATTAAACTCTATTGGAGACTGCAGCATTTCATATTATAACAATGCCTGTCAGGAGTTCTTTACTGTGCATGATAAAATGTAAAATCTTTAATTAGCTTTTTTGTAATAAACATTGGAAACTACTTTAGCATCTTAATCAGTAGAGTTTCAAAGTTATTTTGTTTTTTACTTGCCTCTGCTGCTCTTCTTTGTTTGCTATGCTCTATTACTCTGTTGAAAGCTATCATTTACAGTTTATCCCATTATTGATGAGCAGTGTGCTTGCATTTGCTATTTTTAACCAAAACCAAATATTTTATTAAAAGTCTCCTAACATTGTATCTCAAGCACTTTGACAGAAAACATTTGGAAGCACATCACTCACTCTAAGGTGAGTTTTCTGGAAACAAGTTGCTCTAATTTACTTAACCCAACAGTAGCAATTAGATATCACAAAATACCCAAGATACTCCAAAAAGCAAGCATTTACGAAGGGGTTGCTAAGTGGATCACTGACTGCTGAAGAGTATCAGACATGGTTGTCTTACCCACAGTTTTAATAAACTAAACTATTTTTACTACGATTGGGGTTTAGAACATAGTTATGTCGGTCTTCTGTGCTAGCACCCAAAGCAGCAATATGGTGCTAAATACATGGTTCCCAAGGAGTAAAAGTCAAATAATAAAAGGGGTTTGGAAGAGATCATGCCCTAGGTGTTTTTGGACTAGCATTTTTTAATAGCTTTTTTTCAACCTCCATTTCCAGGCTTGAACAGTAAGAAAAGAAAAGAATCTGAGGCTGTTACAGAGGCTGTGCTTTACACATAGTTATGTTGTCTCCAACAATCAGCTCTTTAGCTACTGAGATCCATGAGCTGCAGAAATCCACAGTGGGAACCATCCATCTCAAGATGCTCCTCCAACAAACTGCTGGGCAGGCAGGAAGCTGCAGCTGTGGCCTGGCCTGCAGCTGCCTCAGAGACAGCTATGGCATGGCTCTGTTAGTCTTTTTCCTATGCTGTCTGAATGCCTGTCAAGCAGGAGAAAGGTGGGGTTGAGAAACAACTTCTCTTTCACTTCATGGCCTACTGACAGAGGTCAAAAATCTGATGCCAAATTACAAATTTTAAAAATAAAATTACATCTTTTGGATTCTCCTCGTTTTTTATGCTCTGCCACCCAAAGCACCTGAAGGAATGATGGTATTTATAGGTAGGAGGCTTTTTTATTAGTTTGAGGTTTTGGTTTTGGTTTGCTTAGGTGTTTCTTTAGGTTTTTTTGGTTTTTATATTTTTAATTACAGTGTGTAATATGATGCATTTGGTGCCTCCTGAGGACTGTCTTAAAAAGCCCAGCAGAAATCAAGTTCATTATTCAGGCCTTCTGCAACTGATTATTGAAGGATTACAGTTGAGAAGGGATGTTCTTTCATGCAATGTATGATAGTAAGTTTGCATTTGAAAGTGGGAAATGATCCTCACCAAGTTCATCTCATATGAATTAGACCGTCTCTAATTCTTGCAGTGTTGGACAGGATGAAGACCAGGACATCAAATCAAAGAGACTCCCTAGATCTGTAGCAGCACCATTGTGCCACTTAATACTCGAAAAGATTTAATATTAAACCTTTTGGCATTGTATTTTCTTTTTGAAGAGATTATATTATTCATTTATATCTTGAATGCTGTTAAGATAACAAAGGCAAGTTTTTCTACTAGATATAAAAATCTGCTACTTGCTAAGCCAGAGAGCATTTTCTTACTAAGGGTTAATCAGTAACCAAATGTTCCTGGTCTGTGATATAACAAATATCTCAGCTTTATATCTACCTGTTCACCTAAGGATTGCATTCTACTGTGTGGCATTATTTCGGCAGCTTGTTCAGAGCTGTTGAACTAAATGTGATATTTGAGCAAACAAAATATTTTTGAGAATATTATTTCAAACACATAGTTAAAATTACCACAGCTAAAAAAATGCTGATCTTTCCTTATAACCCTAGTCCTGGTATCTACTGTATCTACATTATTATCCAGTTTTTAATTAGACGTTATTATAACAATTATTTGTTTTCATTAAAAAAAAAAGACCTAGTGAAAGCCAAGAGTCTGCCAAGCAGCCTGCTTTCCATCAAATTACTTCTTTTCACAGGGATATATCTACTGGAATACCTAATGGACTAACCAAACTCATCAGAATTCCCTAAATTATTTTCCCAAACTGTCCAAAATGATTCAGTCCAAAGCAAATATTTATATGGATACTTTCAGTCTGAAAATATCAAGAAACTTAGAGATACCTAATATCTGGAAGGCTTTTCTCTCAGCCTATGTTAATAAGCAGTGATATGCTTCTCTTTGTACTAACCAGGACTTGAATATCAGAAAAAATTAACCAATTCAAAATTAGGGTTAATTAGTGAACACCATCTCAAACCTTTATTTAGAAATCAAGGGCAGTGAAACAGAACTTTCTAGTGCTCCATTTTTCCTAGTCCCAAAATGAGCATCATAATTTCAGGTTTATCTGTGATCTGTGGCTTCACTGAGACCTCTTGCTGTTTAGCTGTTTTCACTCGTCAGTGGGAGCATGTAGCATGTAGGCACTAGACACGGGTTATTTGGTTATTCGCAGACAGACATACTTGCCATTCTTAAAATATTCTTCAATGGAAGTTTTGTTTCCTTTTTACCTGAGACTTTAACTCTTACACTTCAAATTGGCATTTAACTCTTGTGCCTCCTACTACCTTCAGTTTAGAGTGGCTCCTTCTCCCAGAAATGTTTAGTATTGGCCCAGAATTTATGTTTACAGTTTTAACATGCCCCAGCTTCATTACATCCTCCATTTTAGCAGGTGTGTCTCCCAAACACAACTTCAGCACTGCATGTTAATTACTATATCCCACTCCTCTTCACCCTGCTGCCTTTCAACACAGCAGTCCCAGAGAGATAGGGGCAAAGGAGGTAGACTGATTTCTCATTTCATTCTGAGCTTTCAGGTGTATGTTGTGGTTTAAGTCTCTAAACACAGACCCAGAAAAGTTACTTCCACAGGAATTTTAGCATGAGCTTCCGAAAATGTACATTGCTGTACTCTTCCTCCCTTTCCCCTCCCTCCAAGGAGGAATATAAGGAGCCATTTTTTCTAGAACCATGATAATGTTCTAAAAATAATAACCACTTCCAGACATGTGCTCGAGACCTAAGGAAGGAGCCACTGACACCCTCAGATCAATCTTTACATCTCTTATTATACTTACAGCATCATCTTCACAAACCCCCTTCCTGCAATCTGACTGCCTAGAGGTGACAGCCATTTTGTGTCAGTGGGGGTTGCACAATGCAGGACACTTCACTTTAGTCAGTGTTAAGGATGCAGACAGTGTTTTATTTTATTAAAGACCAGAATATTATTCTGAGTTTTATATTTCCTTCAATTACAGATGAAAATTATAATTCATTCCTTCCACATGTGAAGTTTAGGTTCATAGCAATCGGCTTGTGAAATAACTAGAATTAATTTTCTTTGTCTCCCAGTTAGCTATTTCTTGCAGCTTTCAGGATACACAAAGATGTCTTCAGGGAAGGGACCTTGAGTCAGCAAGAGTTTTGAGGTAGATATTGTTCTTACGGCAAGCACGCCAAAAAACATCCAATGAATTCTGAAATTCTAGTTTATTTTAGCTCAGACTAAAACAATGGACCTTTATAAAGAGACAAGCGAGGCCTGCTTAAGTAAGACAATAAAAGTAAGAGAATACAAAAATAAATCTTCCTTTGCCCACTGTATCCTTGCTTTTTTCAAGCCTTGCTCTGAATCCAACAGCTTTCAAGGGCTTCTTGAACCAAACTCAATGCAATCCTCTCTTGAGAAAAAGGGAGTTTTCTTGGGGTTTTTTTTTTCTTTTTTCTTCTTTTTTTTCCCTTATCTTCCTGTATCAATGACTCTGATCTCCTCAGGAATCACTGCTCCTGCTGAAGACTCCCTGCTTGTTGCGTTTCTCACACTGCTTGCCCCATAGGTTTCATCAGAGTTTTTCCCATCTATAGACACTCACTCTCAGGTAAGACACAGAAGGGTACCCCTCGGCCCAGAGCATTCCCTCTGATTCATGTGAGTTAGTGAAGACCAGATGAATGTCAGCTTGCCCCTGCTGCCAGCCACTGTGCTTTTTAGAGAGCATAACACAAAATAAATCATGAAAAAACATGGCACATTGTTGCATCTGTTCTCTTCCTCTCCAAATTCCATGCATAAGGTTCAATTTTATGCTATCATCAGGGGCCTACTCACAGCAGAGACAAAACTGACATTGCTCATAATGAATTAATACAAACCTCAAAGAGAAATTAAGTTCTTTCCATTTTCCGTCATTAAGGGATATAAGATAAGGCAGGAGAAGGCCAAAACAAGTGCTTTGGAGGGTGTATTATTTTAACAGAGTGAAGCTGCAGACATGACAGAGTGCTCTTGTGTCAGAGCTAGAGGGTGTTTCATTTTGCACTGATATTTCTGGGGTCTAAATTACTTCACTGCTAACGGTTATTTCTAAAGCAATGAGGTTAAAACAATATTTGGTATGATTTCTTGAAGAGTTTGATCTGACAATTAATTGATTGATGTGCTCAGTCTGTAATAATTGTAAACAGATATATAGATATAGCTAAAAGAGTGTGGCTAAGTACAGTCCTCATTTGAGAAGCTGCATGTTTTATAGAATATGTTTATGTAGAAATATAAATGTATGTAAACGCCTGCTAATTAGAGCTGGATTGCAGTATTGCCTATTCTGAGCATCTGAAAATCAAAAGTCACATCTCTAGACTGCCAGGAGATGAAAATCAGAATCTGTCTTAAATATTTAAAATTATATATTGTCTTTGGGCTGCCAAGTAACAGAAGTACTTAGAAGTACTTTTGTAAGTAACAAAATCTCAAGCTATTGCCTAAATGTGGAAACAAGGAGTTGAGTTTTAAAAAGCACCACATTAAACATGTCAGGCAACTCAGAATAAAAGCACTGTCGCTATGCACTTGAGCAGAAAGGTAAAAGGGCAAGACCTCACCCAAAGGCCACGGCACAGAAGAAACCTGAGAGTAAGGCTTAACACTATTACAGTGTCAGTACTCATAGGTATAACAAGATCTAAGGCTGGCAGGCTGCTTACAGCCTAAAGGATTGCAACATTCCCAGAGGAAAGGCAGGAAAGAGAAGAGCAAAATATATTGGTTGGGCAGCCCGAGAGAAGAGTTAATCATGATGAGTGGGCCTCTCTGAGATTCTTGGGAATGGTATGACTGTTTTGGTGGTGTGATCAGGCCATTCATAAATTTAACAGTTCCTAAAGCCAACATCTTAAAAATGCTTGTATACTAATCACATTTGACCTAGCTTCCAGAAGGACTGGAAGACCCTTTGACCCAGGCTGCCCACTTTGGACTACGTCAAGTTTGACCTTCCTTTGATGATGGCTGTACTTTGTGTGGACTAATCTGAGTACAGCAGCCTATATTGCTGTATGTTTGTGTGTATGAGCACTCACACACGTGCACATCTGTTAAAGAAGAGCCTATATGCAGGTGAATATAATGCAGAGGAAGGGTAAGGTACCTTACATGGTGATCCAATATGACATGGTACGTTTAGATCACTTTTGAAAGCCAAAACTAAACAATCAGGTTATTGTATGGAAATGTCAACGAGCTTCTCTGCCTGTGGCTAGTTTGCTAGCATTTTTTCATTATGGAGTCATAACTGCAAGCATACATGAAACCATAGATGTAACTTTTGATTATTCATATTATTCCAAAGATAAAGACACTGATGCATAGAGCCAACACTTAGGCTTATATTTATAACTCTAATAAGAAGAATGTCAATCTCATAGTTAACAATTTAACATGTAATACCAACATCTTGATGTACCATCCGTCTGAACCCAAACCAAACCTCTTGAAATACACAAGATCTCATGATACATGTTCCCCCCATGTTTATTCTGTCTTTTAACAAAAGCAAAAAGAAAATTGATCAAGAAAAGTCACAATTAAAAAAATAAAATAGGCATTATTCTTGGAAAGAATGTCTCATTTTCTTCCTTCCTTTTGGCAGTTTCCTAGGCTGCTGTAGATTGAAGAAAATAGGAATAAGCATCTTTCGACCACAAACAGATGTGCTTGATAAAGAAAATGTCAGCAAAAATACTAAAGCAATGTGTCACAGCAGCTTTCTGACAGATAGAGGGAAAAGGTAAAAAATGTTCTATCATGTCCGACAAGGTGTTCTTTTTGAGATTTAAAGATCACTGTGCAACTTTAAACATGTTTGTCACTTTGGCTCTGACTGGAGCTATCTGGAGCTTCACAAGAACTTTATCAGCTCAGCATAGGGGGGAAGAAAGAAGCCCATTCCCATTTATCTCAGCCAGGTTCCCTTCAAAGCCAACAAATAAATTACAGTGTACATTTGATACAAATTGATTTCTTAACTCAAATAACAATGTTGTCCTCCCAGTCAGGCCATGTGTCACTCATTCGCGAGCCTGAGTGAAAGGCTCAATCTGTCTGCGTGACAGAAATAGGCCTGACGCATCTCACCGAGGAATGCTAATAACCCCGGCCTGGCCCGGGCCTTTGTGGGCAAGCCGCGATAAGGAAAATCAGCCCGTCCTGTCAAACGCCGCGAAGGCCTGATCGCTGTTTGTTCCAACAAGCTGCATAGGCCTCGGAGTCGCCATCCTATTTCATGTAGTAAATGAGAGGAAAATAAGATCCGGCTACCACGGTTAAGATGCCGGTGACTGTGATGAAGCCGAAGTGAAAGGAAACCCCATTGAATATCTTGAACTGATCTTATCAGCTGCTGGAGAAATGAGATATTGGCAGGGGCTGTTGAGTTTCTCACAGCTGAGCAGGTTAATAAGGTTGGGAGGCAGGCCACAGGCTAATTGGATTTGCCTTGGTTTGATAAACAGTGGCAGGCCCATTGCCAGAAAAACATACACAATGTGGCTTTTTCTCTTTGTTTCTCTTTAAGCCATACGGAAAAAAAAAAAAAACCTGAAAAAAGCAGCTTTTTTTTTCCCTTTTTTTGAAACTAAAGGTGTCTTCCTGAATTCCCAGATGAAGAGGCCAACAAAGTCAAACTGTGAAACAGTAGTTGTTGGGTGTTCTGATTTTAATCAAACACCATTTAACCCGCCTGACCTCACAAAGTCAGCTCACATCAAAACAGCACAACTGTAAGGACTAACTAGAAGCAGAAGGAAATAACAACCTATTGAAGCTTTCCAAAGGCTTAAAATATTCAAAAGGAACCAATTTTGCAGCCTCATCTCCAGGCAGATGCAGCCTGGGCGGAAAAGACAGCCTGCGCAGCCGTCTCCATGCTGCGCCCAGCACCGGCACACAGGCTGCACCCATGGCTGATGGGCAAGGTGCCAGCACCCCTTCAGCCCTTTCTAAAGTTTGACCCCATGGTCCTTCAGCTCTTGCCATAACCCTGCTTCTTTTCCATGCTGTTACTTGGCAGGATCTGACCTGGAATTTGCAAGAAGTTGAGGAGATTTTTTGATTAAACACTGCAAAACTGTGCCCTGCAGGGCAGGCAGAAGGCTGCTCCATTACCCCTGTGTTCCTTCATGGGTTGATGTGAGCTTCCACCCACACTGCCCAACAAAACCTGCCAAAATGCCAAGACCTTTGCATGACCTTGAAAATGTAATGCTTTGAAAAACGTTTAGCTGTTGAAGTTGCCTTTGAATGCCTCTGATACCATCCTCTCACTACATTTTGCTTCATTAGGTTTGGCTTATATTTTCTCCACCAACTCTTCTAAATCTTTAGTCTATTTTCACTTTGGATTGGCATTGGCAGGGCCGGTGCATGGAGAAATAACCAAGTGAGAGTGGTGCTGCCTTATTCACTGCAGGTACAGATACAGCACCAGGGCAAGGCGGTGGGGAATCACTTCGAGTAAAGGAGGAATACACATACTTTTAATATGAGTGTGAGGACATGAGTACATTTTTCAGTGTGTTCAATGCTCCACACTGTGGCATCTGAACATCAGAATCTTTTTACGAACTTCTGTGACTTTGTCTATAAAAGTTATCAGCGGAACCAATAACCAATGAGAAATGCATGCCATCCCATTGGAGAGCTTCTAAGTATATTAATTTTTTTTCTTTTATTCGGTTTCTGGTGCCTTAATGAAATATGTTTGCACACCATCAGATTCAGTGAGTCAGACAAGATGAGGAACTAGAAGGAAACATGTCCAATCTTATTCTACATTTTGTTTTTCCTCCATTCAGAATGGGAACTTCTTTGTAATTTTTGAAAGAAGAAGTGAATTTCTCTGAGGAAATATTGTTTCTCACTTATGTGAGAAACATAAGCAATGTTTGAAGTCTTAGTTTAAATATGAGCACAACAAAGAGTTTCCACTCTCTTCGGCTCCATTCTTTAGAAAAATAATTGTATTTATGACTTTATTGTTTAGTCTAATTTGTATTTCGCTACTTTAAAACATACTTTACATTAACATATTTTATCAGACTCTCTCAGAATACTATGTCAAAATGAATAGTATTGCACATCTCACTTTTGTTTATACATGAGCAGATATTTCCTGAGCAACTCTTTCCTGCTTAAAATTTACAAGTTTCTGAAAGCAAAGCATTCCATTTTCAACAAACATTGCCTGTGCAGATAGCTTAAAATTTTAGCAGTTCAGAAGTATCCCTTTTTGGGGCAGTTTAGATTCCTCTCCTAGGCTGACTACTCCTCCTTGTTCTTTGGATTTTTTGTCCCGATTTGAGACAAATTTGGAGGAACGTCCGAAATGAACGTCCTCTGATAGAAGGCAGGTTACAGCCACCCCTCCTCCACCAGGTTCGGGAAGAAATTCCTTGAAGGAATTGTTTTCTTTATACATTTGCCAAAATGGAATCAGAATATAAATTGCTCAATGAAGTTTAGAAATAATATTTAACTTTATGGAAAACAATTCCAGTCCTCATGTGAGATGTGCGATGTAACGGAATATAAAACTACCTCTTCCATCTGCTAGCTGAACTGCTGCCTCGCTGAACATGAAATTCCCTTTCATTCTCTGGTCCAAAGAATATCTAATTTGTAGGAAGTGAATCGGTTTGAACAGAACAGAAAGTAGATTTTTTTTCCCAACAAAATGCAGCTAAAGACTGGTCTCCCACCTGCTTGCCACATGTCCTAACTGTGGGACTAGCAGCTTCTCTAGAGCAGAGAAGGTCCAGGCAGTTCAGAACTTACCACGTCCTTTGACTCTGGAAGACAACGTAAGAGAAAGGGAATGATTTGCCAGCAGAAGAGTTTCTCAGATCACAATAATAAAAGAGATTTTCTATATTTATTTTCTTCTTTTAGTTTTGGGCCTGGAAACATTTAAGTGAAATTTTGTTTCAGGGTAAATAAGAACAAAACCTGTAAATAGTATTGTAATTGAAAAAATGAAACAAAACCCAATCCCTGTATCATGACGGAAACGAAACCATTCAGGGAAAATAAAGAAAAGAAAATAATTTGATCTAAACTTTGCTTAAATTAAGATTCAGGTTTGTTTTTAAAGAAAGAAAACTCTTTCCTTACTTTGAGTATGTTTCTGGACACCATCCCATGATACAAAATTGGCTTTGTACTTGCAATGACTTATGCATAGCAGTTTCTTCCTTTCACATTTTGAGTGTTTTATTATTTTTGGATGCACATCAATACAGCATGTGGCACATGTATAAGGCAGACTGGGGTAATGGAAGTACATTTTCTCCTGTATAAATACCGGCTAGAACTAAGCTGACAAAACTCCTTGTCCAAAATCCAGGTCCACTACCAGTGAAATTAATAAAATTTGCACCTTTCAGTAATAGTAGGATCAGTCTTCAGTGGTTTTCCAGCCTTCCATAAAGATTGGAATAATGCTTCTATATTTGCTGTAAGTTGCATTTGAAATCATTAATTGGTCTAGTTTCCTGTTATCCCAAAATAGCAATGAACAGATGAATATGAAATAATATCTTTCTAAAATCATGAAAGATAGCAAATAAACTACATTTGAACCACTGATTTTAAAATTGCATCAAGCCCAAGTACTTAACATAGCAATGTGCTCAAGGACTGATCTTATTAGCTTGCTATATTTCAGGAATTATTTAAATAACTCGCCACTAATGTTTTCTATTAAGACTCAAAATTTATGATCAAAGTTTAACTTTTATTCAATTTTAATTTTTAAAAAATACACAATACATAAATCAAAGCCAATAATAGCAGTTCCAAAGACATCTCATAAAGACTAACATGTGCTTTTACCTTTAATCTCAGCGAGAAGCCCCTTGCCTTTAATGGAAGTATTCACAGAATATAAAATTGAGCAGATGATCACATCTTTAAAAGACGAGGGCCTAAAGAAGCACCTGGTAATTAATACTGAGTGATACAATATGAATAGAGCTCATAATGGGGCACTGAGGTTTTCTTGGAATCATTGTACTACTATTTTTGGAAGGAAACAGATGAATCCAAACTTGGAAAAAGTAACTGCCTCAAAGCACCAGCAAGATATTAATAATTAGCAGGTACTGTGGAACAATCTGACTAAAGAACATTTTCCCCTCATATGTGGCAAAATTTCTATGACATTTACTAAATTTCATATTGGTAAGACAAAGAAATAGAGATACAGAACAGGTCCTGAAAATGTTCTTCTTTAACAATAACCATTACCTAAATGTCTGTTCAGTATTTTCATGACCAGTAATGGGATGAGGCAACTCTGCCTCTCTGCACAGGATAAGGTACTCCACATACTTTGTTATACAGTAATAAAGTTTTTAAACAAGATTTCCTTAGGGTTCCTAATAGTTTACTTTTTAAATTAAATAACAGACTGAATGAAGATTTACCATCAAACTGGTCTCTTGTAAGGCATAAAAATGTATTAGGAATAAATATCTTGAGAATAATGACGAAAATCATACAGTGTGATAATTAGCACAAATATATTAGTGTCTATTACCACAAATATGTAAAAAAGCATTGTAAATGTAACTTCCCACTCTAACTCTTCTTCCAAACTGATGAATAGGTCAGAGACAGTTGATAGATTCCAGCCCCTCAGTTACACAAGATGCACAGCCAGGTGATTTTATATATATATACATTAAAATAGATTCATATCAGTATTATTTTATCAGTATACCATAGAAATTTGGAACTGTAACAATGGCGTTTTATTTTGCTTACTTAAATTATTTGTAATTTGGATCAAGGAAAGGAAATAACATGATTCTGAGAATCTCAATTTTGCATTCTCAAGTTAGGACACTGTAAATGTTTAGCATGAGGAGCAAGCATTGTTCAAAACTCAGATGTTCTGAGTAATGTTATAAACATATGTGAAAAAACCCCAGCATTTAAAAGCATTTTAGTCTTGGAAAATATGTTCTTCAGCTTCCAGTATAAAGACATTAATAACAATTTATTGTGATTTATACATCAATTTTTAAAAATGCTGACTCACACTCCTTTTTCCGTAGTCACATGACTTCATTTTCTTACACTGTTCTGTGATGAAGTAATATAACCAAAGTTTCTACTTCCAAGTGGTTGCCAGCCGATAAATCCCTCTGCTATTCCAGCTCCAAGTGTTTCAAAGACTGTTCCTGCTTCAGAAGGTACAACTGCACAGTAGTGGTGGATCTGTACCACAGAGATTTGATGCTCAGACCCCACTGTCTGCCCAAGACACATACCAGAGGCATTAGTTCAGACTTGGCTAACCTGATCCTATTTGCGACCACTGGGTGGGGCATATGACATATACTGTCTTGGGCCCTAGGTTTCAGTGTAATTTTACTAACAGGAATATATAATTTATAACTCCTAGTGAAAATAGATAGATAACTAGCTATCAAATCTACATTACATGCCTACATTACTGAACAGTGTGGATTAGTACGGGTGGATCTGTAGAGTAGCTGGTACTGAGGACTTGGTGTCCACACATTTTGGGGTGAGGGTTTTTTTAAACTTTGGTCTGGTACAGTGAAGCTATTTGCGGCTGAAGAGTGTCAGGTACATTTCCTGATACTCCAGGAAACATGTCCCAGCTGCTCTTCGAGACACTTGTGTTCCGAGCCACAGGTCAGTAAGTGGGGAAAATCAGGAGACCGACGTCAAAAGCTCCCTCCTGCCCTGAAATGAAATGCTAATGCAGACACACTCTATTTCTTTCTATACTGTACTCAATTTTTTTTTCTGTTGATAGCATTGCCATATGTTATGTCAGAAGGATTTTCATCATCAGGGTCTAAATTTTAGCACTGACTTCATTAATGAAAACATTGGCAAGCATCTTTGTGCCAGACCATTATTCCTCCTTCCAGAACAGTCTGTTAGCAAGTTGATTGTTCATTTTAGGATTTAGTTATCATCTCTATCATCTTAATGAGCAATGTCCTATTTAACATTACATCAGATTGTCTCTATGATTCTTGACTAGTAATTCTTTTCCAGGAGAATATCTGAGCTTTCCTTACATGCTGTTTTTATGAAATCTATGATATTTTTCTAGTGTAGAAAGACAATTATTCAATCAATGAAAAAAAATTAGTCTGGAACAATCTGCCTTCTCTTAATATGTATTTCTTTTTCTCCCATTTTTCATTTACCTCTACGCATTATTATACTTTCCTTCAAAATGTGTTCTGATATTTTCTACATTACTTAGATCTAGCTGATATGTCAGTTGACTTCTTTTAGTATAAAAAAAAGGTATATATATATGTATATATGTATAAATATTCATTATCCTACATTTATAGATTTCCACTTCCAATTTGGTATACTTAGAAATCTACTTGTTTCATATGCCAGTTTTCTTTTTTCCATAACTGAGCTCGAGATATCAGGTCCTTGTGATTGGAACACACTCAATTTTTGAGTTTTCCTCAGCCTCATATGTGGGATTTTAACTTCCATACTTTTATCCCTATTAGTCTTTCTGTCTTTGCCTTTCTATTAGTCATTATTATCTTTACTAAAAACTAAAACAGTGTATTAATCTAAGGCTTTTAACACCTAACTCTCTCTTATTGCAAAGAAGTGTTAGTTTTCTCATGATGCGTCTACGAATCTTTTTTAACTTTTATATTTTCTTTTCAGGACCAAAAAAAATTATTCTGGTGACCATTCTCTCATTCATCTCCACCCCCGACCTTTAAGTTATATCTTTCTTTATTGATTAATCAATTTTTTTGACATTCCTAGGCTTATTTCTTGGTGCATGTGTCCTGAGTTATGTCTATATTTTAGAACCCTTTCCACAAAGAATTCCCTGTATTGAACTGAAACTCCAGACATTTCTGCACATTTGTCTTTACAGAAATTTCAAATCTCTTCCTTATTCAAATCTCTAAACAGTCGGACAATTTGAGTTCATGTACTAGTTCCCTGATTTTTCATTTCACCCTTCTAAAATCATAAACCTCAGGTTAGAATCTTTTTTGCTTATCCTTTCATCTGAATTGAGCTTAGTAATATTGTAATCACATGTTATCAAAGGGCCATTTGGACAATTACATTTCTTGTTGCAGAGATATTAATGGCAAATGATATTAATGTCTTAATTCAATAAGTCTCCTGTGCAGAAATTTCTCATTCGGAAATGTCTGAAATCTGTGCATATTTATATCATTTGGTTTACATTCTGCATTTGGAGATAGCAAGACTCCTGAAATGAGTTAAAACCATCCGGAAACAGTTTCTCTTAGCAATCTTTTCACTAATGGCATTGCAGAGATTTCTATGCAAATCCAAATAAAATCTCAAGCTTCTATAGCAGAACTTTCAGAGTTCTCAATAAAGCTTAATTTTCCAGACTTCCTCATGACAGACTTGTGGTATCCAACTTGTTACCAGTAGCAGGCAGAGTACAATGCACAAGATACTACTTTTTGAGCCTTAAGACACAATCAGTTTTTTTCACTGACCTTTAGATCCTAACTTGTGCATAGAAACATTGTGGTATATGGTATCAAAACCCTTGCTAAAATCTTTATGAATGACATCCAGCATTATTATTGACCACAAATCAGACGTTTTTTCACAGAAGGCAGTCAGGCTGATCACACATGATTTATCCTTGATACATTCAAGGTTACTATTCCTAGTCACATTTCTCTCCTTTTTATGTCCAGATATGTGTCCCAAAAAGACTTTCTCCATGATTTTTAATATCTTTTATTTCTTTTTGGTTTGCTGTGTTAAATTCTTTTGTTGTTTATCAATAGACTTGCATTGCGGTATGTGAGATTTCAACTGGATAGAAGGATAGCAAAATGGGGGAAGAGGGAGGATCTTCATCCTTGGAGACACAGCTGGATGCAGATCTGAACAAGCTGATCTGATCTCATTGCTGACTCTTCTGACCCTCCTGCTGAGCAGGAAGTTGGACTATATTACCTCCTGAGGTCCCTTTCAACTTGAACTATTTTGTGGTTCTATGGTCATGCAAATGCATATTTAAAGTATGTTAACAGGATCTAATCCAAGGACACTGTAGAGCCAATAGTCAGTTCTAGGACTACAAATATTCCCATAAAACTAGAGATGTTTTATTATAGAGACAGATTCCATGTCCTAAGTGAAAAAATCTCAGCATACTAGATATTTATTTCCACACACTTTCACAGCAACTGTTTGACATACTCCATCAAAAATTGTTAGGCTACTTACCATCAACCTTTTCATTTTCCTGACTGTTGTTCTCATCAATTCAAAGCTTATTTCTTCTGACCATCAATCTATCCTTTACTGGCCAGTAACAACGGAGGCATCATAATGTATTTTTTATTCAAAACAATTCTGAACTTTTATTACGTTTCCAAAGACCACCTGATACACCACCATATTCTAAAAGTTGGCACAATCATCCTTGATCTGTGGTGTCTGCAGTGATGTTTGACCCATCATGCAGAAGATTTTACTTGCTTTCTTCAGGATTACTCTCAGACATAAATGTAAAGCTCTGCTTCTGGTAGACAGCATAGATCTCTGCTCTGCATTTTTTATCAATGAACTGTTGCTTGTGTTTAACAAGGGGACAAACATTTCTCTTCAATGGTATGAATCTGAAGCCCTTTCTGAGATTTACTTCTTTCTGTGTAACAATCATGGTATTCTTTGTTCTACCTCCCAGTTCATAACCCTTATGGACTGAGCTGATTATAGTAATTTTTTTTAGTCGCTGTTTTTGAACTTTTACTACTGTGCTTGCAAGAGGTAATGGAAAACTCAGGAGAGTCACGTAGCATTTCAGTAGTACCTTTATTAATCTGCTTATGAATAAAAGCAAATCTGCTTTCCACTGAATTCCAGCCCTATCAAAAAGGATATCAACTGACTAAACAGGCCAGTTTTGCTATTACATCATTAATACAAACTCTTACTGGATGTTCTAGTTTGAAGTCACTATTTCCAAAAAGATCTGAAAGCTTCTTTCGTCTGCTTACATCAATAAATTAATGTTAATTGGTATAGGCAGAGGATTCAAATTATAGTTTCAAATGAGGTACAGTAATGTATGTAAATTGGAAAAGGAATGAGAAAAACATATTAAGTAAATTAGGTGGATACTCAACCACAAATATCATAAATTAATATGAGAGAAATAGTGAAATTTAAGTGAAAATTAGAAAGTCATTTTTTAATTCAGCCAGGCATTTCTCACACAGTTTTCAACACTTCACCTCCAAATTCCACATGATATGATCAAAACACACCAAATTGCTAATCATATTTCCATCGAGACATTTACAGTGATAAAATGCCTGCTCCATTAGTTGTCCTCCACAGGCTTTAGACATTCAATACTTTGGCCTAAAATACTTCAAGAGGTTAAAAGACTGGAGGTAAAACACCTTCCAGAAACATTTGTAAGCCTGCCTTGGGTAGATTTAACTCATGTTCAAAACATTAAAACTCATAGTCTTCACTAAGTGACAGATGAATGTACCTCAGGATATATCGGGGTTTTTTTCAATTACAGAGACAAAATTTCAGTTGCTCCAGAAATTCCTTCATACTCCCTGGTTGTGAATCTTCAACTGATCCAAATAATTCTAGATAATTCACAATCATAATGTTGGAGGTGAAGGAGTTCATAGATTTGATAGTTAAACCTGTTAACGAACAAAAATGAATTGTATCTTCCTTCTCATCAACTCACGTTCATTTCAGAGAAAAAGCCTCAAACTATAGAAGTAAAATATTCCCCATTTCCATGCTACATGCTTCAAATATTGTAAGACATTGCCACAATGCTAGGTTAACACAGTTCAAGACACAAGGTCAAATATGCATACAGACTGTGCTTTTCAGAGCTATTCCATAAAAATTGCATTAAACTTCTGTTTGATTCTGTATCTGGGCTGATACTTGAGATATTGCGTTGAAGCAGAAACATGATTTGAAAGTGAATTTCTTGACTTTTTTTTTTATTAATCATGTATTAGTCAATTTTGAGATGTGCAAACTACATTTTTTGAGAAAACAAAATCAGAAGCATCACTCCAAAATCACTCCAAATGCTTGACATGACATTTGATTTATGTAATTAAATTCAGAATCAATGTGTGGATGGCTCCTCCTACAGATCCATGGTACACACTTAGACTGTTTATGGTTCTTATTTCAGAAAGCTGTAATCTATATGTGCAGCAGAGACTACATTTGTTCAACAACCCACTTGAAAACAGATATAAGGGAAATATAAGAGCCTACTGATGCACTTCCCTTGCACCAAGTTCCTTGCTATAAGTAGACTTGTAGCAGAAGTCTAGTTCTCAGTGGAATATTATTCTTAAATGGTTGCAATATTTTAGTGGCAGCGTCTTATGCATCTTGTCAAGCACTGACCTGAGATACTCCCAAGTGGCATAAATGTACACAAATATTTTTAAAAAATGCTTAAGGAAATTTAAAGTTTGGAAATTCATAGTCATTTATTGGATATTAAGTAAAAGGTTTCTTTGCACTGATAGGAGAACAAGAGCTTGTCCCTCCCTCATAATTTTTGTGGTTGCAGTAAAATTTTGTTTTGCTTCTGTAACATTTTCTGGCAGACTTCAGCAAAAGTCTGGGTGATAGCAGTTTCAAAATCAAGTAGATGTTTCCAGACTCTCATACCACTGAGGAGAAAAGGAGGACTCTCATGCAACTATCCAGGTACATATATTAGGAAAAAGACAGTTCTAGAATGGAGGCGGGGTCTGAAATGACGTGTGAGACAAACATGCTAAACTAGAGATCTCTCTTCGTTAGTCAACCATTCCTGTTAATTCATTGATAACAAGTAAATATTTAGGCTATAACTTGCCCTCTCCTTTATACTGGGCGTTGAAACTACAATACAGTGATAAGCTTCATTGCTGTCTGTATGACATCATCTTGTATAGCATTTCTAATCTGGAGTGAGTGGCAAGAGCATAGTGTGAAGCTGTGATGCGGCCTCCAGCTAGCTCGACACCAGACAAGTGTCATGTCCCAGCATAGAATGAGAGAGGCTGTGTAGTAGGGTTTCAATGGAGTAAATCCACCCATTCCCCCACCTGACTCTCCAACCCTATTTTGAAACACTGAAGTTGTCATGGAAGCCTGGAAAATAAGAAAAAGGTGCTTCATTTGCCATGCTTTACTTTACGAATGCCCTAATTGTGTAATTCCAAAAAAGAAGTGATGGTGTGATACTCTCCTGTGTTTGCTTGCAGACAGAAATGGTTGCTTGGGAAGAGCTTAAACTGCTCTATTTGATGAAGATTTGCATGTTAATTTTTGCTAAGCATCTCTTAAAAAGTATGTACATATTTCTAGTGAATATATCTTGCACCTATTCTGGTACTCTCTTCCTTCAGATATTTTCCTATTACGAATGTAACTGTTTACCTAAGACTTTACTATGGATACTTGCTTCCAAATGGCACCATCTGTGAAATGAGAAACATCATTCCTGTCATGAAGGAACAAACATTTAACCTGCTATGGTGAGAAAGTAAGTCATTAAATATCAGCAGAAGGAAAAAGGATATTGTAGCCCCTGTATTCATTGTATAAAGACAACTAGAAAAAGAAATTATCTATAGAAATGTGATTGTAACACAATTCTGGCCAAATATGTCAGTTTTCATAAAGTGAACTCCACACATTTTGTGTCTGTGAAGAACTTTGGCATTATTACAAAAAAAGAATGGGAGGGAAAAGGTACAATTCAGCCTAAAATGATAATTTCTCAATATGAAACACATTTAGAATAGACAGTCCGCTATATTTTTACCCAGGAAAGAAGAAACCATAGTAAATATCTACAATTGAGAAAAGGTGTAAAATACTGTTTACTAGAGTGTTCAGGAATATCACTAATGGGAAAAATAATGAATTTTTTCTGTGTGTGTGATGTTGGTATTTGACCAATTCTTCTTTAATACACTGATGTGATCTTTATGGGTAATCAGTTATCCAGTTCATCTCCCTGTGACCCAAACTAGTGGAAACCTCTGGAACACATTCACTAACAGCTTAAACATTCATTAACTATTATCAATCAGTACAGTTTTACTTTTTAGCTGCAGCTATGAAAAATGCATGAAGGCAGAGATGAACTCGGGTTTGCGGCATTTGTTGTGAAGCCCAGAAGCAGCAGCAACCCGCAACCTATCATGCATAAAAGCAGAAATAACTTTTATGAGCCCAGTCATGTAAAGCTTGAATAGTCAGATTCATGAAATTCACTGAGATTTGGATTAAATTTAAACCATTCTATACAGCTCTACTTTTGATTAGAGCTCTGTGTGCAGTGAAAAAACTCCCATTTGAATGGGACTTATATTTTTAAGAAGTTTGAATGTGCTAGAATTTAAATTGAGTTCCAGGCTTGATCTTAAAATGTACAGTGGGTCAATTTACATTTAGTGTTAAGGGGCAGGGGGGGAAGATAGCACATTTTTTTATATTTTAGCTATGGGTCAAAGTTTATTAATATAAGGATCAAAACATGATTGAGTTTTACTATCTCCTTTTATGACATTATGAATCTCGAAGTGCCCAAATAAAGAATGTAAGCTAAATAATAGAAACTCTACTATGCTCATTATTTTACTTTTGAAGAAACAATAGAAAGTCTTTTCCATTTCTACTTGTCTTTGCTTCACATTAAAAATGAGTTCCATTGTCTTATATATATATTCCAGCCATTTACCTTTTCACTTTTCACCTGTGGTTCATAAAACATAGCATAGATTTAGCAATGATGGAAAAAAAACACATTTTGTAAATCAATTTGCATCACAAACTAGTAGCATTTCTTGTTTTGTATGTTTAAATTCTATATAAGTATCAGCCACTGTGGCTTTCACATATTTTCTGTAGATGCAGAAAAAAATCACTGAGGCTTAGAATTTATTTCAATATCTAAATAAATTCTCAGTTCATCATTCAGATGACTTGTGGACTGCAAATAAAGTCATACAATGCATGAAGAGATTAAATCACACATCTGGACTCCTGCAATGTATAAATATAAAGTACATACATACACATATACACACGCGCACTCCCCAATACATACAGCTAAGGTTCAAACCCAAATACTTTGATCTGAGCCTCTCCTTTGGCTGTGGTTCAGACTAGACTAGAATAGCTTGGATTCTCTTCCCCAGATCTGCAAGCTTCATTCTTTAATTTGTAGGAATACAAAAGCAGACATTCTCATAAATCTATTTAAAGAAGAAAGCTCTGGTAAGGTTTTACCGTTTGGGGTCAAATCCTTGAAAAAGAGATAGCACAATGTTAATTTTACAGTCTAGGTTTACAGTTTGAAAGTCCACTTGCATAACAGAAGTTGTTTTCTTTCAGGATCAGGACTTGGGAAATACAAATCCTAAAGCAAAGACATTGTCAAGAGTTTAATTCTAAAATCTACAATTTCTTTCATAGTATTAGTTTATATATTTTTCTAATTTTTTATGCCAAAACCTATTAAGAACTTACATATATTATTATTATTATCATTGTCTGGAAAAGCAGTCTTGTAAAAGAACAATGTTATTGTTAACTTTTTAAAACACAGTGTTTCAAAGTACAGACTTAGATATTTTCATATCTTTATGATTACTCATTTGTTAGAATACATTATTATGTATGATTTGATTGACCTGAAGGGAATGCAGGAATTCATATCTTATGGAATTCTGAAAATATTAAACAAAAGTCCCCTCAAACCCATATTATTTTAAAATAGAAGTACCTCAATGTCTTTCCTGACATTTGTAAACTTTTCAATTAATGTTCTACTTTTCAGGAATATCAGCTTTTCAAAAATTCTAATGTATTAAATATGGACATTATCTACTAATCAAATTGAACCTGTAGGAACTGCAGAGGCAACTTTCTAAAGACGATTCTGGTGCTAATTTTGAAAAGCTCAATTGTTTTGCAATTCTTTGTAAAGAAGGATTTCTTTTTTTTAATGAAACTTAGATCACCCAGAGGTAGACCACATCAAAACCCTTCTGAATTTAATATCCAGAATTTTCTGCAGAGTGGACAATAAGCAAATTTATTTGCTTGTCATGTTTGTCTTTGTTTTCAAATGTGCCTGAAAGACTAATTTGTATTATTTTTCTTTTAGTACTAGAGTTTTCTAGATCTACACATGATATTTTCTTCTTAGGACATTACTCCACAGTTTTTTTATCCAGACTTAATGCCTTTGCCACAGGATTCCCAAGAAAATCTTCATGATAATATTTTACTTTAGAATTTAAAGCACGTGTAGTAAGCAGTTTAAGAGTTGTATAACAGTTGCATAATGTATACCTTTTCTCTATGACATGGTCTTTCTCTCAAACCAATAGCTTGCAAAAGAGAGACAAAGGGGATAATTGGAATTATAGCAAAGTTGTTACCTGGTGGTTGCTTGTAGGCTTGCATTCCTTCAGAAAGAGGACACACCTTGTAATAATCAAGCAAGGATGAAAAAGTCTCATTAACACCAAAATACCTGACATTTGAAAAAACCCAAGATGTTCACTTTCTAAAATTTAACTAGTTTTTATAGAGAATATCCTTTCTACCCAAGTAGTACCCAAATACATCATATAAAGTGTAGAGGAATTTTGGAGAGAATTTCGACAGATTCTAAGAAATCTCAATAATTCAGAGAAACTATGTAGTGGATTAGGAGGTCCTCTTTCTGTGTGAGTGAATTACAGGACCTTTTTACACTCTGCAGATAAGTTTCTTCAAAAGACCAATGCCAGCCTTCATGCACCCTGGAAGAAAAACCTGTTTTTTCAGTTTTGTTTACTATTCCTGAAGATATAGGGATGAAAAGTATAGTAAGTGCCAGCACTGAATGGAAGAAATCCAATTAATTAAGTTAATCATATCGTGTGATGTGTGATTCCTGTCCTTGTCAATGACAGGATATATTTTTTAGTCAGGTTCTCCTGAGACTATCATAATTGCATCTGCTTTCTTTCTCTAGATTTTATTAGTTTGCCTGTTTGTTTGTTTCGGGTTTTTGGGTTTTTCTTCTGTGGAAGCGGGTAAGTTGACCCTAGAACATTGGAAGAGTGTTTTAGTCATCATTTGTACAGAACTTTTTGGTACGTGCGATATATATCTACACTTTCTACATTTCACCATTGTAGGAGCTGATGGAGAATTTAAGGAAGAGTGGACTTTGCTGGCTGAAGCAACTAGTGGGAGCTCATAGCAGCACCAGGGATTACAAATGAGATGAGGGAGATTTAGGGTGCTACCAGTAGTAGAAATATATGGACAGGGAATGTGCATGAAGGGAAGGACAAAACAGGAGTTGTACAGGGACCCCTAAAAATTGTGAATGTGCAGAGCTGAGAAATTACAGGGATCTAGCAGGGCAATAATTGGCATAAGGAGGAGAAAGGGGAGCAGGCACAAAGGCAGATGGAGCTGTTTATCAAAATGAGCTAAAAGATTAGCAAAATTATATCAGAAGAGATGAGATCTTCCATGGCATGGGATGTTCAAAAGCTGGGCATCTACCTGCTTTCTAGCTGTAAAAGCTACAGCTGGAGTAAGTTTTTACCTGGGTTCATTGTAGATCCTGGTATCCCTCTTCCAAGTCTAGAAAAGCCCTCACCCATATGAAGCGTGGCTGAAGTAATTCAGTTTGCTCAGCCTGGAGAAGTGAAGAGAAACTGAAGTGAAACTCCAGACAAATCCCACTTCATTGATGATATTAATTTTGGACAACCAAACTGCAGCTGCCCAATTCCCTCCTATAGCTTCCCTTGATCTCTGAAAAATTGGCTATAAAACTCTTTAAATACTTATGCAGAAAATGTGGGACAGCACAAAGGTGGCTCCACACTTATACTCTTTAGTAGCATTTTAGTTTAATAACAAATAGCAGTAATAATAACAAAATCAAAGTTTAATATCAAGTAATAATAGCAAAAAATGCAGCAATCTTCCAGTGTGATCTTAACTGGCAGCTTTGCTATCAAGACAGGAAGGAGAATGTGAGACTATAATAAATTACATGAATCAAAGTCTGATTGTTTTCACCAGCTAATGTTTCTGTGCAGTAATATTTAATCTCTTCAGTGTGGATTCTCCATCGATTTATTGCATTATAAACATTCAAGAGAAGTCATTCCAGGGATGCAGCTAAGATAATGTTTCTTTTAAGTGTACTTTATAGGTAAAAAGTAGAATATGCCTAGGTAGGAAGCAATAATTAAGGTTGCTAGATAGCAGAGTACAAAGAAGTAAATCGGTGGAAATATTTTGGAGGCAATGCACCTCACAGACAGGCCTGCAAGCACAAAGAACAAACACCAAGAAATCATGGAGTCCCATCAGGAGGATGATACACTCTAAGACTCCCATTTTCCAGTAAACTCTACCTATGTATCAAAGTCAGTGAGATTCATTCTGTTTGAGGAGACTCTTGAAATTATTTAAGAGAATGTAATTCCGGTTGTGTTATCATTTTGCCCTAAATTCAACAAAGCCAACACAGGAAAAATATGCTTGAGTTCAAACCTTTGAAGTTTAACCACATAGCAGGGAGATTAATTAAGCAATTGCTACATTTGTCTGTCTTTTTCATCCCCCTGCCAGAGACTGCCAGCCTTACATCAATAAATCTCTGATTAACCTGCACTGCTTTTGAATACTTTTAGTTCTTTTTTTTTGTCTTTGTTTGGTCTGATGGGGTGAAAAAAGCTGACCTGAAACCAAACCGAAGTAACCTGAATTCAGCAGTGGCTGTCTTAATGCCCCAGACCACAACTCTCCATATCAGGGGGTTGTTTGCAGTTCAGTAATTTCTCCTGGAACCCTGGGCACCTTTTTGGATATGGCAAGGCCGCGCATCTGCTACCTTCTCTCGTGTCATCACTCAGGAATCAATACCTTCATTTGAATTTATTGTGTCTTCCATGCTGAATCCTGAACTTTGTGGACCGCTTCTTATACAGACTTAAGGATTAAAAAAGGGAAGGGGAAACTGTTATGAAAGCTGCTGGCCTTCTAGTACAGAGAGAGATTTATGCATGGTAAAGCACAATTTACTAAAATAGCATCAGAGGAACAAAATATTTCCACAAAAATATGACTTTATATCTTAATATTAATAAATACTTCTGAGAACACATTACAATAGAAAGTTTGGAATAAGATACCTTAAAAGTGTAGATGGCATACGCATCTTGAATCAGCCCATTTACAATCATAAATAGGCACATACATACACAGCACTAAACTCTGCTCCCTGCTCCCACAATCAGGACAGCTTGCTTGTAAAGGATTTCCACAAACTGACTGTAAGTTTTATAAATGGAATATTTTGCAGACGAACTAACTCGCTATTAACAATACAATAAATAAATTTCAAATAAAATAATTGTATCAAAATATTAATTGAAATAGAAAACCTCCAAGAATAAGCTGTCTGACAAGGGAAATGGCTCTTCTCCCTCCCTCCCTCCCTTCCTTCACTCATTTGAACAAATAAATCTAAAAAGTCTTCCAAATATAAAAGAACTGAATCCACAGCTTTGTCCTATATGTGAAAATGGACTTGTCTTATTCAAGTAGCTAACATAGATACTAACATCAGCCCTTTAAAGAAAAAAATATGGTATGATTTATTTAGAGAACAATACCTGTTATATGTCCTTAGACTTTATTTTGCTGGACAGAAGTGGTTTTTTACTAGTAGAAAGATGATAATCTTAATTCAACTTTAAATATAAATATCACTGTAAATTGAACTACTGTCATATATGGACTAAATGTAAGTACTCTAACTGATTTCAACCAAAGAAGGATCAGAGATCATATAAGCATAGAACCAAACACTTAAGCCAGTCAGCTTGAATACTAACAAGAAGACTTACACTAAGTTACATATAACGAAAGGCTTTTGCCAGAATAAACTAGAAACAGTGCTATGTGTCCTAAAAACATTTTCAGATTCACAGAATATTCTGAGTTTGTCCCTACATGCATTACAGTGATATCTGTAGTTTATAGTATCATCTGTGGTGACCTAAGTAGGACTTTGATATGCCTTGTTCGTAGTTACTACCTTTGGAAAAGTGAAAACAGCAGAAAATGTGCAGGAGTCAATACATTCTGCCCAGGCTTTATTTATTTAGAGTATTTGGCCTACAAATCTGTAGCTCTACCCTAGAGAAAAAGAACAATCGCATGCCTTGGGCAAAGTCTCCCTCTGTGGTAATGATGCTTAGAGGATTTCTATTAGTGTTCCTCCATGTATTTGTACTGTACCATACACTTAATACAGTATCATGGATTGTTTGAATCATCGCTGGCTCTGATTGTGGATCAGAACAGAATTCATGCAGTGAACACTTCCCAACCCTTCCACTGTTTTGAGTCCTCCCTTTAAAATTGACAACTTTTTCAGAAAACTAACTCATGAGATGTGCCATTCTTATAGGAAACTGAAACACATGGGGTTTTTTCATTCTTTTCCCTTTTCTTCTCTTTGCAAGTACCAAGAATTCATGTAAACAGCTGTTTTCTTGTTGGAAAAGGACAATGAGGAAGGAAAATGAACTTAAAAATGTTATTTTTCTGTAAGGTGCAGTGCTTCTTGGTATTTACAGGCAGAAAGGAGGCAGCTGCATTCTGTTCCAGCTTGAATTCATAAACCTAACTTGATCGTCTTCTGAAGAATTTATGAATCATGGTTAATAATCAGCTTTAGGCCCTTCTGAGGGAAGAATCACATTTTGAAGCTACAAAGGTCCACTAAATAGCCCACGGGAAATGACCCTGCATCCCATTAAATATAAAACCTCACTATTGTAGGACTCTGTGTCAGAGGGAAAACATTTGAGTCTCTGCTCACTTCAAGCGTCAGAGAGCTCCCTCTGCCTAAATGCTTTATTAAGATTGAAGAAACATACCAGATTCCTGTTTCTCAGGGAAAACTGTTTTATTCTTCTAGAAAAAGGTTTTTTTCCTTTTACTTTGGGGGAAAGAAAATAAACCATTTCCTTTCTTCATTCCCATATATTCATTATGGTCCACCTTTTTTTAAAGTGCTTATCTTTCTTTTATCTATTTCATATGCCTGTGGCAAACACCACAGTTGTCTTCTTTCTATTCCAGGAATCAGCTACAGTGTATTCTTTATCTTAGTTAGACCAAGTAGCTATTTTCCTATTTAAATGGAAGATATGGATTGAAAGTCAGATGTGAAGGTCAGAGCAGTGGTTCTTAGTTTATTGTGATTTAAGTCCTTGCAGGCCATTTTGCTTGATGAAAAACATAATCACAAGCAAATTATTGAGAAATAAAGTGAAATTCACATTTCCTTTAATAATATTTTTAAGTTTCCCAGGCATAAGTGGCCCCCATCAGGTTTGCTGTCTCTTCAATTGTGATAATGGTATTGGCCACAACTTCTACAGAAAAAGAAATTCACAAGACCTTCTCCACTATTTTTCAGTGAACATAAATACAAGGTATATGAAAGTGAAAAAAGACAAATAGAACAGATAGACCTGCAGCTGTTGATTCTCGTTGTGTGATTTAAGAAGCAATTGCAATAAATTATGATAGACAGGAATATCTTGTCTTTCTCCACTCATAAAGGGGTAAGTTTAACCAAATTATTTTCTGATTCAACCATTCTGACTTAAGTCAACTTCCCACAGCCTTTTGTATAACAAAAGACATTTGTTATAAAAATTCTTGACATACTTGATGGCTGTTCGGAAGTTCCTTAGACTTTATATATTTGACACAATATAAATAGCGCCCAAGAAGTTATAATGATTATAAAAACCAGTAGTGGTAGTACTTTACCACCACCACCAAAAGCCATAAATTCTAGCATCAATATAAAAAATGTTACCTTCAATCACTTGAGGTATGACAAAGAATCTTTATCATGAGGAAAGGAAAATGCAATGAAAAAAGAGGAATGCAAATATTGCAGTCTGGAAAAGAAAATAATTACATTCTGATTCCCTTATCTGAAAAATCTAAAAGAAGAAAGTTTTCTGGAAAGTAATCAGTGTGTAAGAGTCTTCAATAAATTCAACACAATCTTACAGTATTTTAGCTACAAAAACCAGCAAAACAAATTTCAATTGCCCACACAGACATTTCATTTCTGAAAGCAGAGGAGTATCTTTTTACAGCTGCCATGCAGCCTTACTTGGAATATTGCCTGCATTTCTGGATATGAAATTGTAAGAAAAATTATAAAAATTTCCATGAACATTGGAAAAATAAAAAAAGAAAAAAAACACTAACAAAACTCGCAAAGGAAATAAAATTAACTGAGATGGAGAAAAAAAAAAGCTCAATGGATTTTCAGCTGGAAAACAGCTAAGCACCACTTTCTGGCCTGTCAAGAAACCATTTGCACAAAAAAAAAAAGGAAGATGAGCTATGTTATGACAATGTTGAATGTTTGTCTTCTGCCACAGAAGGAAGGGTCTGTCTGCTCTGGACATGTGCAGGCTTCTGAGAACTCCATAAATCTCATAAAATATGCAAACACAAATGCTTATTTGTAAATCTCTCCTCTCCATGCATCAGCTTTATATGATTTTCTTTTTGACACAAAGTTGAGCTTCAATTATTTTTGAATGGCCTCTTGGCTTTGCTCCAGTGAACAGTACCTTTTTTTCCCAGCCTGCAGGAATAATATATTATTTTAAAAAGGTCCAGATGCTATATGTTTGGGAAATACATCCAAACCCTGTTTTGTTTTGTTCTATTCATGTCTCTTGTGTTACCAATATTTTTCATGAAAGTTATACGATACATTGCCAGAGAGCATCACACTCTTGATAAATGGAACATGCAAAACCAGGAATTCACTGTTAGAAAAATTAAATGGTAATATTTAAAGTGCTAAAATATTAAAATAAAATGAAGTCTAACTAAATAAATATTAGTCTAGTTGCAATGATTATACTTCCAAATACATTACAGCCACATTATTATATATGCAAAACTTTCAAGTGCATTTCTTCCTTTCTATGGTATTATTCTCATCCTTTGCTCCTCTGAGTTCCTAAGGCCAACAGCTAAAATCCTGGGAGGGTAAATTGTTACAACAAGTCATCAGCATGCCAGGAGCAGTTTGGTGGTGATGCTGATGATGTCATCCTCCTGATAATAATATATACTTAGAGCAACTTTATACATCTCCTAACCTGCTCTACACCTAGCTCTGTCTTAGTTGTTCTGAAAGTCCAGGCTGCATCCAAACTTTTTTTGTACATATGGGTTTTACGTACATTGGATATTTGTCCTGTGCCTCCTGCTTCCTTTATTATGACTAAAGCAGGTTTCATTCAGGTGACATTCCTGTGATGAACAATAGTTGGGCATAGGTCAGTTGCTTATAACTCTGGATACTTCAGAGTCACCATCTCTCTATATTTTCAGGAAGTTCTCTATCATTCCATGCCTTTACCCATCTATGCTGTATTTTATTCAATGACAATGGATCCCCCATTCCACATAAATATTTGTTATTATTGTGTATTAATTACAAAATGTACAGAACAAAAAAAAAACGTTCAAAGTTGAGCAAAAGCTGAATCAATGCAGGTAACTGTTACCCGATCATTAAGTGATCTAAAACCTCCACAGGCTAAAACCTAATCTCCAGGCAGGCTAAGAAAAGTCCACGTTCTGAGGTCTAAAAGAAGCCTGGGGCTTCTTACAGGGAGTAACAACTCCAAATTTACAGGGCTAAATGGCTATGCTGAATAGTGAAGAGGGAGCTGCTCATGAGCATTGAGCACAAGAGTTCACAGTAGATATTGAGCAACAGTGCAACCACTACATACATCTCTTGGAGCATTCAGTAAGTCATGATATGAAAAAGCCACTTGGGAGAGGAGAAAAAATATTGGATAGAAATTAGAGTCTCTCCAGCTCCTTCTGTAGTATGATTTCTTGGAGACAAATCTGGTTTGAGACAAGCAGCACAAAAACTGAATAAACTCACAGGCTTTTAAACCACGTCTCCACCAAAAGCTTTTGGCATCTTCTGTTTATTTATTTAGGCCATTAGCCTAGGCTGTGGATTTAACTTGTACAAGGAAAAAAAGTGATTTGTTACTGCCCAGTAATTACTCCAGCGATATTTTCTTTTCTTACGACACAAGGTTGTGATCGTTATTAGCCTTCTATGTCATGTACAAAATGGTTGAATCCTACCTCTTTGTCCCTTATGCCCTTCCTGTATGGAGCACAACCTCACAAATACGTCATGTACTCTGCAGGACAGGGCAGAAGTGTCATTAAAACTTTATGGAAACAGACACTATGATTTCATGTGCAAAACTCTAAGTGTTTTGCTGGTGCCATACATATTCCATTATAAACTATTAATGACATAGCTAATTACTGCACAGCACATACTTAAGTGCATAAAACAGAATCTATGCATAGCTTTAAAACAGAAATAGAAACAAAGTTCATTTTATGACTAGTGTTTAGCTTCTTTGATTAAAGCCAAGCTGTTCTTCAATTTCTATGTCCAAACAATTCTGTTTGGCCCAAGGAGGATGCACTAGTGTGCAGAACAGGCTTGCCAGGACTCTGATAAAATATGTACTTACTTGTTCAGTTCCCAGGCTGCTGATTAAACGTCTTTGGAAACTCCTTCTGACAGCAAGCATCTTACTAAACATATTTAAATGTATCTTGTGGATACAGATGGGTCCAGTGTATCCAACAACAACATAAAAATAAAGCCATATACTGAGAATTGGTCACATAACTTGAACATGAATATTTAGTTGCTATTCAGTGCTTTACATCTCTAGACCTCATGGCACTTTCTGACTGTGGAAACTGAACCACAAAATGAAAAAAAGGTTGTACAGCATCAATGTAGTTCAAAATTTGGTAAAGTTTTTGGGGCAAGCACGAGGTTTTACCTTCTACTGTAAGAACCCAATAAGACAATAATGTCACAAAAATGTCTTTGTTTCTCTGATAAAGAAAAATGAAACAAAAATGGTATTTTATTTCATCCAGGAGAATACCTGAAAGTGCTAGCCACACTACCTTTGGTTGGTAACACTTGTGCAGATTTCTTCTTTCTATATTTTTAAGTTCAACAAGCATAAAAGCTTTAGGAAGAAAACTGTAAAACTCTTAACTATCAAAATCATAAAGTATTAGTTTAAGCATGTCCATAGCGAAAGCATTTTTAAGAAAGACTCATGAGTCCTTTTCTACATCAAAATGAGGTTTTCAAACATTGCTCTGTATAAAATAATAATATTTTATGATTTATTCACAAACATTTTGAAGCGAAAAGAAGGATCCTCAAATTTCCCACAGGTGAGGAAGAGGTGAAAAATTTTTCTTCGACCTATAAAACCAGCTCCTTGAGAGACATGCAGCTTATTTGCTTAGACAAAACTCTGAATATTATTCTAAGAATAAACTGAAGCTACTGAAAAGAAAAAAATATTTTCTACATAAAAGGTTATTTATAGATCTCACCTGGGATTAGCCAATAATTTCTTTCATATGTGAATCAAATGCAAGAAGAATGGAAAGTAATTAAAATACATTACATCAAAAGACAGATGTTTAGAAGCACATCTGCAGGCTACCTATGTGAAAGACACAGAGAAAACTGACACAAAAAATTCCTCTAAATGTGAACTGAGCAAGTAGCCACATGTTACTGGTTCAAAACATAACTTACATTTGACATCTGGATTTTGTGAACTGCCTTAAAAATGAAAAGAAAATAAAAATATGAAGTGGTAGAGTATAGTCTGGAGCTGCAATTCTGTATCTCATTTTGCTTAACTGCTCTTAGGTGTTGCAAAAGAACGCTCATCATTGCAATCTTGACGGTGTCACTGAAGATAATCATGCAAATAAAACTCTTCCTATGGGACTGTATCCTGTTGAAAAATCAGCATATTTTTAAACTTATTCAGTGTTTTTGTATGAAGAATTCTGAACATAAAGAAAGAATTCTTTCTGAGAAGAGAGTAAACAATAAAGACTACTGGATTTTGGGTTCCTTACAGTGGCTGAAACAATCAAGTCCCAGTTAGAGGAAACATTTCAAAATATGTAAAATTATGGTGGTGCATTGTACCGCCATGGCTTGTTTGCCCTCTGACAGCTCTCACATTTCTATACACAATGAATTCTCAGCATATGATTGGACTGCTCTAGTCAAGAACAAGGGAATCCTATCTGCAAGTGGAAGCTACTTATACTTGGAAGAGAATTTAAGTAGTGAGACGTGATTCTATTTTGTCAGAAGATTAAGTAACGCAATATCACACAATGCCAAGCTAAGTGAGCCCTTCAGCACAATGCCAGCACAGAAATATAAATGTGTTTTTTTGATCAAATATCCATCCGGTGCTAAGATTGGCATTTGGAAAGAGACCAGATGACAAGACAGATCCAGAGTGCAGGAATTGGAAGAAAAAAACCTGGGTGTGTAGTGGGTAGTTTGATACATTTTGTCATGAAATACACAAAGTTAAGAAAATAAGGGGTTTTATCTTTCAAGTATTCATAGTTTTCATACCCTGTCTCATTATGCTCTGTTTTTTTCTCTTCATAGGTATATTCTCTGATACAGGAATGGGAAACCGAGAGGCAAAAAAAAGATACACACTCTTACTTCCCCTGTTTTCATAGCAGTGAAATTAAATAATAGTATGCCCTTTTTGGCCACATTCTATCTAACTTGTGGCTTTTCCACAGTGGCAAGATTTAAAGGATTTGGAAACTTTCTGTACAGTAGTTTAGGGATTCTGTTAATATGAAAAAGAACACGTGTTTTGTGTCAAATATGCTATACACGTTTGATACTTTCAGATTAATCTGTACCTAAAATAATTGTATAAGAATCTGTTTTAGTATAATAATTTCTTTGTCGTTCCTTGACTTTACATCAAAAAAACATCTAATATGAGAGAAAAAGAAAAACACATTAAGCTGGTTAGATTTTTTCATCAGAACATTTAAAATTTCTTTTCACACTACAAATAAATGATCAGATTCAGCAACCTTCTTTCATGAAGTGCAATATTTTGTTCTGTTGCTGTACCAGCATCAGTACCAATGATAAAAATACTACACCACGTCAAATCTACACTGCTCCTATGAGAGATCTGTTCCTGCTTTTCGAACCATTTCCTATGTCTAAACCAAAAAGTTAACTTTGGGAGGTCTCTAGATCTCCTGGCTCCACCAAAGTTCTGAGAGGTCTTATTTACCCCCGCCACCTTTGAAACTGGGGAAAACAAAGATTTTAAGAGGACCCAGCCTATCCACAAGGTAGGCAGAAGAATATAAATAGTATTTTTAGTGGAGGTTCCCTTGTGCTGGTACCAAATAATCTCCAGTCAAATATGCGCTAATGAAGACAGAAACATCTGGTGATATTAGCACCATCTTCCAAAATATGTAAAGCAAAATTATATATATCCATATATAATAACAGTGAAAGAGAGAGAAAATTTTGAAGTATATAAATGTTTATATACAATAGGCAGAATACACACCCCTTCATTGTGCAGAACTCATGTAAAAATTGCCTGATCCATGACAAAGTATCCATGTCCCATGAGGAGAAGTTTCACCATTCAGGAGATTCCAAAAGTTTAACTTGTTTTTTGTGAAAGATCCATTCTCACAAGGGCAAAACATACTTTTGAGCCAGAAGAAGGGCACACCTGTACTGTTTACGCTACCATTGACTGATCTCACCCAGACACGGAAATAATAGTCTAATTATGACTGTACCAATTGTTAGTGTCTGCAGGTTTATCCTGTCTGGACACCAGGCACTCACTAAGCCTGCTCTATCACTCCCCTCCTCAACTGGACAGGGGAGAGAAAATATAATGAAAGGCTTATGGGTCAAGATAACAGCAGGGAGAGGTCACTCGCTGATTATCATCACGGGCAAAACAGGCTCAACTTAGGGAGAGTTAATTTAATTTATTGCAAATCAAATCCAAATAGAGTAATGAAAAAAAAGCTAAAAAAGAAGCCAAAAAATACCTTTTCCTCACTCCTCCCTTCTTCCTGGGCTTAACTTCACTCCTGATTTTCTCAGCTTTCTCCCCTGCAGCAGTGCAGGAGGATGGAGAATGGGGGCTGCATCACACTCTGTTTCTGCTGCTCCTTCCTCCTCAGGGGAAAGTCTCCTTACATTCTTCCCCTGCTACAGCATGGGGCTCCTCCTGTGGGTGGGGGGACAAACGTTCAGGAACCAGTGTGGGTCACTTCCATGGGGTGCCTGTTCCCCCAGGAACAGGCTGGTCCAGCATGGGTCCCCCACAGGGTCACAAGCCCCGTCAGCAAACTTGCTTCAGTGTGGGTTCCTCTCTTCATGGGGACACAGGTGCTCCCAGGAGCCTGCTCCAGTAGGGACTTCCCATCACAGCCTCCTTCAGATATCCACCTGCTCTGGTGGTCCTCTCCGTGGGCTGCAGGTGGATCTCTGCTCTCCCACGGACCTCCATGGGCTGCAGGGGCACAGCAGCCACCATGGTCTGCACCACAGGCTGCAGGAGAATCTCTGCTCCTGCACCTGGAGCACCTCCTGCCCCTCCTTCACTGACCTCGGTGTCTGTAGAGATGTTTTTTTCACATATTCACACTCCACTGTCCATCTGAATTTGCTTGTTCCACCCCCCGCCAACCCTTCTAAAATCTATCCTCTGCCACTGTTGCTGATGGGCTCATCCTCGGCCAGAATCGGGTTCACCTTTGAGCCAGCTGTCATTGGTTCCATGGGACATAGGGGAAGCTTCAAGCAGCTCCTGGCTGAAGCCACCTTTGTAGCTAGGGAACATTTGCAACATTTATAAATGACCTTGAAGCCATTCATTGTCATATAATGTATAATGACATTATTATCCAAGCAAATAGTTGATAGACATTGATTTACATTTTTATTATTTTTCTATAGCATGAAAGGACACTTCAGTTGAGGAGAGGTATTGAAATCCTACAGAAAGCCTTGACAGAAACAGGACTAGCACTGTTCCATTTATCAGGGCCATGCCTATAAACTTTAGAAGGAAATGGTCATTGGTATTTTTTCATGCAAATCTATCAATATTTATCTTTATAAAGAAAATGAAGAACACAAATAAAAGGCTGTTATTTACTATTATTAGCATAATATTACTAAGATCAGCATGTAGTGGGGCTGATCACAGCCTTTTTATTAGCATACATTTCAGAGATATCCCAAATTATCTTTTAGTTGGTTTCCTTATTAATTCAGCTAGGAAAGACACATCCTTACAAGATTAAAATGGCATTATTATTGCTGGATGAATATAAGGCTTACTGGAAACAATAGTTGTTGTGACAACAATCACTGAAAAAGAAAATTAAATACGTCCAAAAGTGCTACTGATAGGGCTGTAGTCAGAACTCTCTTTTTAATCTACATTTTAACAAGTAAGTGATTTTTTTTCCTTTCATGTCGCTAAATCATATATATAATAGACTAAATTGCACCAACATTAGTGCATTACTGCGATTCTTCACTTACTTGAAAGTAGGAAATATTTACAAATTTTCCAAATATGGTATATCATGACTCCTGGAAATACTCATCTACATGATTCATGAAAAAGAAAGTTGTTTCCAGCAGGTAAGAACAGTACAGACAAAGAAATATTTTGCAATGCAAATAAAAGAAGATGAAAAAAACAAGCACTTCCATCAGTCTGACTGTAAAATCATAAGACTGCAGAGTATGATATGCTATAAGCATAATTATATACAAATGCATACTTTGAAAATGAACATCAAAAGTGTGTTTATATTGCAGTGAAATTAAGCACATGTCCCAGTTAATATTAATAACTTCCTTGTTATATGAGTGTGTTTTCATTTTAAGAGCATTTTATTTGTAGTCTTTGCCACTGAGTTGGATTCTCTGTTACAGTTCTTACATGAAAACTGCATCAGTAGACTGCTGCTGTGGGCAAAGAAGTTTCCTAGCTTGTCTGCCATTGCCACTTCCAAATGGGGTATTCCAGAATCACATAGGTGATCCTATATAAAGTCCTCTTATATGTACTCTACTAGCTGACAGGCACCTGTACAACTGGAGGAAAACCTTAGTCAGAAAACACAATGAAATAAATCAATGGGACAATTAACAGAAGTTAAAAATAGAGGAAAATGATGCAGAAATGTTGCTCTGTGGTATAGAAAGCTTGGAGTTAAGTGCTAACAAATTTGTTTTTATACAGCCAATGATTCCTGGACAACCAATGATTCCTGGGCCAAGCCACACAAGAAACCTCCAAGGAGAAATAATTCTCCTGGTCCTGAGTTAGTCTATATGAAATTGCCACAACACTCTTGTCGAAGAGCCACGCTAGAATACACTTCATCTCAACAGTTTTGTGTGAGTAATGAGATGAAAAAACCTCTACTGTCTTGCCATATTTACAAAAGGGAACAACATGAAAGTAAGATAGATACTTAAAAAAAAAACTAAAAGGAGCCCCTGAAAAAGCAAAATCTTCACCGGAAGTTTGGGAATAATTTGGAGCTTCTTGTTGGAGGCATAACACAAATGCATACATTTTCAAGAAGATTAGAGAAAAAACAAAAGAAAGTCAGCATGGGCAAACAGCAGAGTAAGGAAGTCTATTAAAAATAAAAAGCAAACCTTCAAAAAAGTGAAATTCAATCTGAATAAAGAAACCAGAAAAGAACCTGAACTTTGGTGACTTAAATGTAAAAACATACTAGTGCCAGACAAAAACAAAAGCCTAAAATCTTAACAGGTAAAATGAGTGCTTGGATGAGATGACAACATAGATTACAACATAGCAAAAGAACTAAATTAATATATCTCCCTGCATCATGTAGGTGTTTGAAGATTTTTTTTTTTTTTTTTTTTTTTTTTTTTTTTTTGGAGCCAGAACTGTTTTTCACAGAGAACACAAAAGAGAATACAACTATCACATTTAAATGTCAGGAGCACAGCTCATAGGACAACTTGACAAAATAAATGATTTTACATCATCAAAGCCAAACACATGCTTTCAAGAGCTTTGCTGAAATTCAAGGAATAGACACCTGAATTATGGACTGAAGTATGTACCTTCGCACTTAAAATTGTCCTTGTACCAGAGGACTAGAAGGAGACTTACTCTGAAAACTCACTGATCGATGACCTACACTGTGAATGAAAGAGATAAGACAAAGTCTGGGGCCTCTGCAGAGACTCTTAGGGAAACTAAGAAGCTGTGGTATAAGAGAAAAGAGTCTACTCTGGATAAATAAATAGCTATCAATTAGGTGTCAGTGGAAAAAATGTTTCTTTCATACAGGAGAGAATTGACCAGTGAAGTTTTGAATAAATTGTCATGTAAAGGAGATGAATAACTACATGAAAAAGTTTGCTGATCGTGATGATTTATTTGGGATCTTAAAAAGAAGAGTTGGCTGCAGAGAGTTGCAAAAGGACTACACAGCCCTGAGACATGGGATGATAAACTGGAAGATGGGCCTTATTGCAAATAAATGTGATGTGCATATGGAAAAACAAATGTAATTTTATGATGGGTTCTATAATGATGGGTTCTAAGATGACTGTTAATGGTCAGGAATTAGATCATTGATTATAATAGATAGATTCACACAATTATCACTTCAGTGTTCACTAAAAGGGAAAAAAAACCCAAATGTTAAGGCTTAATAGATAAAGAAGACAAGACAGAAAATATAGTTATTTGACTATATAAACCTTCAGCACACCTGCATTTGAATGTTGTGAACATCTGACTCTCTTATACTGAAGGATATACAATAGGAAGTCAGGAATACGTACAAAAACAGCTTCCAAGTGAGGAAATGCTAAATAATCTAGCATGGTTTGAGACAGACAGAAAGGAGGTATCATGGCATCTGTAAGTTCAGAAATGGTGCAGTGTGGAGACGACGTCCTCTTAGTCCTAGAACTATCTGCAATCAAACAAGGTGACAAGTTCAAATTTCCACACAATATGGAATACCCAGTGTGAAAGGCAGTGAGACACAATTACTTACGTGGATTCTAAAAAACATTGGAAAAAAATATGAAAGATGTCACTGGAGTCTGTAAGGAATGGAGATAACACATCTACCTCTAAGAGTTTCCTAGATGTGCAACTGCTGGGTTCAGGAGAATTTCACAATATACTTGTCATCTTTCTCCACTTTTTTCCAGGCATCTGCTTTTGCCTACTGTCAGAGACAGGATACGGGACCAGACAGGCTTTTGGTCTGATCTCACACAGCTGTTCAGATGCTCTTAGTGATAAAACTCACTGTTCATTACAAAAAATAAAAAATATTTGATTTTTTTTCTGTTAAACATTCCACATAATAGTCATGAATGAGTGTTCTATTTCTTTGCGAGTTTGAAAACCTTTCTCTTGATCATCATATTCTGAGTGCAAAAGAGTTCTGTAGTTTCTGTCTCAACTACACAGTGCTGTAACATATTAAGAGAACCATAAAAGCTTAAAAGTGTGTTCATTATTGTAGAAACCTTTAAAACTTAGGAAGGATTTCCAATGCAGTTCTAAAGGATTTCTCTTTTAATGTATTTGCAAATCGGTATTGATGAACACTCAATTCAGTACAGCCAAAAAAAAAAAAAAAAAGAAAAAAAGCAAAAAGAAACCTTTGCAGTACCTTTATATTTAGCTTCACAGAACATTAAAATGGATTTTTTGGACCTTAATAATTGACTGTCCACCGTAATAATCATGTCCACCTGGTCTGGAAAAATTGTAATGTCCAGTGGTTTCACTTTGATCTGCCCATGTAGGTTGCAGTTGTGTGACATTATCTACATACAAATCAAAACCCATCTTTATTTTTATAGAAAGCTTCAGAAAAGATGAAATTTCTGCAGTCAATGATAATATATGCTTCTGAAATAATTCCTCATTTTAGTAATTCATTCCTCCTTTCATCTTTCATGTTTGGTCAGATGACATTTCCCTGATGGAATATGGTAGCTCTCTTATTTTTAAGGAAAGACAGTGCATAAGAAGATAAAAACTCAACTCAGTGGTCTTAGTCTTATTAGGAAAATGTTTCAAGGCAAGAGAATTATTACTTATATGAAACTCCTCATACACAGATCAACACTTTCAAATTTTGAATGAATTTTCTACCATTTTCCAATTGCATTAAAGTATCTGCTTTTAAGTGACATGGTTGAGGAAAATTGTATATGGAAAAGAGGGGACTGTTATAAGGACAGAATATGTGATATTGGAGGGGTTTTAATTGCGTAGTTATTGATAGTAAAAGGGATATGCAAAACCCAAAGAAGATATTACGAAGTCATAGTGCACGACTGGATACTACTGAGCTTACTGAATTGTCTGTGTGGGAAGAAGCCATTGTGTCATAACGTCAGGGAATGAAATTCACAGAAAATTTCACAGAAAATCTGTAAAGTATTTTTAAAATTTTATATAGTATGGAGAGTCTTGGCAATTATTCAGGTTTGGTGGATAATATTCTTCTGGAGAAGATTATAGCTGCCTGTCACAGGCTGAAGTTTCCTGGAAAGCATCTTAATTTCCAGATAATATGTTTAATATCTTTACCAGATATGCCCAGCATAGGTAGTGGATTTCAAGTAATACTCTCTGAGGCACTTGCAATGTGGACAACAATAAATTCCAGTTTGCTTTGCCACCTGATGAGGAATTGAGTCAAAAAAACTGCTCTATAAGGAAACAGTGTAAGCCTCTTGGGTGACCCACAGACTCCATTCTGCATCAAATCTCTTCTCAGCCATAGAAAACATTGCTGTCAATAGAAAAAAAAAAGTTTGAGAGACCGGAAAGAAAAAATATCAAATAGGAATATGCAAAAGAAAAGGTAACAGTTTCCATATGTTATGTGGAAATCAAGACTACATTAAATAGCATGAATCATCCTACTACTAGCCACTGTCAATCACAATACCCATAGCTCAGATTTGAGAGCAGAAGGTACTTTTAATTCTGTCATTAGGCATGTCAGGGCAAGACGGATTGTCATAGAGGTAGATGGAGTATAATGTCCATCAGAGAAGGGGGAAGACTAGAAACTGCAAGTTACAAGACAGGAATACTATCATGACTTGCTGGAGTAGGCATGTTTTAGACTTGGCATGAATTCTGCCTCAATTTTCTTTGTATTTTATAAATTCTGTGTACCCAAACAGCCTGAAACTAGTAATCATCTCACCATTGTGAGCCGGCAAGCCTCTCTCTAGGTTTGGTTTTTCATACCTGTACTGAAATAAACCAGCACGTTTCAGATGTTTCTGGATTGGGACTTTGTTTTTTCTATTAGAAAGTCTGATACTGTGTGAAATTTCCAAAGAGTTTTATTGGGTTGTTTTCCAGTGCAGAGATGAGAACTACTGATGAGCAGTGGGAAACAATTTAAGAAATGGCTGCAGACCTTGCAACTGAAATTCATTTCAGCTAAATCTAAACAAGGAGGAAGGTTACAGAGGTCAAATGTAGTTATGTAGTATGTAAAGAGTAGAACGAGCAAATAATTGAAAGGCTTTTGAAAAATATATAAACACTCTAGTAGAAAGACAGTCTGAAGAGAGTTTATACAAATAAGCAGAAGGAAGTTAAAAGGATAATTAGAGGAGCAAAGAAATAATATTGGATGTCAAGTTGTATGGAATATTTCAATTAAAAGATCTTCAACTATATCTGTAATAGAGACGTAGGTTCAAAGGTTAAATTGTCCCATTAAAAACAATGATGGGGAATTGAAGACAGGGCACAAGGAAGTGGCAATTTGTTAAATATTACTTAGCTTCTGTTATTACAGCTGAAGAAGAAGATGGAAAACTGCTTGGTAGAAGAATTTTGTTTCTCATAAGGATAGGCCACCTTCTAAAAAAGTGCAGGTAAAATTAGAAGTAAATGAGTCATTTATCTGCAAATGTGCATTATTCTGGTGTCATAGACAGAGGTGTAGGAGATTTAGGAAATATACTCTAATTTGCTATAAGTTAGCGAGGTTCTACCTTATTATCAACGTTTTTTGTGTATAACCTTTGTGCAAAGTCTCATACAGCACTGGAGTAGCTCAAACGCCTTTACAATTATTTTCCTTAGTGCAGTTCATCCTGGGCTTTTAGAAAGAGAAGTAATAGAAATTATTCAGGTTAGTGGCAGATTATATACCAAGGCACACCAGTCAAATATAGAAGTAGGAACATGCAATAAAAGAGCAGAACCAATCCAAACTTTCACTAAAGGACCATATGAAAATAAATGTTGGGAAAACTTAAGAAGATTCTTGTAAAATATACAGAAATATATTTCCTCAGATCAGATACCAGCACTGCAATGAAATATTAAAGCTTTGAGCTGGAAGACTATCATAGCATATAAATCAATACATTAACCTGCTCAATTTATAAACTGTGAGTAAAATTGAAGTAGAGTACCATATTCAAAAGAACTGAAAATGTTCATACGGCATAAGTTTAAAAATTATACTACAGAACAAAAGCAGCATATCCAATATAATGAGATGAATTAGAATATTTTTTACAAGAGAGACAAATAGGAAAAATACACAACACACAGTGACTACAAAGACTTAAATATGAGATGAGGTTTCTGTCATTAAATGCTTCTTGAAAGCAGAAGTTCAGCATCTTTTATTTCTAAAATTCAACATTCAATATTCTCCTAAAGATGGCTGGACATTCAAAAGTGTCTCCTATTAAAACAGTCGGAATTGAGAGTTTCTGGGAGTTTTGAATATCTGGTGGTTTGGGTGCGCCATCTTTCTTAACATAATTTTTTACAGTGAGGCGTCAGATCTATGTTGCCTTCGACAGCCGTGTTTTGGCATTTCCACCTTTTATTGCTTACAGGCAAGACTGACTTGATCAGCCTCTTCTCTGTGACAGCTAATATCAGCTAAAAGAGTTTTCTTTGGTGAATCCCATCTCCTCTCTATATCTTTGCACCACTGGAAGCTATGAGCTTCCAAAGAAGGGAGGAGCCTTTAGGATGCAAAATGGAAAGTGGATAGATGGAAAGCTGTCCAGAAACCAATCTTCCCCTAATTATAGGGGTCTAGACAGCTAGAATAGCAGATACAGCTGTGAATCAAAGAGATAAGTAACAGTCTTTGTCATAGACACTATGGGAAAACTTTCCATTAGCCAGTTCTGGGCCTTTAGGGGAGCAGTGGAGGAAAATAGGAAGCTTTTTTGTAATTTGAGTTTTCTTTCCATAAAAGCAAGACATGGAAGATTCACATTAAGAATCTCAAGCCTCATTTTTGACTAAAACACTTCACATCTCAGATGCAATATCAATAGATTTATTTCTGCTTCAGTCCTCACGGACTATATATCCCTTATATACTCCTTGCCAGCTTTACACAAAATATACCTGTTTCATCATGGGAGTTGATTATTGTAATTTCCTCTTTAAAAATCTCTCAGGTTTGTCACATCATCTCTGAATATAAGAAGTCAACCGCTATATTGCTATTCAGATGAATTGAGCATAGTGTGCTATTCCTCTCTTTTGTACTGCTTCTTAAAAAGCTGATTTACTATCAAATGCCACTATTTTTTAAAGCTCTTACTAATGTGGGCCCTAGTTCTGTTCTTTAATCTCATTTTGACAGGTATCTGTGCCATATGTATCTGCTATTATTTAAATACCAGACTGTCACCTCTTTGGAAGGTAAATGTCTTTTGCTTTGTTTGCTTCAAATTTAAGATGGTTCTATATTATGTCACAATGTATATTTTTATGTCTTTGTGGTGTTTAAAATTACAAATGTCCCAATAGAATGAGAGGAAAAACATCAAATTGTTATCATTAACATGATATCAATCATGTTTGTTATTTCAGTACTTCAGATGCAAAGAGAATACATAATCACCAATAACCAGCTATAATTATTACACCTATGCAAAAAGTTTCTGTATTTCAACAAAATTCTCAATAGGAACAATATATGCTAAAAGGTAAGTCTTGAGACTTAAATCAGATTAATGCACAAATCTGCTTTTATCATAAAAGGAGCGGGGAAAAAAGCCCTTGAATTATTTTCCTTTTTCTTGCTACATATCTCAAGCCATTACTGCCAACCCATCAAATGAAAACTGCATCTTCCAGAAGCTAAAATTGCGAACACTACAAGTCATGTTGCAGTTGACATGAAAACAACCATTGCTGGCATATCTTGTATTTTTACAGCTGACTATTCTCTCCCTGACATTTTTAGTAAAGTTGAGCAATATCCAGATTCCAGCCTTGATACCAGTCAGCACAGCAACATTCATCTTAAGATGACATCTGTTGAGAATTTTTCAATAACTTAATGGTTATAAAGCATGTGAGGAGGGGGATAATAGAGGGATTATGACATAAAAATGCTAAAGCCCTTGTGGGGGAACTGCTGCACATAAAGTTTTGATTTGGTAATTCAAACTAATGCAGTTTGTAGTCCTCTAGAGAGAGGGCAATAATGGTGCACAATATGCTCTTAAACACTGATGCATAACACATTGTGCTAGAGCCAAAAGGCACTGTACAATATCATTACGGTGCAGAGAGAAGTAGTAACTTTGGGATCTGCTTTCACAAAGATCTGAATGCACAGGTAACAAACAATGCTCTTCCTCTCCTTTCTATGCTCCTTAATCTATTCATTTGGGCATCTTAGGAAAACATGGCATTTATTGTTAATATGACAAAATGATAAAGTTAAAAGTAAAAAGATCTGTGTCATGCAGTACATATAGGCTCACCTTTTTTTTTTTTTTAAGATCAATTACGCAGGATTAAAATTTTTCATTGTTTTTCTTTGAATGTGGTGGAATAGGGAATGTACATATTTGGACAAAGCTAGAAAACAGACAAAATTAAAGTCTATCTGTAATGGACCCAAATTAAGTACTAATGATATTTTTCAAGATAAAAAGTGTGCAGAAATTCTTAAAACAGAGTAGAGAATTATTATAAAATTTATAAAAATATTGTATAATGTACAAATAATATGATTTTTTTATTATTTCTGCCTATTTTATTGTTGTTGAAATGGGTTTATTTAATTTATATTGCATGTGCTGCTGGATGTAATGTCACACATAACATTTAAACGAGAACACAATTTTTTGATTACTTCTCCAGGACTTCTGGTAGCATGAACTTAAGGAGACAAAACTAATATGCTTAAGTGATAAATTGTCTTTACTAGGACAAAGAAAAATAATTTTAAAAGCTTTACTATACTTGCTGATCTTCTAGAAAATGCATATATAGATGACTTTTCGGTTCATAAGGACCCTATCAAGGTTGAACAACTACATCATTTCCTTCTGGTAAATACAGCTTTTTGGGCTTTCTAATTTGAGTCAAAAGTTTAAGAAGAAAGTCTTGTTGTTTGAAATACTTTTTCTTCTGAGGAGTCATATAAGATAAGTAAGTATTTTTGTGACTTTGCATAAATGGTGATTGATCTCAACTGCCTTTTGGGGCCTGAAAAGCAGTTTTCCAGCGCAGATTAGTTTATTTGTCTAATCATACAACCTCTACATATGGAAATAGAACAATCAGTTGCATCCCAGTGTGCTTGTCCAATTGGATGGGAATAATCAGCTTCCAGGGGCCTATCTCCCTCAACTGTCTCTGAAGAAGTAGCCCAGAGAACCGGCTCACCTCATTCTGACTGACAAAAGTAGGTGGAAATTCTGTGTTAATGACTGAGTATACAAGTTGCAAAAAAATCCCCAAAAATAGAGAAAAAGATTTGCACTCCTGCATGCAGGTGTCAAGTGTCATTTCAGGCAGTGAGGTTAAATTTCTTGGCTTTTTGCTGCTGCTCCAGACAGCTGTGTCTTTCCTGTAAGTCCCAGGTCACAGCTGCCGTCTCTATGCTGATGTACCAGGCAACTGAGGGTATGTAAAACGAGTTCTGGGCTGCTGTTTCTCCCTGTTTCACTCATCCCAGATCTGTGGGTCCTCTGCCACAAAGGTAGGGTCCTCAGTCTGTCCTCACCAAGGGATCAGGCTCTGAGGCGCTGCCTAAATCTGAGTATCTTATCTGGTATTACAGGCTCTGTCTTATCACTCTGGTCTTCCAGATCTCTGCTGCACAAAACCTTCTCTCCAGTGGGCTCCGGAACCACAGGAGTCTGTGTAACACTAGTACATCTTTGGCTCATTGTGCTCAAGAGGCTTGTGCTTTATGTACAGCACTTGTGTCAACAGGAAGCTTTGTAAAGGGGCCAGATCTTCTCAGAGAGAGTTATTTATGTGCCATGTGATTGAACTTAATTTAAATTAATGTCTTTTTGGTATCCCAGTTAATATAGAGGCCAATGTCTCCTCTTTTCTCATTCAGCTTCACTCAGGCATTTTTGCATCATATATTGCTGGTGACAGTAAAAAGTTTTTAGGCTCCTTTCTTTTCCAGTTCTTTCCATAGTTCCCATGAGGAGTCTGATCCCAAAGTTTGTTAAGCAAATGGAAGATTTTTTACATAAAGTCAAATGTTTGGAGGAAATTTTTATTTTCAGCTGAGATGTTTATAAGTTTAATCGTGCCTCAATGAATGAGAAGCTGGCAGAAAGTGGATACCTAGAAATGAAGACATTGCTTGGTAAGGTATCATCCAACAATAAAGCAAGCAGGACTTTGGGGCTCCCAAAATGAGTGTTATAAGGCAGCTGTGTGATTTAAATAGGGGTTGATTTGGAATAAATTAAATTTGGGTTCAGATACTGTGGTTTGAATGTGTCTCACATAGCTTCTTCCTGCCAGGATCTGTGTTGGATTAGATACTGCCCATCGCAAACAGTGCTCTGTGATCGTGTGTTTACTTCTCATCTAGAGCAGAGCACTGCTAGCACATTCGTCTGATGAAGCATCGATCTTTGTGACTGAGAATCTATGACATTAGAGACTTTTCTCAGCGGTACAGTTCCCCCTCTTCTATCTTGAAATGCCTGGAAAGTTGTAGGAATGTAGGTGTTGCAAATCTGTCAGTGCACAATAGTTCTTCACTCATGCCTGGTCCACAAATGACAAGGGTAAGGTTTCATTCCCACTGTTCCCTTTTGTTCATGAGGACAGAATGCCAGGCAGCAATGACTGTGTTCCTTCTCTAGGCCATCTACAGTGTGCATGCAAACCAGGAGGTGGGTTTGGGAAAGTATAGGTGCTACTCAAATGATGCAGCAAGATAAGTAATTTAGCCCCAAAAGGATATCTTGAATTTTATCCTTTTTCCCAGCCTGAAGGTTCTGGGACATCTATTGGGTGTGATATATGAGATGCATATTATCTTTGAAAATAAAATTCTGGTATATAAATTACCATTTTTAAGAAATATTTAGTGACACATCTGCCAATTAAAAGACTCAAAATTCTGCTCCATGCTTAATATATAACGGGGGAAATTACATGGAATATATGTAAATCTTTTTATGTTTTCTTTATATACAGTATCGTAATCCCTCGAATGAGAATTTGCTGCATTGTTCCATTGCCAAAGTGATGTCTACAAATGAGGGCTCAGGGAATTGCTGCAGGCTTTCTGATGAACTGAGCCAGCAAGCCACTGTGGACACAAGCCTGAGTTTTTGAATGAAGAAGAGGATTTACACATGCAAAGATATTTGTCTCTTTTCCCTTTCAGATTTCCAACAAACAGCTCCTCCTTTCATTTACTGGCAATAATTGGAAACAAAATGCAAAACCTAAAAGTACTTGTGTGCTCCAAGTCTTCTCCATCTTTTTCAGCTATATAATTTGTTGTGTTAAAAGATGAAACTTTTCTTTACAGTTGTCACTGATGAATTAATTAATACAATAATTTTAAATTCATTATTTTAATAATCTTCTAAACACTTCAAAAATACTTAAGTGCCATTTTGCAGACAAATTAGTTGTGAAACTATCTATCTATCAGGGAGACTTTCAGTTAAAAGTTTGTACAAATAAATATATTCTATATGTTATTCTTTTCAAAGAATGTTTGATCTAATAGCTTCTAAAGATGGAATTTTGTTTGATTTCCTCGTTGTTTAATACCTAAAAGAACAGTCTGAAAAAGACGAAAGATGTATTAGTTTGCTTAGCTACTTAGCATTAGAAGACTCAGTATTTTGTGAATTACAGAACAAGATTCAGTTTAAAGGATGAAATCTTTTTTTTTTCCCACCGATTGCCTCCCTGCTTGAAAATACTAAGTGGCCTTAAAATGCTAAGGAGTTATAAGAAGTTTAAATGAACGTTAAATATTTTAAGCTTTTTTTTCTATGGAAAAAAGGAATAAATTCAGTATACTCACACATTCAAACGCCCCATATTTAATGGTTTTTGTAACAGATCTTATATATATTAGTGGTATATAGTGACTTGAATTACACATGAAACCAACCAAAAAAAGTAAAATAGGACTGCCTTTGTCCCTGTACCCTTTGTATCTGTGCATGGCCATCCCATATGCTGGGATTTGAAGTATGTGACTCTGATGGCAACAACTCCATGAAAATTTGCACCCCTTATTCCTTGTGCATTTGGATAGTATATCTTTAGATGGTCAGGTATCAGTGCAGAGGAGAAAACTTTCCTGAATACATTTCTATAATCATTTGTATACATAAGGCCATGGTATCTACAGATTTGGGGAAATTATTATTAAATGTTAAGACAAAGCAGCTAGCAATAACTAGGGAACTTTCAAGGTCATGGCTGCTGAAATAATTTCTTGTACACTAAAAACAGTATTCCGTCACTTCTGAAAGAACAAATGATAAAACATTTATTGCAGTTTTTCATCACTTTCATGGGTTTTCTTTTGAAAAGAAGTGTTACACTGTAGCCTCCTTCCAGTCAATCAGAATGCAGAAGTCTTTTTCAAAAATTCTTACTTTATTCTAGAAGAAAGCCATATTCCCTCAGAAATAATTTGTTAACAGCAGTTGAGCTTTGCTAGTCCATTGTCTGAGGTGAATCCAAGACCAGTTATGGTCTGAACATAATTGTGAAGTGTATAAATAACTGTTTTTAAAGGCAGTATTCTCACTCTAGTTTATATTTAAAGTTTTATAAATGAGGTAGTATAGTAAGAAAAGTTTGTAGTTAAAAATATGCAATGGAAAATGTCCCCCAAGTCAGAAGGCAGGACCCACTCTATCAAGTTTATAATTAAGCAATAATCTCAAGAAACGCAGTCATTACCAGCCTTTAATGACTACTTTGTTGGTTAACAGCTCAATGTGAAGTTGAGGATTGTTAACACTCTATCAAACTTCTTGTTAAGTGTGCTAAGTTTTTATTTAAACGCACTTGGATCGCAGCTGGAAAGCTGTGGGGGGAATTGGACATTCCCAAGTGCCTAATGACCAATTTTTTTCCATCACTCAGAACACAGGGCACATTCCTTTATGTTTATATAATAGCTGTTAACTACAGATGGCTGGTGCCACCCGATTTTGGTACTTTGTGTGACCTTAGTCATCTACTGTACCTGCAACCAGTTGATGTTCTTTTGCTGCTGAGCTTTTGTGGAATAAGGGAAGTTTATCTTAGAGCCTTTTGGAGAATCCAGCCAAGAAGACATAATAATTACCACAAAAATCAATAGTAACACAAAAAAAGAAAGTTCCTTTCCAGATGCTATGACAGCCTTTGCTGAATCAGATTTATTCTGATGGGCTGGAAAAAGAACCATTTTGCCTTGTTGGTGAGGTGACTGGAAATTAATCTTACAAAGTTTTCTGAGCTAATTCAGCCTAGGAACATCAGATGGAAAGCAAAGCCATACCTCTGAGTTAATGGCAATTTTTCTTCAGAACTGCCTGACACAAGCAGCCATTTTCCTTTCTTTCGTGCACTAGCAAAATGCTGATATTTTGTGGTTTACAATACCTTTCTGGACAGGTAGCAGCATTTACACTGCAACTGAAGAACCCTTAAATTAGCAGCATGGGTCAGACCTGCTGGAAAGCAACAAGGAGAGAGGGTGACTGAAGTGATGTCATGCATGGGTTTGTTGACTTTGTTGAAATACCCACAACAGTCGTGGAGTCAGACAAATTCCGCCTAATCAACCCGATAACTTATTATCAAAAGGATCTATTTCTTTGTCACGTCTGTCAGGGTAATCCGGAATTCATTATCATATTAATGTCCTGACTGGGCTCCTCTGGACCTCTGAGTTTTGTTTGTTGAAGAGCTTCCTGGGGCGTTTGGAGAAACAAAGCGCACTCTCTGGAACATGAGGCATTCAGAGCCGCGTACAGATGGGCCCGGGCTCTTTGTTCCTCTCTGCCTGGGAGGCTGTTATGGGAAGCAGCCAACCTGCAGTCTGTCACAGTGAACATTGTCAAGTCATTGTGTACTTTTAATTGTTACTATGTACATGGAATCTGAAAGGTCGCTCTGGATATATAGTACAAGTGCACAGAGCCCTTTGCCAGACCAAACAGCTGTCCTGTGGTGTTCCCATATTCAGCTCCAGTCACCTTTCCCTCATTGAAGGATTCTTCTGACAGAGCAATTAAAACATACGATTTATTACTAAACAGTCAATAAGGAAATCTTAGAAGTACACTCTTTCACCACTTCACTGTTTCCCATGTGGCTGTCTTAACAGGTCCTTTTATATTTAAGCAATTATTTCTGCCCCAATGATATTACAGACCCGGCAAAATTAATTAAAGAGCCGGCAGCAAATTACAATAACAACCTCAAAACACAGTCAGAGAGGTCAAACTGTATACCAAATTCTGTTCTTAGACACTCCTAGATAAAATAAAACTCCCTAAGTTTGGCTGGCCTGCAAGAGATGAACTACATTCTTTTCTTTATTGAAGATACGTGAATATTTCTTTAGAAGACTTTGTGTAGCTTCTCATTTTTATCTGCAACATAAAAGGTTCAGTCTTAAAGGAAAATGTAATTGTATATGGTGTGAATAATCCTTGGCTGTAGAAGCACTACCCACCAGGGAGTCTACAAGCCGTGTTAAGTCTAGATATGCTAATATTTGTTTTCCCATCATGCACCTCAGCTTTTGTTTAGAAAAATATGAATGCTTGCTAACTACAGCTGAACACTAATATGCTGGTGTTTCTAAATTTTTGTTAAGTAAATTAGGTTTATCAACATTGTTATGTATCAACATTGTTATGTTATGTATGCAAATACAATAATTAATAAATAATTAAAATTTATTAGGTTTAAGACACAAATACATAGAGATTTCCAGTTCCTACCCACTCTGCTTACAGAAGATGTGCAAAATATGAAGAAAACATACAAAATGTGTTGTGTAAAACATTCTCGTACAATTGCGCTGTATTAAAACTTCATGATGATGAATAATTTCCATGCTGCATATATGTAAAAATCAGTAAATATATATATAAATTCATATTTATGTGTGTGAGTATGTGAGGAAAAATACTGTATGTAATGTTTTTAAAAATAAGATTTAACATACAAAAGTCAGGGATAAGAACATGAATAAACTGTAATCCAGCTGCTAAAGTTTTAGATACAGAGCTCTTCGTGATTAACAGTATAATGTGTAATCCTGAGAGCCCTGAGCTTTGAAAATGTACATCTAATTGTATACAGAACTGGATGTTCTTTAATTTGGTACTGATTTCCAACTCTTTGGGTTGGGGGGGGTTGGTCCTTTTTCTTTTTCTTTTCCCTGTTTTTTCTTCTGGTGATTTTTCGTGTTTGTTTGCCCTGTTTCTTTTTCTTACAGAATCAAAGAATTCGTAAGGTTGGAAGGGACCAGAATGGCTCATCTGGTCCAGCCTCCCTGTTCAGGCAGGGTCAATCTAGACCACATTGCACAGAAGTATCTTTACTCCTATCTGTACTTTATCCCTTTTTTTGTCTTTTTTTTTTTCAGTCTTGACTATAGAACAAAAAAAAAAATCTGGTTTAGTATTGTAACAATGTATGATAATGAAAATAACCTTCAGAACTTTCCAGTACTCATTTCAGAAATCCATTTATGACAATGAGATATATTTTTATGATACTATTGTTGTCATTTTTGTTATTAGTATTATTGTTATTCTTCACTGCTTCCTAATGATCCTGTTTATAGAAATGAAAGCAGTGAGACTTATACAATTTAATTTGAGAAATTTATTATGATGAAAGCCTTTCCAGCTAACAATACTAACATCCATTTAGCTAACTGCATTTCTCAGTCACTCTTTGTTTACACAAAGAGCTATATATATTTATTGTCTGTTTAGATATTAGTAACAACTCAGTTTCCTTCATCTCCTACAGCTCTTGGATGAAGACAACTAGCAGATCACCTCAGCTTGCAAATCTTTTTTGTTACCCTGGAAAAGTCTGAAAGCCCTTGCTTTTTTAACTCTGTATTTAACTAATTTTTTCTGTTACTTAGATCACTGTGGATAACTTAATATCATAGAGAAAGTATTAAAAACACCTGTAGAAGCTCCAACACGAACTGCTACAATGATCACCTCTCAAACTGGAGTTTAGACATTAGTTTATAGTAATTCTTACTGCAGTTTTGCTACAAAACTCTGAATAAAAAAAAATTCATGTACTCCTCAAACTGGGATAGTGTCTGAGTACTCCAAGGAAATCACTAGGTGACCATAAATAAACCTATTGTGAGCTTTGTTTAGAAGTTCTCAGTGCCGATCAAGGAACCTCGGCAGGCACAGAAATACACAAAGTACAAGGCAAAGGAGGGAAAAGCAGAACCCTATGCAATGGCTGAAAGAGTGGATTTTAGTAATTCATCTCTACTCAAGACACTTTTTAGAGAATTTCCCCTCAGAGCATTTGCTTAACATTTTGCTTTTCACAAAAGAGAAAGAGAGAGAAGTTTGGCAAAGAGCAAACACACACATAATGAGAAATTTTTCCATATTGTGGGCTGGTTTATTTCACCTTAGCTATCCCCTGGAAAACTCCATGGAGTGAAAACTCAGTGAGTAAATCCATGTTGAGTTTGATGAACCTAGGGCTCAGTCTATAGGAGACCAATACTCAGTGGAAAGAAGAAATTTCTCTTCTGTGAAAAGTTCCGCATAGACTTAAATGTTATTTGCCATTTTTTTGGAATATAATTTGTCGGTCTAGAACCATTTCAAATAACTAATTTTGTTTCAGAGACTTGATAAAAAACAACAATGTGTTTACAATATCTAGGGTTATACCCAATACAATAGCTTTTCACACTGGGACTGCTCTGCTCTTGACAGCTAATAACTCTGGTGTTCTTCAACATTTTTTTCTGTGAGGCTTTTTTTATTTTAAATAACTCTACAAATAGTGAACACCATAAGACAGGTACCAAGGGGTCAGCAGTGGCACTGCTGATGTGCTTTACTGCTTCCTGACAAGATGTGGGTACAGAAGAGGGATCCTGGGGTGTGCTGCTGACCCAGGTGTCCTCCACTTCTCCCTTCTGCCTGGCCCAGGAGAAACTGGTGCTCACCCAGCCCTCCTAAGAGCCAGTCTGGAGGCCAGACAAGATGCCAAGAAAGAAAGGAATATTTTTCTGTCAGTTTACTCCACTGAGCCATGCCTCTGGGGAGTTGGAAGCGTACCACTGCCAGGACACGAGACTAGGCAGACACACATAGCCAGGGCTGGGAGGAAAGGCAGGGAAGAGGGAAGATTGCTCTGTCTGGTGGCAGTTAGCTGTCAGATCAGATTAGCTGTATCATAAAACAGTGTGTTATGGCACAGCTCCAACATAAACCCAAGGCTGCAGCACTTGAGTGGGATGAGGAAGCTTATTTGTGTGCTCCTGCATTCGAGACATTATTCCACTGTGCAGGGGATTAGTGAGCTGATCTATGTAAAAAGAAATATAAAGCAAATGGAAAATAAAAACCAAAAAACAATCAAACATACAAAAAGGATTATTATTTTGAACACCTTGGGGTTTTGATCTATTTTCCACCACTACGTGCAGTATCATCATGCCACAAGGGAAGAGAAAATGGGAGTAGGGTTGTCTTCAACCAGTGCTGACACCTGAAATCCATTACTGTAAAACTTGGACTGAAGTCCAAGTACATCTGCCCTTATAACTAAACAGCAGTTAAGTTCCCTGATTAGGAGTGTCAATCATGCAACTGTGAGTTTATTTCTGTGGTGATTATTACCCCTAAGAATAGGTAACTTTATCTAAAATTATACTAAAATTGAAAAACAATCCATGAAAAGGACTGAAATTTTTAAATTGAAAATCACTTCTAAAACTATTTCAGTTGAGGACAAACTATTTGTATGAACAGTGATGGATGCTGACTGAATTTCCTTATTTTGCCAACTAAATGATAGTTACCTGTACTGATATACCATAACTCAATGGCACAGATCTCATTCTATAATTTATATTAACTTATACGATGTGAAAGACAATATTATGAGTTAACTAAAATAATATATTTTAAAATACTATCCAATATAATACCATTGTAAGAGTCTGCACAAAATTGGTTTTTTTTCTTTCTCATTCTCACTCTGATTTTAATAAATAAGGTCCCAAATTAGTCTAAAGTTAACCAGTTTGAAAGTATACAAAAGAATCATAAACAATGCATTTGTCTTAAAAATCAAGGAATCATGACTTAAAATAAATAAGCAATAAACAGAGAACATGTTGGAATATTTTTGTAATGCTAATACGCACAAAGATTAACAAAGAATTTAATGACTGTTTTACTCTAGTGATGTGGCTTTTGAGACACCAAAAAACCCACCAGAAAATAGCCTTTCCCCAAACTTTTTACAACTGCTTGGAACAATGTTTAGAAGTTCTTATGCTGCTATTTCTTGAACTTTCAAAATATATGGTTATTTTCTTTTCTGTTCATGCTCAACCATTCCACTTTGGAAAACACCCAGCCTCTCTTGCTGTCAGTGCTATCACTTCCGTTCCACTGGTTTTCTCTCCATTATTGCAAATCTTCTGTATCCCAAGTCTTTATTTTCCCCTATTCATTCCCCCCGTGAAGTAGTTTGATTTTCTTTCTCCTTTTGCAAATAGTACGCATGAAGTGTTCATTCCTCTGTTTTAGCTGTTCAGCTTCCCTCAGACATAGCTGGACCTCCTTCCACATGTGCGTCTGCTTAGCATGGAATTGATACTGTTCATACAGCATGGCCAGGGAGGGTCAGTGGTATTCCTGCCTGGAACCGTGAGGAAAGACAGACAGAAACTTTGCTGAACATGAACTTCTGGGAAAAACTTCCTTTTCAAGGAAGCAGAAGAGGAGAGGGGGCTCTGTATTTTTCTGTTCAAAGAAAGGGCAAAGAACCCATTTCTGACTAACTAAGAGTGAATGGCAAAGAGCAGACAATATAAGGTATATTTTCCCTGTTAAGTATTTCTCATGTAGGTATTGAGGAGACATGGAAAACACCCAGCTCATGAACAATGAGCTCTGAAACTCCTTTTCTGAATTTTTCTTTCGACAAATTATCCTCTTGGACTTTTGTTTTTAAGAGTTTGTAATAAGGTGTATTACCAATTTAGGAGGGAGGCTTTATGTAGTCAGCATATGGATGCTTGTATTTTTATTCTAAACCATGTTTTTATTCTAAACCACGTTTAGAATTTACACAGTGTTATATATACATATACGTTTTCAGTTAAAGATCAACAGCTATACTTGATGCCAAAAACACCAAGGCCAATATATCATATAGAAATAGACCAATCAAATGTTATAAAGCAAGTTACATTTAAGACACATGTTGTGAACAAGTATGAAAGATTCTGATATTCAAACCAGTTTCTGTTGAATATCATTGAATCATATTATTTTACAAATATTTCTTACTAGCATCGCAGAGTTAAAATGTATCATTGTGACCCCTTTCCAGAAGACATTTTAAGCTATTGTATAGTATAAAATATTTCACCATCTTGAAAGTATAAATAAATAAACAAGATTTGTTATGCTAGTCACAATGCTAATGCATAATGGTCCCCACTTTTCAATTTCCTGATTATTATTTTTCCAATTTATCTAATCTTTAAAATCAAAGGCGAATTCTTTGCTGAGCATCTACCCTCTCATATTTTATTTAACTTCATCCTTGTTTCTGCTTTGTGTCTGCCAGCTAGTGTAGCTTCATTTCACTTCAATCCATTTTCCGTCAAAAAAAAAAAAAGGAAGGAAAAAGTAGATAAATATAAAGACACAGAGAGAGAAAGAGTGGAGAGAGAAAAAAAAGAGAGAGAACACTTGCAGTGGACAAAATATATCAATTAAAAATTAGGTTAAAAATAGTCTTTGATGTACAGTGCATGTCCCTAAGCTAGATTAACATTGCTGTGAGCATGTTGCACTAGTCAGTTCATTGCCTGAGGAAAGTTTGCAGGCAAAATTCATCTGCACAGCTAGCACACTTGAAAGACTCAGGCACAGGGCTGTGTTCACGGTCTGGCAACAACAAAACACCTGCTTGAAGTTGAGACAGAAGAGCAAGCTGGATGGAGTTCAAAAGAATCAAATGATAATCACACCCTGATTAACAGAAAAGTGAATTACTGTAGTCCTTTGTCAATAGCTGGCCGATTTGCATACTATCTTGCAATGCCCAACAGGTTAGAACTTTTTAGTTACACATGGTCAAACATTAAAAAATGGAAGGAAAAAACTTTATGCCTGTGTAACTCAGACACATTGCATGCATATTGTGTGTGTTACATCTTCTTAATGCTATCTAGTCTGATGTTGGCAAGGGCACGGATAATTCCACCCACTATCTTTCCTCCTTTTCCCATTCCCCCACCTACCAAATACACCAGGCAAACAACAAACACAGCCTATGATTTTGTTTGGCACAAGTTTTTTAGTATATTTGACAGCAAACAACTGTATATTAAACCAATTTGTTTCAGCAGATGAAAGTGAATAATTTTTGATTCAGTCCATTAGAGCTGCTCTTGGCTATGTGAGCTTTTTGAGGTTTATCAGCAAAAAAACCCTGTAACAAACTACAATGCCAGAACATAAAACATGGAATGTACTACCTTAATTTCATACTGGATGCCTTTTGTTTCATAATTGAGTTTTCTGTGCATACTCTGGGTTTTATTTCAGATTAGTTTCAAAACTGAATGTTGTCATGATAAAATGAGCACTTCTGTATTCATATCTTTACATTGCTAATAAGGTAGTGAGGCATGTCAAAATGGAAATAGGAAACATAATAAAGCCAAATTAATACTGTTGATTGTTGTTTTCCTTTATATTATAAATTTAATCTTGCTTCATAGGTATTTATAGAAGAATATCTTCTTTTGCTGCAGCATAAGCAAAGTCCTGCTAGACCACATCTTCCATTTATTCAAAGAATAGGCAAAGCACAGATTTCCACTTTCCTTGGTAATGTCTCTCCTTAGTAGGAAAGAATATGAGAGGAAGTGATCTCATGGGATCATTTCCCTACTGTGGTTGAGATATCAAATATGTCATAGCAAATATGTCACTTGTCTAGCTTGTTCTTAAAAATATTCAAAACTTAAGACTCTAGCCACAGAAAATATCTTCAAAAACCCCACCTACATCTCCATTACTCTACTTTAAATGTAAGAATGCTCTCACTGTGCCTATGACTTCTTATGCTGCTTATCTTGGTCAAGGAAAACAGATTAATCAGTTTCTCACTGCAATAATTTTCCATTTATTAGAAAATGAGTGATTGGTCTCCACTTTCTTCTGCACCTTGATGAGGACTAGGAACTTCAGTCTTCCCACATTAAAAATGCTTTCTAAGTTTCTAAATTCCATGTTAGTTTCCTGCATATGACCTTCAGCTGGTCCTCTCAGGATTTAGAAGTGACACAGCAGAAGGGTGTTTTTACGTGTCTTATGGGTCTCCTCTTCCCTTTTCTTTTTTAGCAAGAATTCTGAATTTAGACTAATATTTTCCTTGTGACACTAAATTTCTTTCTGCAAAATTTCTGTATGACCAGTTTTCTCCCCGTATTGGTTTTACAGTGGATAACTATCTCCCTTGTTTGATAAATATGAATCTATTCTCTTTTTTTTGTGGACAGTTTTTGTAGTGTTTTGTGACAATTTTACATTGTCTTCCTGTTCTCTAATGATTTTGTGGTTGTGTTGCTTCCCACTCACTTAATAAACATTCCATCATCTATGTCACAAAAGGAAATCTTGAACAGGACAACAGCAGATGATATGTTTGATTTTATCTGTGAAGCATAATCTTTGCTATCCTTTCTTTGCTGATACTGTAGCATTCTTTTAAAGAACATGTCCTTCTAACTGGCTTAGGAAAATGTCATGTGCACAACGTTAAAAGATTTCTATTTGAAAAATAAATGTTCTGATTCTGCTTTGTCCATCGGGCCTACTACTCTATAATAGAAGGAAATCATTTGCTATTGACAAATCCATGCTGGCTGATAGTCAGTTTTCCATTACCTTCCAGGTTACAAATATTTTGTTGGATCATTTTTTTGGTTCAGTAGTTTTCTGAGCACTGAAATTAAACTGGTTGATCTGTAATTCTCTTGTACCTCCTTTTAGAATGTCTATCTCATGTCAGAGACGGGCAGTCCATCTGCACTGTTCCAGTCTTCAGTATCATTCGCACCCTTTGTGTTCTCAGAGATCATTTCTTACACCTCTTAAATCACTGTAGTACTTTCAATAATTTAGGATGAGGTGCATGGTCCTCATATGCAAAAGTATCTTCTAAACAACTTAAATGGCAGGCAAAGATGAGTGGAACACTTGATGACTATTAAAATGCAGAGTTTGCTCAGGCTTCATAGTTTGGGAACGTGTGTTGTTAAGGAAGGCTTGTGGGGAAGAGATACTAACAAAGTGTTAGTGTCTCCTTTCCCAAAACCGTTATTGTAGCACTGACATTATTTCATGTCATTAAATGCCATTTGATTTGACGTCATTACTACGGTTTTAAATAATGGGTTGAAAGAGAATAAAGATGTGTCTACAAACAAGTTGATGAAAGGAAAGGGTGCTTGGAAATACCTAGTAGACATGTCAGTGTTGTTACACTGATTACAGAGAACTGTGTTTTGAAAATTAGCATATGAGGCCATTTTAAAGTCAGTGGTGTTGCACTGTGACATAGACTTCCAGACCGGCTACATAGGCTCAGAAGAAATATCTGAGCCATATCGTGCTGGTTCTCTAACAGGCAGCGAAACCACCAGATATCCAGCTATTGTCTTCATACTGGCATTCTAGATTGCATCTATAAAATAAAATTTTATAACATTTCACATTTTGAAATTAATGCATAAAAATAGTTTTTAAAAAGTTACAAAAGTTACACTTTTGAAGCCTTTCTGTAACTCTCCATAGCTCTTGAGCTATGTTATTTCATTTTTAGGAACTCAAGTGACAAGTTTGATCATTTTTTGGTGCCTTTTCCACAAGTTTTCTACAATTTTTGAAACAAAATAAAACAAAAGGAGCTTTTAATGTAAGACATGGCTTGAATGTCTATTTCTGATCAGCAGCAAAAAAAGATTTTTCTCCTCCCTTATCAATTCAGCTTATTAATATTGCTTTCCTTGTCCTTATTTTGGAACTTATGGAACAACAGACTTAGAGGCAGTCAAATGTGTCTAGAATTGGTTATATTTATTGTAATTTTTTTACTGACAATTTTTAAATGAACTGCAGTACCGAAACACCTATGTGCAAAAATATGCCTCTGGTGAAGAGGAGCTTCTCTTTCTTTGGGAACACTTTCGGGAGCTGAACTGCTGTTGCAGCAGCTGTCCCTGTTGTCCCAACAGATTCCCTGTTGTCCCTCTATGTTTCATAGCATAGCATTTTTTCCCAATCCTTGGAAGTGTTCAAGGCCACGTTAGATGGAGCCCTGGGTAACATGATCCAGTGATGGCATCCCTGCCCACGGCAGGGGGTTGGAGATAGACGATCTTTAACGTTCCTCCCAGCCAAACCCATTCTGTGATTCTGTGATAACTACTGATTGCCCCACAAAACCATGATAGCAGAAAATTCTGGAGCACACATGGCTACTGTGTGGCTTCTAAGTAATACTACCATCACTATTGCAACAGGTGCTATCACCAAGCACTGCAAGACCTAGAGAAAAAGAAGAAACATGTACACACTGTGGTATGCACTCTCTCTAGCAGTCATCTCACAGTATTGTTTCCAGATTGCTTTCCTGGTCTGATTTATTTCCAGTAAATATTAAGACTCAAGTATTCAGGTGTGATGGCTTGCTTTGCAACATCTATTATTGGATTTTACTCGGAGCTGTGGCTGTGTTTATTTAAATGGGTTGAAATTATCCTAATGGATGTGACCTCTACTACTGGCATTATCAGATTCCTGTGTACACTACTTTTCCATCTCTTGAAGCAAGTAATCCTTGTTTCCCCTGCCTTAAAAAGGTTTTGATTTACAACCCAGCAGGCTTTTGCAGACATGATGGGTTTGCAGTACAATATCTGGATAATGTAATTTTTTATTAAATGGCTTGGCTGAGAGCACGGTGGAATGATTCAAACAGGGCAAGCTGAAAATGAAGTTTTCAACAGATCAGCTTTTCCTTAGCTTCATAAAAGTCTCATATGTAGATATTTGGGTCATAAAAAACATTACCTTGCCCCTGTTAATTAAAAACTGTTGCTGCTTATTCCGGATTTCACCCATACTTTGCTGTTTAACTTCAGCATTTGGCTTATGGAGGGACTGATAGTCTAACCATGAAAACTCAGATGCTCAAGCCACTGGCCATTGTTCAGATTGCACAGCGGTTCACTTCTGCACAAATGTGTTCACTTCTGCATGTGAATGATATTTACTATGAGACTCCTCTTTTAGACATCTAATTTTTAACTTCCTTCTTTTTCCTTGAATGGGAGAATAAGTCCCTGGTGTAACAACATCTACAGTAAGAAGGGCATAGGTCCTCTGAAGACCTTGATTCAGCCTGAGTTTGTAGATATCAGTGTACTGCATTGTCAAGTCGAAGTTCAAGATCAACTTCATAGAGTCCAGAGTGAGTTTTGTCCACACTTTTGAAGAGTCAGACCCATTTTCTTCCAAGGTCCTTGCCTAGAAACACAGATGCAGACGCTTGTAAGAATAGTGAAATATCAAGGAAAAGGGAGTTATGAAGAGGCTGTGCTGGGAATGCAAGGTCTGACTGGGAAATGAAATTCTAGTGTCTTCTGCATCATGCCAGAGGCCACAGTACAAGCCTCCTCCTGCCATAGCAAATATTCCACCATGTCAGCTATACATATTTGCATGGGAATGCTGGATTACTGTAGCCACATAAACACAGAGCCTGAATTTCTCTGACATTTTGTAGACACCTACATCGTCTAAGTCCAATCTGATAACTCATTTATTTAGTGCCCGAGCTGTGCTCCCTAACACAGAAAGACTTGAAATGGTCTTATTCATTTTTTTGGAATAACACCAGAAGAGAATAAATAAATAGCTTCACTTTTGAGTGACCCATAATTCTATACGGTTACAGACTAATTTCTTAAAAAATGTGACACAATCTTCTTCCTCAGCAGATAGTCAATGTAATTAGTATTTAAATCCATATGTTGGACTCCTGTTGGCTCATTAGCCAAAAAGAAATGTATTTTGTTGCTATCTCAGCGTGCATAAAAGGATCAGAATTATGATTGTGATACCTATGAAAATGCATAGAGGTGTTTAAAACAACCTATAGCAGTTTGCATATTAATGGAGTATAAGCACATGTTAATTCAGCAGTATGTCTGAGCTGTAGCATGGACATGAATCCAGTTCCATATCAATCCATTCATTGCCTCTCTGAGTCCAAAAGCTTCTCCTTTTTGCCCTCCTGCATCTGCTTGTCTAGTTAAATAATCCCTGCCAAGAATTCTGTAATTCAAAAGGGTGTCTGGAAAATCAAATAGAAGTTTTGAGGATATCTAGTTCAGCAAAGGTGGCACACAGGATTTTCTAACCTGTTACAGATTTTTTTGATGAATTTTTTTATTAGAATTGCAAGCAAGGCATTTCCAGGTATTTTAGAGCTAGTACCTCATACTTCCTAGTCATAAGACCCTTTTTGGAAACAGAGTTATGCCAATAATGGAGAAATGCATGACAAATTTATATATTCATCGTAAATTGTTGTGTGAGAATTATTCACATGGATGAAGAAAATATACTAATTTTATTTATTTGGTCATATTCAAACTAAATTTACATTGTGAAATCTCCTTTATGCCATGACTGAATTTTGACCTTTTCATGTGAAAACATTGTAGCAGTCCAAGTAACCATAGGAATTTCCTGTCATCACATAGCAATAAAGTACAAATGGTACTGAGGAAATTTCTTCTTTCTCAGTGTGATCATATTTACATGAATGCAAGAGTCCAAATTCTATCACTACTCATCCATACTAACTTTTTAGTTATGTCTTGACACCTGAGCCAAGAATAAACACTTTTAACTAATCAATTAGCAAAAAGCACTGTCTTTTTTTTTTCCATTGTTTGGGTTTTTTTTTTGACAGAGGTAGTACATACAAGCCATGCAGATAGGTTCTCTGTTCTAAGAGACTGCAGAGTGAGTTCATTCTTGACACTTGTTATTCTAGACATGTGAAAGCTCTTAACAACCAAAATGAATCAAGGTAGCATGACTGTAGTAGCTCACAGATGTAATATTTCATAAGGAAACTAATTGTTTTTCATTCTAATTTCTGTAGAAGAAAATAGGCTTAAGAAATGCAGGCAGTAGCACCAGATGATCATAAAAAAAGAGTCAAGTGAAAAGGAAATTTTTCCTTCAGATCAATCCATGCAATTGGCCACCCATGCAATAAACAAGAAAAGCCATAAAGAATGGGAATCACTCCTGCCAGGAAAAGTAGTGCTTTCACACTAGTTCCTTGCTGTTAGTGCTGCAGCAGAGGGAATTTTACATTAATTTGTTCCACAGTTAATATTCAGACAGTTGCAAAAAATGCCACTGGACCACCAGAACATACTTTTCACTTTCAAAAAAGCATTGAAAAGGAAAATTAATTAGTCACCTTTTTTCCTAAGGGTACTAAATTAAACAACAACAAAAATAGAAGTAAACGAACTTCATTCTTCTGGGATTGATAGAAATAAATAATTAAACTCTTTTTTCTTTTTTTTTTTTCTGATGTTACCTACCTATTTCCTTAAGAGGTTTGTGCTTTCTATTTTCACTTTCATTTTATTTGACTTTAGGAAGCACTAACCAGTCTAGAAAGAAAACCTTTTAAAAAAGATACTTATACTCAAACTTCAGAAGATAAAAACAATAGAAAGTGCAAAAATCAAAAGAAATATTTTCCAAAATAATTTAATTCTCATGTCACTGCTGACTGACAGCTCTAATAAATTCCTACATTTTAAGCAGACTTACATTTCACATGCATTTGCTCTCCACTGCTGAGCAGAGTGGAACATCTATTGTCAAATGCATAAAATAACATTAGAAATGCAAACTTAATGTAGCCAATGGTAATGTGTTATTTAAAACTTATGAGCCTGAATAAGGGCTTATTTTCTCTAAATTGAAATTTATAGTTTCATTTTAAAGTGCTAACTTGAATATTGATGGGCTTCAGGCATGCTGTTATAAAATGGGAAAGAAAAACAAAGCAAGTAACTATGAGGCATAAAGCTGCTATTATGGTAATAGATGGAAACTTATATAAAAAGTGGATCCTAGTTACCTGTACTAATAGCAAAAAACATACAGCAGAATTTGTGCAACTGGTATAGGGAAATCACACTTTCCTGCAATATATGTCAAATCCAGGTTTAGAATAACAATATTTAAACACAGATGGCTAGAGAATAGTTTTGAAATAGCACCAGAAAGCAGGTGATAGTTTCATCTCTCCTTTTGAAGCTTATTTTTTGGCATTTTTTTCTCCAGTTCTATTCTGATCAGTGAAAATAAAGAACAAAGACAGTGTTCCTCAGTTGTTTTTTGGCACCAGATTTTCTTGACGCTGGATGGTTATACTATACATGGCTATAGGAAAGCTAAGTAAATTCATGTTAAACATAAATCTTCTTCATTTTCAAAATAAAAAATATCTCTCTACCATATCTAAATTTGACCGATATTCTAAATCACTGAAGATTTTTTCCACTTCATCTGTTCAAACATATTATTGAGCCATATATACATACTTCAGAAATTATGCAATATAGTTCAGAGCTTACAAAAATGCTAAATTGAAAGTCTATGACACTTGTCATCTCTTGATGCAAATACTTTACAAAGAAGTAAATAGTTTATAAAATACCCCATGAAGAAGTGTTTATGATTCAAAAATTTTATGATGATTAAGAAGATTGTATTAGGAGTTACCTAACTTTTCTAAAAATCACATATATTGGTCAGTTGCTGAATTAAGAAAGGAATTCACTCTCCCAAACCAAATGCAGGCAATTCAGTCCTGCAGGTGGGATTTTTCACATTAAAAATGTCAATCTCCATAGATTGAAAGATGTGGATTTCATTAAATACAGGTAAGGACTCAGGAGAGAAACATATTTTTAAACAGCCCAGACCAAACAAAACCAGTTATAGAATGACAGAATCATTTGGGTTGGTACGGACCTTAGAGATCATCTAGTTTCAATCCCCTTGCCATGAGCATGGACATCTTCCACTACCCCAGGCTGCTCAGGGCCCCATCCAATCTGGCCTTCAACACTTCCAAGGACAGGGCATCCACAGCTTCTCCGGGCAATTTGTTCCAGTGCCTCACCACTTTCACAGTAAAGAACTTCTCCCTAAAATCAAGTTCATTCTTTAATTATGATTTGGGTGTAGCTAGGCATCAGGGCTGTTGTGCCTGTATACCTTCTCAGTTCACTTGAATAATTAATCAGTCACATGCATAGTTAATATATTGAGTTTTCTTGGGGTCTGTTTGAAACTAGGTAATAGGTGGAACATTTGCAATTAGTTGTTCTACTGTTACCGAAACCCAGGTGGTAATTTTTGGTCATTCTCAAAATTCCTCAAGGCAGCTCCTGCAGTTTCACATCTGAGTAATACACTTAAATGTGTCGATTATCAGTGTGAATGGAATGTCCCAAAGGCTGCTTTCTGTGATTTCTCCTGCAGAAGTGATCAAATTGTACACAGACAAGACATTAGAAACTAAGCCTTCAATGAAAGCTATTGTAGTCTGAAGAGCACCTACAACAGTCCTTTCCATGCAGTTAAGATATTTAACAGATGTTCTGTTGTGTAGTTAAAACTATATGCAAATGTAGGATTATAGCCAGTTGAGTAAAAACAATAATTTGGGGTAATCCAATCCAGCTAAAGGTGCTGCTGAAAGAACCCTTGTAATGGACACTCCTTTTGCCACAGGACAGCTATCAAACATCCTGTTTAGGAGATTTGGTTCCTTATATGAATATTACCTGATACCAGGGCTTATCACCTACTACCTGTTGTCTACTATTCTAGTAACACATATTAAGAAAGAAGGTATATTAATATTTTTTAAAAATATTATACTTTATTGGAGCACAGAAATTCCTTAACTAATGTAACTTAGAGACAATAAGAGTTGCCATATATTTCCTTAGTGCACAGCACGGATTTAAGGTCTTTTTCTGGTTTAGAAAAAGATTTACCAAATGTAAACCTAAGTTTGCCTTATTATTGGTCAAATTTATTCCATCTAATGGTTGCATGAACTATTCCTTATCATTAAACTATTTTTACAAGTGATTCTCAAATTATCTTAGAAAAAGTGTTTTACCAAAGGAAAAGCTTGCGTGATAATTTTATGCCTATGAAAATTCTGAAAACGCCTAATTTACAGACATATCCTTTATAACATGCCAAATCTAGGTGTCAAATCTATTAAGTTCTGCTCAAAATATACATTTGCCCTCAGCGATCACTCTCAAAAAGAGGAAAATACAGGCAGAAAGATAATCCAAGTAAAGACATCATGTTCACAAAGGTAGTGATGACCGACTATTATTTACATGATTTTGACGTGCTCCAAAACTTGCAGACTACATTGAGTCTCCTGTCTTGCTTTCTGACTACCGCCAGCTCAACCGAGCACCTTACAGTAAGTTATCAGATAGTGGTTAAGTTAAGTTGCTATATTAATTTTTGGTCCTCCAAATCAATTAATTAGGTTCCTATCTGGAGGATACAGAGAATGTTATTTTATTATTATTGTTATTTATTATTTTCTGGAGAAAAGAAGGCGCCAAGAAGACTTTATTGCTATAGCTCAAAATATAAAGTAGACACGTAAAATTGAAAGAGACTTTCTACCAAAGCCATCTTTCTACCAAGATCAGGAAAAAGGGCAACAGTTTTAAACTGAAAAAGGGTAGATTGGACTTAAGTAACAATTTTTCTTATGATAAGGGGTTAAGACACTGGAGTAGGTTGCCCAGACAAGTTGTGAATGCCTCATTATTTGAGGTAATTGGATAGGGCTTTGAGTACCCTGGTCTAGTAGAAAGTGTCCCATGGCAGGAGGGTTAGACTAGACGGCCATGAAAGGTTGTTCCAACCCAAACCATTCTATGATTCTATGATCTTTTTGTATGATTTTATAATTTCAAAAATTGCATGGAAATACTGGGTTCTCTATTAACAGACAGTGCAAATATAACAGCTTATCTTCTCTCTCATAGTTCTACAGAGTATTCATAGATACAGGAGGCTCCAGAGCTCTAAGGGGCCAGTCTAGTAATCAGACAGAGCCTGGCTGTGGGCTGTGTCAAGTTTGTAGAAAAAAATACTGTCTGATAAGCATTTATGAGAGTGCCGTAGAAAATAGTAGAAAATTGTTGAAAGGGTCTAAGAGTTGCATGGAACAATTAAAGTTTATTGCTGCTTTTCAGTTGAAGTATTTTAACGCCATGATATGTCTAATTTTTGGCCTACTCTAACCTAAATTTGATAGCAAATACAATGTCATCACTTGGCTTTGGTTAGCATTAATCTGAGTGATGTTGCTGGCAAAGTTTCATCAATCAAACTGTATCTGATAGCATCCAGTGGAAAATACCTTTCTAGAGTTTATTTTCGGATAAGACGTCTAACACTTTTTGTTTCTCTCTACCGTTTCTAGATTTTTATATTTTATTAGGACTGCATGGGCACTGTCGGAAACTGAAATTTTGCAATGATCTCCAGAAGCTCAGGGAACTGTCTGCCGTCACCTTGGCTTGGTCCCTGCTTGCTGTAGTTTCATAACCCAAAGTTCAGTCTTGCATCAGAGCCAATAGTTCTTCTATTTTTGATACAGAATATCTCTTAAAATAGCACTAACAGTCTGATTCTGAGATCTTGAAGAGCATAGCTCAGTTGTGCTGCAATATGTGAGAAATGTTTGATTTTAATACAGGTAGAGACAGATTCTAGAAATATGACCAGATTCTAAGTGGGAATACAAATCTCACTAAAGTTTGCAGCATTTCCTATTTTTAAGGCTAGTTCATTTACAACTAAAAAAAATAAAGAAAAGAAAATCCCTTTGATAAAGCCTTTTGAAAAATATGTCCTTTAAATAGCTCAAATGCATCTAATATATCATAACAATGAATTTTAAAGTATTGGCTTATGCTAAGCTAATAGAAAGCAAGCTGACTTCAATACATTATAATTGTGATCTGTGTAGCTGGTTTCTTTCGTGACTACTGAAATATTTATAGTGGACAGAGAAAAGAGGCAGTCACAACTGCGAGTTCCTGCAGCTGGGGACATCTCTGTCACTGTGGGCTTCACTGAGATAGCTCTGTCCTAATTTCATCTGACTTTGAATATGTGCAAATCACAAGAAAATGTGAACTGACTACAGACTGAGAAAATCAGCAAAGACAGAAAATCATTTCAGAACACAATGTTATCAATATTTTACTTAGTCAGGAATAGATAACTTCTTCAGAAATTTGCAACCCTCATTTCAAGAAATTTATACAATTTCCTTAAAGCAGTGATGAATAAAGGAAATCTGTGTAGAAATGAAGAATGCTGTTTGTTTCTGTTGATTCACATGAGACAAAAGAAAAAATTGTCTCAATTTATCATAGGTGGACAACATAAAGCTTTATTATGGATTGTTATAAATAATGTCTAAAAGCATTTATAATATGCTCTGCTTCCTATGTGCTGTATACTAATATGTCCTGAAATCATACTTGGAATTCATTAACACTGACATGACTGTGACCTTGAATTCAATGATCAATGTCGTGATACCATTAAAGTCGTTCTTGATACCCAGAAGCAAAAGGGTATGCTTTGTTCCAGCCTCAGTCATCTTCTAAAATCCCCATGGTGATGGCTCAAAAGTTTGGGATCTTTTAATGTTTCTTTTAGTTTTAAAGGAAACAGGAAGTAGTTGGCAACCTTGACCTTTGTCAGTCTGAGTTCCCAATTTGATTAGCTCAAGGACAAATAACGCCTCTTCATATCAAAATCTGTTCTGGATATATTGCTCTGTAATAAATTTTCACTTGACTAGAGGAAAGCAAAGTATCAAAAGCAAACAAACAAAAATATCAGTTAACCTTCATCTTAATGGGGTAGGGTAAGTGGCTGTGTTAATCCATTGTGTTGGATCACTCTGATTGTGGATGTCGGCAATAGCTGAGATGGCAGAGGTAATACAGGAAAATATGTTAAAGAAATGTCAAAAGGTTTTGATCAAATTAAAATGTCTAAGGCATACTCAAGGCAATCAGCTTCAGCACAGAAGTTCAAAATACAGAAGAGGAACATACTGAAGGGTGGATTTTCTGTTGTTTATTTTTTTCCCTTTTTCTAAGAATGATTGCATACTTACATAGCAAAAACTATTATTGTTTATCTTGTCATCTCTGCACACAAGGTCTGCTGAATCTCCTAATACAAAATATCATAAATTAATAGGGAATTTTGCCATCAGTCTTAGACATCTGTCAGTTTTCATGAATTTTTTATAAGAGGTTGCATAGTTTTTCTCTCAGAGCTTACTTTTACTAAGGAATTTTTATTCTGTGGTAATATTTAATCTTTTCAATATTTTCTGTAAAAAGGCCAAAGAAATCTAGCTGTATTTGTCAAGGAGTAAGCTAGTGTTAAAGCAATGCTATGTATGCATCTGAGTTACCTTTGTTCTTTCTGTGTCTTAGAAAAAATATTCTGTAAAAGGATACACAGAAATTTTTCTTAAAGAAAGCAACAGCTGTTTCCAGAAAACATTGCTGAGTTAAACCTTACATTAACTGAATGCAAAACTTTGATAAGTCAGAATTAATAGTTTCCAGTCAACTTTCAAAGAGATAGTACTACATAAGTCTTCCAATTAAAAAGAAAATTAATGCATACAGAAACCATTATAAATAGCATCAAATATAGCAAACCATATTTGGAATACTTTGATTAAATTTTAAACTAAATCTGTTGGTAGGAATTACTGATGATAATATGTCCCTCAAAGTTCCTCTCTTCATCGTGATTACATATATTCAAATATAGAGTATTAACATGATATTTACATCGCTATATTTTTAGTACATTACACTTAAACACATTCTCCTCTGATCTTGTCCAGGAGTTGAAATCTTAGGCTTTGTGTATAGTAGATCACTACTGCTTTAGAAATTGAGTCAACATTCCCTCTGAAAAGCTCAAAAATCTCTCACCAAACAGCAGGGCATCAGTCTCCACTGCTCTCAGAGCTCTCAAGTTTGCCCTTCACTTGCAGGCAAAAGCCAAACAAAACCAGAATTATATGGTACGTAAGGCAAGCCCAGTGCTCACAACAGGCATCTCTTTCGGCCCTGAGTGGAGCCACAGAGATCTACAGATCTACCCTTCACTGCTGTAATTAAAACCTTTCCTCCTTCTTCAGAGTTGAGTAGTGACCAGGAAGGTCCTGTCAGATGGTTCACCTGCAATAAAATCTTTTACGATCTCAGAAGCAGCTACTGAGCCAGTCCAGTAACTACCACAGAGCTATTTCTGTGTCTGCCTGGGCCTTCAGAGCAGAGCAGGGCAGGGCAGAGCAGAGCAGGGCAGCACTGCACACCACATGTGTGTAAAGACATAGAACATCCCAGCTGAATGCTGTGTCTCTGCCCAGTGCCTCACACACTCTTTTTCCTTGGGCCCAGGCATACGGTGTACATTTCCATGCAGTACCTTTCCTTGTAATAATGCTGCAAAACAAGTCACAACGCCAATGATGGCGGTTCCTTTTGAAATGCAAGAAGCAATCTTTAACAAACAGCATAAGCCAATTTAAAAGCTCTCTCACTTCTTCCCTTTAGAGCAAACAAATAACACAACAGATTCTTTCCAGACCATTTTATTACCTTTTGAGACCGAGCAATCCAGCTTCCATCATCACCTGTTATTTTAATTTGTGACTTTGCTATTTTTCAGGAAGACCCTTCTTTATGGGGATAAGAGCCACAGATGGCATAAAGAGATTTGGTGCAGGAATGTCAATTAACACAAGTATAATATAGTTCAGAGACATCACTGCAAACCTACCTGATACCCAGAAGCAAGAGCTACTGCAAATAATATATTCATCATAAATATTGCCATGTGCGGAACAGAGGAAAGGCAGTCTAATCTCTGACTTGCCTCAGCAGCATACTATATTTTTTCCCAAATCAGTGCTCCCTGTGGCATCCTCTCTGTATTCCATGTTGATTTGTTCAGCTTACACTGTTTGAATTTCCTAATAATGACTGAATAGTGGATGAGTGTTTTTGATAACTTGGTTGAGAGCTATCTTGCTGGTTAGAAGTGTAACAACCTTCTGAGCTGCCCAACTTCTGAGTTCTGCACGAGATTTAGGATGACGATTGTGATGGTGACTATTTCTCAGCTAATCTTTAAAGCTTTCTTGAAAAAAATAGAAGTAAAAAATAAAATAAAAATAAATAAATAATTAAATGACTAGTGGGAGGGAGGTGGGAAAAATAAGAGCACTGTTCAGGCCTGTAATCACAGCAGTGGCTGCCCCTGTCCGTGTCTAATGTAAGGGTTATGGAATATCATAATCCCTTCTCTGAGCTCCTTTACAGCAGCAATGATGACTAAATTTCTTGTGTCTTATCACACTGTCACAGACTGGAACTAGGAGAAGGAACTCTGAAGAAAACACAGCATGAAAACTGGAGAGCAGATGATCAGATTAGCTGCTATTGGATTTGTTAGCAGGGCCACAATCTGACTGAAACAGGCTCGATTCCGAGGCCCATGGAGATTTAAACCATCAGCTCTCCCCCTTGCCCCTTATCCCTATCACACCATTATTTATTTTTTTTAATATATATCCCTCTTCTCCACAAAACACACATCCTTTTACCTATTTTAAGTCATCTTCCAAAAGGATGAGGTTAAGAGTTAACACTTCACAGGTTCCAGTGGTATCAGATGAGTTGACGGATTTTGAGTAAGAGGATCCATCAAAAATACCACACAAAAAAAATCCCCAAATAAGACTGAAAAGCAGCATTCCTTTACTATTTAGTGAGATTTGCTCCATTTTACAAGGCTTCTGCAATGGCACTTTACAGACGTCTGCTATAATGTGTCCACTTGTGCTGCCTGCATGATCCTTAATGTAGATTACATACCACCCACAGTCATACAGTGGGAGAAACACAGTGAGTGTAGCCCAGCCATGATGAGCTAGATCCAGTCCTGGTGATAGTAGGTACAAATCTCACTGCATTAGGTAAAAATTTAATTTGATGGTGTGCAGCAGTTACCAGTTTGTGAAAACCAATTGAATGCTTTATTGCTTAAAAAAGCAGTCCTTTTGTCCATGATGTGAAGTAAATGTAGTACACATTCAATTTTATATATCAAGTCAAGTTGCAAAGTAAACCAACTAGAATATTGTAGAGCATCCACTGTAACAGAGGAAATATGACATACAAAGAAGAGTTTAAGGAAATCTGATAGAGGATGTATTTTCTTAAAAGATATGAAAACTTGTACAGAAGAAGCTCAGATGTACAGCAAAGTGAAAAGTTTTGTGTACAACAACAACAAAAAAAAAGTAGAGCATTGAACTCTTGAATTCTGCAAACAGATATTCATAATGCACAAAAATGAACACCTGCCTTAATGTTTGCACAGTTGGGATTTTAGCTTTCAGTTTAAGATGCAAAGCATGCTTCTATTCTAACTAGTGCCAAATATAATATTTTCCAAATAAATCATCACAAAGAAACAAGGACATATTGAAGTCCAGCTCTGTAATTACCTTGATGAAATGCTGCATTGACTGGAGTGATAGTTAGATACATAAAAGAACTGCAGGGCCAGGATAATATTATACCTGAGTGATAATTCCACTGTGTTTTAAATTTAGAATATTTGAGCACCTGTAATCTGAAACCTGTATTTCACTCTCCTTCAAAAATCTACTTCCATGGTGGAATCTGTGGTTCCAATTTAAGGTCATTGCATGAGGGTTCTCAAGTTACAGTGATTCTGTAAACTTCATGAGATATTAATTTATATACATATGGATTTATTGCAAAAGCATTTCAAGAGTTTTGTTCTTTGAAACTATGATAGAAATAGATTCTACATTTGATTCCTGTCTTTTACCAAATAGTCTTCCACCTAACATTCAAAACACCAAAGAACTTTATGTGCATAACTTATGTCCCCCTTGCTATCTCTATTGATCCATGCAAAACCATTTATTCATTCATTCAAGACTACGAAATGCTTTTATTTTTCAAGAGGACATCTTGATGTGCTAATAAGACCTCACCCAAAGTCACTGTCTTTGCCATGATCCATCCTTGAGAATACAGCCAACACCTTCACATACTGTGCTCTGATTAGCCATTATTTACCCAATGACAAATAGGTAGGATAAAAACATTTTTAGATATCATAATGCTGAATATCCTAGCTGAAGTTCTTTTGAATAGATAGGTGCTATTGAGGAAAGCCACTTCACATGCACTGTTTTGCATTTCTGTAACAGCTGATATGATTACTTGTAAATGTAAAATGTTTTGTTTTGGGAGGTTTTTTTGAGATCAAGTAATATCCATGAGATGTTACAGTGCAAGATGGTTTGAGGAAATGGTTAGATCCAATTACTCAGAAATTTTGCTGGAACATTACTCATCATATTTACTGAGATGAAAATTTGTTTTCTTCACAGATCTTTGTCTTATTCTGGTATATTCTTTAGCCAAGCAATAGTGTCAGCACAGTATCTGAAGAACTTGGGGTTTGGGGTTCTTTAGTTCTGTTTGATTTGTCTGATTTTTTATTTGGATCTTTTCAAAAACTATCACGCAACCTTTATGGAAGCAAACCTTATACCTAGATGTAAATTATATTTGTGAAAACTTCTTCTAAAGTCCATTTGAAAACTGAAGTAATGTGTTACGGCAAAGTCCTCCATGACCCAAGGAACTATATTTATAGGTGTTTGCATCTCAATAAAAACTGAGAGCTGTAGAAATTTTCAAATCTGGCCACATTTTCATGCTTTAAAGCCTTATCTTGCCAGCAGGATTCTCTGAAATTTGTGATTATACAAAAAAAAGCTCATGCATTTCAAAATTGTTTATTTCACATAGCTGTTAGTTTTTATTTTTCCCAGAAAGGATCTTTCTTGTTTGCGATTGCCTCTATTACATTAAAAGAAAAAAAAAAAGGAACTGAGAAGTTGGATTTTAACAAGAATAAGCAAACTTTTGGAGAAAGGCAAAAGAAAAACCTTTTTTCAGCCTTTCCTGTTAAGCTATCAATTTAAAAATTTTAGGATTTTTCAGGTTTAATTCTATACCAAAACCAAAATTTGATTCATAGTTTTATTGGTTATGTTAGCCTGTAATAATGTAAGGTTGCTTGATTTCTTCAACTTTCTTTCTGCTTATGTGATGAATGTTATAAAGAATACATAGTTGCCCAAAAGGGCATATGAAATATAAAGAAGAGACCTTTAAAACCTGATGATGAAGGGTCATCACAGCACAATTTAAAATTCTAAAGAGCTCTGAACAACACACAATCCCATATTTTAATCTATAATACCTTAAAACACATCCAATCCAGTGATTGCTCAGAGAAAATAAGATACTGAGATACTGCCTTTGTAACTAATCTACCCACCTCCTTTTACCCACCATAAGATGAGGCTGAATATAATAAGAAATTTTGACCTCATAGTGTCTGTCACTCTGATCAATAGATATGCAAAGCAAGGAAATGCATGTACAAGGTACTCTTATTCTAATATGGTAAAGTGCATACAGTTTATATCCAGCTGTCTTTAATCAAAAGAGCAAATTTATTTGTCAGGGAAAATGGATGAAATAATTTTTAGCTCTATCCGATTGTTCATTCATACTATAGAAGCTCAATATTTTTACAGTATATTTATATTCAGTATATATATATTTCAGTATATTTACTGAAAAAATATGAATTAAATATTACATATTAAAAAAGTTGTCACATAACATCTTTTAAAAAGAAGTCATAGGAAATATTCACAGCTATTTTTCCTAACAGAAGCATAGTGAAATTAAGCCCATCTCAAGCCATCTTAAGCATATAAAAAGAATTTTGTTACATAAAATTCAGAATACGTAGAGGTTTTTTGGTTTCTTTTGCATTACTCCAAGAGTGAAGAGTGTTGTTATGATATCACATGTATCTTCCCTTTCATTAGGGAGTGGGCTGGAATTAGTTACAGGTCATAGAGCTATTTGGACTTGTAGTACCATCTCCCACATCTGAAAAATAAGAATACCCTGACCACAGAGCTACTGAGTCAACCTCTCTAAGGTTCACTTTCTCTTGAATAAGTAAATAATGTTTAATTACTTATAGAGAGTGGAGTGAATTATTTATAGAAATAATTTCTCTAAAAACAGAAGTGAGAAGCATCTCACATATCTTTCAGTGTAATGGAATGACTGGAGAAGTCATTACCTGCAGCATATCTCAGTCACTTACAGTCAATAAGTTAATTCCACATTGGATTTCTTGGACCTCTCTGAGTGCAGTCCTTCCTGGACCAGTTTAGTTGTTTCCTCTTTTTCAAGATGGGAGCATATAGTTCCTCCTTTCTAGGCTATGTCCTGGATTTCAGACAAGAAATATCAATCAGAGTTCACCTCACAAGGTTTGGCAGTCCTTTCCTGGGAGTAATGTCAGTGACAAGATGACTATGTAACAGTATTCTTTCCAGGTGAGGAGAAAAACTTTCTTAGAGGAAGTCAGCCTTTAAACAATGGATGAAACAGTATTCCTTTTTGGCTCATGCCATACCAATACGTGTATTGGCTGCTTGCCAGCAGCTGTTAAGGGGCTTTCAAGTGTCTTATCCTCACCACAAATTTTCTCAGAGCATTTTTCAGCTGATCTGCCTCCTTCAGTTTCTCGAGCTCTACCTTTGATAAAGCAAAGCTTCTAGAAACTTACAGATGGAATGAAAGAGCCTGTAGCTAACAAGCTGGTCCACTACTTTTTAAATATACTGATACTCTTCTTTCAGGATCCATCACACTTTTTTCAATATAGTTTCAATAGATGTTTTCAGAGAGAAAAGTCTTGTAGCCCACAGAAAGATAATTTGACAGCAGAAAAACCCTTACTACTGTCTATTACTATGGCAGTGTCATAACATGAGTCTGTGCACAGAGTGAAAGCAAAGGTTCATCTCAGCACACAGTATCCTGTCCCTGCCAATGGCAATATGTGGTTTGCTAAGGAGGAGCATGAAAACAAAATGAGTTTTTAAAGATGCATTGCCAAGTGCTCTCTCAGCTCTCAAAAACTTGCATTTTAGAGATTTTCTGAACCAGAAGTGGTGTCCATGTTTTTACTAATCCTCAAAGGATTTCTAGTTTATCAATTTTTCCAGTGACCCCTTGCATTCCACTAAACTTCCAGCACCCACAACATGTAGTATATTCTCAGAGGGCATTACCTTTAAACTCTCATAGACACCTACACTGAAAGTAGTAGTTTAAATTCTCTTTACGGTTTATACAGAGTGACTGTAAAGAACTGACTTGAAGGAAGTCTAGACAACTCAGAGTCAAGGTCTATGCTGTGAACATCTAAGTTAGCTGAGATGAATGGCAACCTTTCTGTCAGTTACAGTTCTTCTGGGGCAGTGTCAGATACACCAAAATTAATCAATCTTCCCAACTGCTCCCAGTTCCCAATAAACTACAGACTAAAATAAAGACTAAACTTCTAGAAAAGTCAATATGGAATTTCAAAGGGGATCATATCTTTATAAATTCCATTGATTCAAAAACATTAAAGTCCCTCTTCTCTGAAATTGTTGTCAGTACTTTAAAGGATGGTATCAGTTTTCACAAAATAAAATCTTCCTACAAGAAAAACGTGGCTGAATGGTCACAGCATATGCCTCAAATGTTCAGTAATTTCTCCTACATTTTATTTCTTCTTATAAAAAAAATAGCCTATTTTATTCTGTATTCAGTTCAAATGATCAAAACCATACAATACTTAACACTAACTTACACAACAGGAACTTGAGTTTGATTTTATAAGTGTATCTCTTCTAAGACTAAGACTAAGTTGCAAAAAGAGAAAAAAAGAGCAAAAATAAGACAAATAGGTAATCAGGGGGCTATAGCAACAGTACAAAAAATTCAGGAAGGGTACTGCAAAATATGAAAAAGTAGAAACTTATTGGAATAAGTCCAGACTAGAGCCACTAATTTGATCAAAGGATTGGAGCACATCTCCCATGAAGACAGGCTGAGACAATTGGGGTTGTTCAGCTTGGAGAAGAGAGGGCTCCAGAGAGAATTTATAGCACCTTCTAGAGCTTACAAGAAGGAGAGCTCACAGGAAGGCCAGAGAGGCAAGAGGACATGTAGTGACAGAGCAAGGGGCAATTCCTGTAAACTGAAAGCAGATATTTCAGATAAGATATTCAAAATAAATTCTTTATGATGAGGGTGGTGAGGCACTAGAACAGGTTTCTCAGAGAGGTTGTGGACTCCTCATTCCTGGAGGTGCTCAAGACCAAGCTGGATGGGGCTCTGAGTAACCTGGTCTAGTGAAAGGTGTCCCCACCTACGGCAGGGAGGCTTGAAGTAGGTGACCTTCAAGGTGCCATCCAACCCAAAGTGTTCCATGATTCTGTGTGTCTATGAAGAAAATATAATGAAGACAATGTTAGTTGAATATATTTCTGAGAAATAAGTAAGCCATATTTTCAATTTCTTCATCACTGTTCATCAACCCTTTTGTATTCCTCAAGTCCTTCAGAGAGACTTGCTTGCAAGGACTAAGTCCTGGCTAACCCTTTGAGCAAAACACCACCCATTGCTCTGCTCCAATTCTTTTTTACCATGAGGACAAGAGGGTTAGAGCCAGTGTCCGTATTTTTTCCCTCAATCTACTGAGTACAATGTAGGGGTTTTAACTTTTCAGTAAAAATATCTCTGAGAAGTTTGCATATATGATAGATTTTATGCATTGTAGTATTGCTGTGGACATCTGTCAGTTTTACAAGCTGACCTGTCAGGTTTCTGTTCCTTTTAACATGTTATTATAAGTACACTAACAAGAAAAACAGTAAATAATAAAAATTAATAAAGGTTAGAGCTGTTAAAGTTACTGGTAGTAAATTTGAGAGGCTGTAGAAAGAAAAATAACTGTCAGAGTTTAAAAACTAAGACACAGCACACGTAACTCACAGACAGAAAATATTTCCTAGAGAAGGAACAACAGTACAAAGGGTTGCCCACAGGAACTTTATAAATGGAAGTTCTTGCAATGAAGTCTCACTTTTCCCCTGAAATGTCATCCTGTCTTTTGGAACGAGTACTCTTACTTCAGAAAAATTTCACTCCCATTCTTCTCATATGTTTCTGTGAAAACCTTTTTCTGTGGAAACTTGTTTCTGTGGAAACTTTTGCAAATAAGACCATATGCAGTGAACTAAAGCGAGCAAACGTCCTCTTACTTGGGTGTTCTTCTGCCCATCAGAATTAGTACCTCTCCACCTAAGAGGACTATCCTGCAGAGCCTGTAGATTAGACTATCCTGAAAAGAGTATAAAATTTCCTGTATGTCCAAAATACTAAATTCAGACAGATAGTGAACACTCTAACCGTTGCCTAAAAGTTTTTTCAGTCAGTTTTTTTTTTTTCCTTACTATATTCCATGAGTCTCTAAGTAAGTAATTTCTCATGCTTTCTTCTTTTTAGCTGAACTTTGTGTCAGAATGTAAGGTCTTGACCACAAGCAGTTCAAATTATCTAAATGGACTAGAAAGCAGCCTAATGAAAACTGTGATCCATGTTCACTCTTACTTCAGATTGCAGATGAGAATCCACCAATTAGCTAAATTAATTTTGATGGATTCTCTGCCAGGATTTCACCTATTCTGAAAACAATCTTTACAATGTGAATTAGCATAATTTGATCAAATCTTGTTTTACGTTGTTTTCAGGCTAACTAAAATAATGGTCAAATACTGTGTACATTGAAGCAAGTTTCTAAAACTTACCTGAAAGCTCTGGCAAGGGCATATCAATGCCTCATTCACCTATTCTAAAATTTACTGTAGAGATTTAACTCAAGTAGGAGAAATGACTGAATTCTGAAATGACTAAAGCTCTTATCCTAGCCAGGGGAAAATACCCAACTATTTCACTCCTGATCATTTTGACCATAACATTCATCTTAATTGCATATCCCACAATTCTAAACCACTCCTTTGGTTTTTTTGGAAGGCAAGACATCCAAAAAAAAACAACAAGAAAACAGGTCCCCTACTGATAATCTCTGAAACTAAATGGAATTATGGTGCAACTCGGTACACTGAACACAGTATGTTCAGAACATCTCTGGCTGCTTATTTGTCATCAGCTTATGTCATCATCACTCCTCAGGTATATTTTTCTAAGAGCAGAAGAAGTTACAAGTTGCTTTTGGATTTTTTTTTTTTCTGTGCAGAGAAGTGCACCATGAGTTCTGTCTGTTTGTCCCACACCAGATATATATTCATATTCTCGAAACTGTTTGAATTTAGGTGTGCTCTCACCCATTTTTCCATTTAGTGACCAAAAAGAAGACAGCTGCCACCTGTCTTGTGGTCTGTGGTTTTCCCAGCTTACTCCTTATTGCTTCCTTGCTAGCTCCACACGGGAAGGTGCAGCTAGGAACAGGGAACAGGGTTAGAAGTGCAGCAAAAGCCTTATGTTTTTTAATCCCCATGGAAGCTACACAGGCACAATCAACACAACTTTCAGTTCCCTAATAATTCCTCAGCCTCAGACACTCAGGCCTGGGTTTGGGTATTGCTGCTTCTGGACTTCTAGAGATGGTTGCAGATACTGATCTATCATGGCCAGGATAGGGATCTTCAAATAAATACATATTTTAAAGGGAAATCAGAGTTCTGAGAAATACAGGTCATATTTTCCCTCATTTTACTGATATAGCTATATGAATATTCATGTGGTTAGATATGGCTGCTATGGAAGCTTTCAAGGGAGAACACATTATTTGTGAAAGCCATATCCTGTACAAATGCAGGTTGCATTATTTAAAGCCACAGAAGGTCAGTTTTAGCTTACATGCCTGATTTTTTCAGTTAGTCATACTTTTCCTTCCATATAGCTTTTATATCTCCCTCGTTTTACACGTTCTTTGTCTCTTCGGTAGGGTGCACGGACCTTTGTATCACCTGAGATGAATGTCGTTTCTGGGAAGGTCATAATGTTATTTTATGAAAATTATATGGTACAGCTGACTAAATTTTCTGAGAACAAATAGTAATAATTTAAAGTTTGGTGCTCATTAAATCAAAAAAGAATAGGTATCTCAGGGATCTTAAAGCAAAAGAGCACTTATTTCCTACTGTATTTCTATCAGACTCTAAAGAGATACTGCTATTGCTAAACTGTTCTTCAGTGTCTTACAATTTCTCTTGCTGAAGCAGATTTGAAAGAGAGTGTCCAGGCTATGAGGGCCTGTCAGCAATGAACTGTGCCTTCTGTGAGTTTAGAGTATATAACTCACCTGTAGCCTTGAGAAGTACTACTTTTGAAAGTAGTATCTGGACTCCCAAGACACATTTTTTCACAGAAAGTAAATTCAGTTGAAATGCTTCAGTTGCCTAAGAAACACAAGGAATTGTTTTATTAGTTGTATTTGTATTAATTTTAATACATTCGTTCATGAGGAAAATCATCAGCTCCTGAATCTCTTCTTTGATAATGGTTTCTGTCAGTAATATCTTTACCCACTGCTATTGACATCGTATGTCCCAAATTCTCACACATCTGTCCCAGTAGTCCAGCCACCGCTGTGCTACACTGTGCTTTTTTAACCCAACAAACTAGTCAGTTCAGCCATTTCTTGACTGGTCACCTTGAATATTCAAAAGTATTTTGATGAACTTAAAGCATTCCCCAAAAGTTACGTATTAGGCATAGCTCTGTAATGAGTGCCATGTGCAGATTTTCTGTCCCTGTGCTGTTCCATCTGCAAATTTGGGTTAGAGGAACCAGTTAACTGATGCTCTGTTCCTTCTTGCTTGTCTAGAGCCTGTTGAACTTCCCAGCACACTATTTCTACAAGCCATTGCACTTCCCTACAGTTTTAGAAAGACATCATGAAGTCCGTATAAGACAGGGAAGAACCTCAGATCTAAATAATTTTGTTGAATTTTGAATTTTGAATTTTGAATTCATCTGTGAATTTTGCATAAGCCATTCATAACTACATTACATTTGTGCTACTTTAACTACCTGACTATCTAAGAAGACAGAGGTGATACATTTTTCTTTTCTTTCTGCCTTAGTCAAGTTCCTATACAAGTACTCGAGTAATTTTAGACCCGGAGTACCCCTACGAAATTCTGTATCTATCAGCATACTGAACAGTACTCCTGTTTGATACAGTATTTATGACAAAATGACATAAAGAGATCATGTGAAGAGATGAAATATGCAGAATTACAATGAAATACTTGTGGAACTTTCCTTTTTCAGATTTCACCTAGCCTTTACCTCACCTCACCTTATCACATTTTTTACCAACTATTTGATTAAATGAGGCATCAGTTACTTGTCATTAATTTCCAAATATATCTTAAATTTCAGCGCAAATTCTATCATTTAGTTTCTGTTTACTAACCATTAACCTATGGAGACTGGATATGCCTTATGCCCCCATGGCTATAATATTTTCTGCATGTTGTCTTTGGAGTGATTAGTTCTTCAGTGAGGTTTTAAAACATATGAAACTTTCTGTCACTATTTTTTTTGGCAGGTTTTCAAAGTCCTGAGATGACAAGTCATTTTTTTTGTCGGGGTTTTTTGATTTTGTTCTTGTCCCAGGAAAGCCTCTGTGTACTGCTAAAGCGGTACCAAAGCTGAGTGAGCTCCAATTTACCCACTCATTGCCAAGAAGATATTTGTAGTGAACCAGCATCATGAACTGAGAGAGACACCCTCTCTTAGCAAAACTACCACCTCAGCATAAGCAAGCTGATCAATAAGTTAATGGCATGAATCAATGAAAAAGATTTGGGAGAGATCTTAATTAAAGAAACAACTGCTGATACAAATTATGTTTCCAATGTATTGATGTAGCAGAGGGCATGAGGTTGAACGGAGATGAGTGCTGATCAATGCCTTGAACATTTGCATTTCTTTTCATCAGAACCCATCTCTCTTCATCCTTAGGCATACAGGCACGCACACGTGCAGACACACATCACTACCACCAGCACCTCAGAAGGACTTTGGTTTCTTTGTCTTTATTGATTCCTACAGCAGTTTTCTGGAGGCTATTGTGGTTGCCTCACTTTACAAGGTGAAATGAAGGTCTCCACAGACTAGATGATGCTCATCCCTTTAGACTTTCCTGGATACTATCTCAATACCCTAAATAAGTAAGAAGTGCTTTGCCTTGCTGTGAACATCATGACCTACATGTTGTAATGTACAGATGTAATAAGGAAGCGTAAGTGTGACTTTGGCAAGCTATAGTTACACAGAAAATAACGACAATATTCCCTAACACAAAGGGACAAGCATGTGTGTGTGTGCATGTGCACGCATTCAAGAGAGACACAGACAAACAGACAGACAAAGGGGGAGAGAGATAGTAAGAGAGCATTCTCCAGTGGCTGAACAGCACAAACATTCAAAGTCAATAGATGGTTTCCCCAAGTGATTGAATCTGAGACACAGTTTAAAGAGACATCAATCTGTGATGTCAGCAATGCTCAGCATATAGCTAATGGAGCTTCAAAAGATCAATATTCAAACCTGACGTTTTTCGTGCTAGAAACTCACACCACTGTGACATCTCCTGCTAGATGCAAAGTAGAATTTATTTTAACTACTTTTATCACTGCTATTCATATTTTTGTTACATTGGATACATCAGATGTTGGTGTGCCTGTTTTTCTTTTTTCTTTTTTTTTTTTTAATTTGAAAGGTGAGGAAGCTTTATTCCTTAGGATGCAAAAAAGTAATTTAAACTTTTGCTCAGCTGGTAGCCATGTAATCCATCTTATTTTTCTGTCAGGTTTTATAATGAAGTCAAAAGCAATCCTAAACTGGTGACATAATAATCTAATGCTGTGTAGTAATGATTATGCTGGATCCAAAAATATGTTTTCACTGCATAGTAAAATTGAAGAAATAGAGCAATTTCAATTATCATCATCATAGTAGTATCCCAGGGCAACAATAATAGAAATATCTGATAGGAGAAGAAAGAACTACATTTTTAGGTACTTAAATCATAACCAAGACTCAGTGAAAAGGCTGAAAAATGAATAGATTGAAAAGTATCTTTCAATAAAATACCAATTTCCTGTGGTTGAATTGCTGGGTGTTTCATTAGTTGCATTTAAGATGCCATAGGAAAAGCAGAGGAATCTAAAAGATTGAACTCATTAGCAATACTAATATTATCACTGTTCTAAAATAACATCCTAACTGTAGCGTGCATCACATTTATTAGAGAATGATTCTATTGACACATTGCAGTACATGTAAACTGGCTGAATATATAGTAAAATGATTTAAATATTAAGTGAGTTCACTCGTCCAAACGTTAATTCAAAGACTGCTAGAATTGAAACCCCTCTCTAATCAGGCTTTCCCATTTCCTTTTCCCACAAGAAATAAAAGAAAAACAAAACCAAGTCAAATTAAGTTGTTAAATGGTTTAAGGATTTGATATCTTTTGCTGTTAATTTAAAAGGCTGAGCTGCAGCTCATTTCTTTTCATCTTTATAGCAAAGCAGAGGGTGACCCCAAGGGTCAGTGAGGATTATCTCTGTGTCTTTCCATTCCATCTTACGTTATTAGTTTACACTGCAAATGAGAAACTGATGTCAGAAATATGCCAAACATTATTTATAAATATAGCAAAAGCCAGGGTGAAGTCTGATAGGTCTCTGGCTTAGCATGTAAGGGTTTCAACAGCAATTAGTAATTAAGATACATCCACTGTAAGGTGGAAACTGTCATCTGAAGAGCAGAAAATATTTTGTTAGAATGTTGGTAATTTACATGAAATACAACTCTGAAATGTCAAACATTAAACATGAAATGTATCAGAAATACTATAATTTAAAAAAATAAAATTATTAGAACAGTGTCTTAAGGTAAAAAGAAGTACTGAAGTCATTACTAGTCTTAAGTTGACTCAAATTTATTAGGAAGTTACTTTACATTTTTCCATATACTTTGTTTGATTGACCTTAAAATACTGCTTTTTTCAGTTTTTATAATTAAGAGTTTTAATTGTGCCGAGGTATTGTAAATGTTATATATAAAAGATGTGAACTTTCTCCATTAATGAAAAGCCATACTAGTCTTATGAGGACTTTTAGTTAATTAGCATTAGGAAAAATGCCATATGATACCACACTGTATTTTTGCATTATCACAGAGGAGTGGAAATTACTCATTATATTCATCACTGAGAGAACAATTAAAAAATATCCAAGTCAGAATTTAAGATTCAAAATTCTACTTCAAGTAGCAATTTACTGCTAAGAAAGGGTGATGGCAAAATAGTTACTAGGCAACGATATTTGGGGAGAAGAAATAGGCAACGATATTGGGGAGAAGAAATAGCAAAATCCATTTTACTTTTACCAGTGGTATTTAAAATCTTGTGCCTTGGTATCAGAGGCTTTATACGAAAGATGTGCATTCTTTTTTTTACACTCATCACAAGTTACTGGAAAGATGTGTTTGATAAATACGTTATGTTTAGGTGATATTGCCCTATACCATATTGCACTAATAAATCAGAAAGCATGAAGGTCACACATTTGAATAAAGGTGCTCCATTTGTAGCACGTCATACTTTTTAACCCAGCCTCTAATGAAGTCAGAAGTTAATGAAGTGCTGTGACACGCGAAGGATGCATGCGTCTGCGCGCACACACTCTCACAAGGGCCGATCATTAAGGCAAACCAGCAAGTCAGAGATGTCATATACCACACTTTTATTAAAGCAAAGAAACATGGTGTTCTGACCCTTACCACCAGAAAATAATAAAAGAGTAAAATAAAAAGAAGAAGCAGATATCTCTGGCCAATCAAATGACCAGGTCATTCATTCAAACTTCATTCCAGTGTGTTTCTCTCATCATCCCCATCTCCAGCCTAGATCAATCTGCACACAGAAGGAGTAAGAGAAGCCTGTAGCATAACTGACTAAAAACCCTTGTTATGCTTTAAATCCCGTCTTGTGGAGCACTTAGTGTATCATGTGTACAGAAATAATGTTGAATTTTGTAGATTTGTAAATTAATTTGGCTTTTACCTTTTTTCCAATGATTCATTCTCTCCCATTTCCCATTTCAATATATTATCTCTAGGTTCCTGCACTGTGAACCAAAGAAAATCAAATATTCCAGGTTCAGAAGCTCCAGGGATAGGAATGATCATCTGGGAATGGGGACAGAGAGAGATGGAATTTCTTCACTCAGTTATGCTGCCAAAGCCAATGGCTCACGGCACCAGTATCTCAAGTACTCCTAGGTGCTTAACTGCATATTGCTCTCTCCAGCAGGGTTGCAGTTGTTCCTCTGAACTCTTAGGATAATTTCATAAAATCTAGTAGTCCATCTTTATTTGACAACACAACTACAGTGAAGTCAAGGAAGACATACAGCATTGAAATTAAAAAAAAAGTTTTGTTTAGTTTCCTTTTTGTAATGAAAACATATGGGAATAGGTAAAAAGAGACAAAAAGACAAGTGTATTTGAGCTTAAAAGATTCTGTGAAGTCCACCAGGAATTCATGAGGTAATTTCACTTGGGGAGTGTAACAATAAGTGAAGACGAATACTATTCAAATTGTAAAATGGATTTTAGCCTGAATACTGTAGACTTAATTGGCAGAGACATAAGTGAGGGCTGGCAGAAGGAGGCAGAGGGTCGTCAGTATCTCAGCATTTAACTTTCAGGTGTCTCTGCACAAAGATCCAAGTGTGTTTACTAAACCCAAAGGTCTTGTATAATCTCCAAAGGAAAATACGTTTAAAACATCCAGCATGAAATCTACAGCCACACAAAAGTTCATTTTAGGGATAGGGATTTTTTCTAACTGCTGGTTATTTATTTAGGAATTTGGACAGTTTTACTCAAATTATATATAATTCCCAGGGTAACTGCTCAGAGGAATTGGACTTTGATGATCCTAGTGGCCACCTTCCAAGTCTGGATAATCTAGAATTCTGTGAAAATCATGAAGAGAACTACAGCAACCAGCTGCTGGAAATCAGTGTTGTTTAATGGAAATATCACTCTGAGGAACCCTTAACATAAAAAGTGTCCTCAATACACACTCAAATGTCTCTCAGTGTTGCTTGAAAAAGAGCAAAGTGGAGCAGGCCTTTCTCTGTCCCTCCTGATTTCAGTGAGCTCATGAGGAGTAGGTATTAGCAGTATACGGGAACATCTTGGTAACAATACGTGAGACAAGAACAGCTGATCAGTGGTATACATTGCTTTACAAGTTGCCGCCTTACAAGTGAGGCTGAAGAGCACTCCCAGAGTAGATGATTTTTCAGATAACATCTTACTACCTTACATCTTATTACTCACATTGGCTTATATAGCAAGTTTCTTTAAATTCTTTGTGTCACCATAGTGAAGAGATATCTCTTTACTCTGGCAGACTGTACTAAAAGTCCATCAAAAGCATGGGTGGGTTCATTGAGACTAAGTTGGAGGCTTGATGTTTTTAAACGACTTAGCCTTTGTAGCTCTAGTACATGTTGCTAAGTCTTTGGAGCTCGTACTTTGCAAAGCAGATTATAAATCTTCCCCATAGTCAGAGAAAGAAGAGCCAGTAGAATCTTCAAGTATTGTTCATTTCAGTCATCTCCTAGCCAAAGCAATCCCAAAAAGCTTGGAGGAGTGATTGATAAAGAAAGAATTTGCTGTCTATGTGAACACAAGCTTCCCGGCCCTTCAAGATGCCTAGTAAGAACTGCTGGGTTAAATGTCTACAAGGAGATGGTGGCACAAGCAACTTGCTATGACAGAAAGCAAGTTTCATCCAAAGTTCAGGATATAAAGATGTACAGAATTAAAGCAGTTTATGAAAGATCACATTTTAAATGGACCATATTATGACTTAGCTATCATATCAAGGAAAATAATGAGGGGTCTTATGCTAGGCTATTAGTACATCCAAATTTGCTGGAAGAACTTGGCTTCTTGCCTCATTCATTATGTCACGGAGAGTACCATAAGCACCTATGTCACCTCTGTGTGTCACAGTCTCTCATACGGCAAGAATATTTCCAGGTAAGTTTTCTAAAAGCCTCCTTGAATTCAACATAACAATGCAACTTTTCTCTGTGTACTAATGTTTTAAATAAAAAACCAGTTATTTAAAATGAAAAAATCACAGGGCTACATTTCTAACTGATCAAGCTGCCATCTCATCAATCTAAAGGATTTTTGAAATTTTTTAATCAGTTTAATTCTTGGAATCTAACCTAGATCTGCAAGTATCCACTGCTGGTTTTAATGCAGTTAGCTACCAACTAATATAAAACATAGCACTGTGAAGCAAGACTAAGAACAGCAAGTTTGAAACCATACATCATGACTGCTCAACACACAGAACGATATTCACTTTTCTTTTCACTGCATGCCTATGCACTGCACAGAAAAGAGGGACATATAGATTGTCGTTCACACCTATGTTCAGTTCCCCATACATAGCATATACAGTATAGCCCTCAGAAAGTTTCTGAACTTATTTACCATGTTGTAAGGCTTTTCCTGTGTGAATCTGTTTGCAAGTTGTGAGCTGTGTGTATTTGATGAATGCAATAAATTCAGATTAGATGCCATTGTGCTATTAAACCATTAAGCCTTGGTCGGATCTGAGTCCTTTCCAGACAGCGCTTAGGCACACTTCAGAGGACTGAATAATTCAGAAAATGTTACCAAGATTCAGTATGAATGATGCTACTTTGCTTTTTCGAGATTATGAGACTTCAACCACATGCACACGAGCTGTGCTGTGTCACATGTCCCTGGGGATCAGAGGACAGACACCCAATCATTTTATTTACAAGCACAGACAGAGCCCTTTGGGACACTACTAAATATAGAAATGAAAACAAAATATAATCCACTTCTAAGATGGGTAATCTGACTTGTCTTCATTTTGCTTATTGGCAAGTGGCTGTTTCAGAATTCCTTTACTGCCAGTGAGGAAGTGACCGTTTGAGAAGCTGCCTAGTAGTCAGCAAGTAAGCCTTGTGTGCTTGCCTGTTTGTCTCTGCAATCCTCACTCTCTAAAATCACTTTTCTTCTGGTCTAGCATAGACTGAAGAAAAGGAGAAATCCTAATTTTGCTTTTAATGAGACAGGCTCTTTTTTGAGCTCTTGATGAACTTGTTAGAGGATGCCCTACTTTTATGTCAGGGATGCTCCAGAAAATGATCTATATAACATAATCCTATTTGTCAATAAAATGTAGAACATAGAGATGTATGTGGCTACTGCTTGTTTAATTACATGTATAAGATACTGCATTATTTTTTCATTAGAACAGCAATCTAAGGTGAAATTCTACTCAGTTACATGCTCTAGTAAAATAGATTAACAACAGTAAAAGACAACTTCTACTTAGATACATCCAAACCGAAATCATAGAGCGGCGATAAAACAGTGCTGATAGCAGACCAGTAGGTATTTTATTTAAAATTTTGAACCACAGAAGTTACAATTTTTTTTCCCTGAACCCATTTAAATATTCTGAATGTTATAAACTTAAGTCCACATTTCTGCAATTAAATATATATATAATCATATGTATTGTTTTCAGACAGCAGTTGAAACATTTTAGAGGTACCACACCATATCACATTACTGGCAGACTATGTGTCTTTTCATTCTTGGAACATGACATAATTTTATTTACAGAAATTACTTGCATGTGTTCATAGGAAAAAAGTATGAATACTGTTAAAATTAGTATCTCAGGTCATTGGATTTTTCTTTGGTTTTGAAGGATGTAACTGGTTTTTTTGAAAGAAGTAGTAATCAGCTCCTAATAGCCTATCAGCATATCAACATTTCAGGGCACACAAAATACAGTTCTTGCTGAAACTGCTCTAACTACAAAGCTGAGTCTCTTGAACATGACAAAGGTGCAACAGAGAATTTTAAGCACCTGTGTTTCCAATAATAATTCTCAAGGAAAAAGTCATACTCCAACTCTGAGAGTCTTAGAAGCATTTAATTAAGATAGGTATGAGTCCCTCCCTCCTGTTTGCCAGAGAATAACATGGATAAAGGTCTGGGCATGCAGAAGTTATATCTGGAGATATATAAAATAACTCTAGATGTTACTTCTCACTCCTCATTTCATGCTGATATTTTTTACAGTATACACAAAAAACAACATGATAAACTACTCTACAGAATAAATATATTTATCAAAAAAGAGGAGTTGCTTTTAAACAACTTATACGTGCAGCCATTACGATTCCTCTGATCTTTTCTTTCCTAAAGTAGCATCTTTAGGGTCTGATTTTATTAGGAACAATCTGGGGACATTTCGCATGACAAACTTTATTAAACTCCATGTCTCGAAAATATTAGTATTTTTTGAAGTATGGGAAAAAATATTCTCCTTCTCATAACTGTACAGAAAGTCATCCATATTGATGATCTGAATAACTAAACAAAGTATATTCGGGGAATATGGATTTTGAAATATTATTCTCTATTCTATTGGGGGCATTCTGTGATTGTCCATGTAAAATTATTTATTCAGAGTATTAGAAAAAAAATTACAAGGTAGTCTATATTTTATCTTTTGGGCATTTAAAGTGTGTCCAGTTACTGGGAGAAGGCCCAATTGGTTTTATGACTTATTAGCCTCTGCATTTCAGTCACATGCCCACAAGACAACAGCCTGACTTCAAATTTGCACAAGCTGTCTATGTATTATGCTGCTGTGAATAGATTTATATTTTAGTGAAGTATATAATCCTACTCACATTTAAAACAGAGAAAAAATTCATATTAATTTCTATGAGAAACAAACTTGGATCAATGACTAAGATTTTCAAAACCTGAATTTAAGTTCCTAAAACCAATATTCGGTCATGGTAAAGAATATGGCCTGATTTTCAGAACTACAGAGTACCCAAAAACTCCTGTTGAGACTGAATGTTTTGTGAGCTCAAATTTTTTTTTAATAAAACAGGTCATTTATTTGTGTATCTAGGGATAGACTTTAAGGAAATAAATTTAGGCTCCTATTTTAAAAATTCTTGGCCTAGAAGTTTTGAAAATGTTTTGTTTTACACATTATTGACACAATGGTTCAGGAGGTGAGATGAATACTATATCCTACATTATAGCCCTAGTTCTCTACAATGGTGTTTTCAATCCTGTCTGCCAAATATATCTACTTGTGGCTGGCTTTAGTATAAGTTATTCAGATCATAATTCCGCAATAAATTAGTAAAAATGATGGTGCTTTTCCATATATAAAAAAAAAAATAATGCTATCCGTTCAACTATATCAGCTTTTATGCCTGCATATGTTCTGAAGAGTTTTGCTTCTCTAGTGTTCTCATAAGTGTATATCATTGGTCATAGATTACTTTCTTTACACATACACCTCACTTTTTATATTTAAATGAATATTAATATTGAAAATTATATTGGTATTGATACACAGAGAAAATTATAAGAATTTTATGGAAAATGTGTATTATTAGTAAATAACATTATATTCCGTAAAAGGTGCTCCTTCCTGTCTTTCAGATGGAAAATCTTAAGGAATCAAGAAGATGTAAAATGGTATACGAGTATAGATCAGAAATAGCTTAAAAAATATAAAAGTATAGGAACTGTAGTGAAAGGGTGTGCATGTTTGGACAAACCACAGAATCCCAGAATCAGCTGAGTTGGAAGGGACCCAGAAGGATTATCAAGTCCAACTCCTGGCCCTGCACAGGACACCCCAAGAGTCACACCATGTGCTTGAGAGCAGTGTCCAAACGCATCTTGAACTCTGTCAGGCTGGTGCTGTGACCTCTCCCCTGGGGAGACTGTTCCAGTGCCCAAACATCCTCTGGGTGAAGAACCTTTTCTAATGCGCAATTTAAACCTCCCCTGACACAATTTCAGGCCATTCCCTGGGGTCCTGTCACTGGTCACCACAGAGAAGAGATCAGTGTCTGCCCCTCCTCTTCCCCTCATGAGGAAGTTGTAGACTGGGATGAGGACTTCCCTCAGTCTCCTCCAGGCTGAACAGACCAAGCGACCTCAGCTGCTCCTGATTCAGCTTCCCCTCAAGGCCCTTCACCACCTTCATTGCCCTCATTTGGACATTCTCTAATAGTTTAATATCTTTTTTATATTGTGGTGCCCAAAACTGCAAGCAGCACTAGAGGACAGGCTGCACTAGTGCAAAACTGAGCAGGACAATCCCCTCCCTTGCTAGATGGTGATGCTGTGCCTGAGACACCCCAGAACACACTGACTCATATTCAGCTTTCTGTCAACCAGGAACCCCAGGTTCCTTTCTGAAGCATGGCTTTTATTATTAATTATAGAAATTGGCAGTTATAAATACACAAATAAATGTGTTCCAATTGCTGTCCTCAGTTTTTTAAGTCTTTGCCTCCTGACTAGAAAATTTTCAAGCCAAATTTCTATATAGTGATGAGTTCAGCCATCTTTAAATGTGAGGAAGTGATTACGGTAAGAATAAGAATTATAGTTCTGAGACACAATATTTTCGGGGGAAAAAAAAGGCTTTATTGTGAAGGACAGACAAATGCGTAAATTAGTGAGGAATTTTATACTTCATGATCCCTCACATTTAATATTTTATTTGTAATAGCATTTTTAATGATGACTCCTGATTTGCAGAGAGACAGAGTTTGCATGTGTAGCAAACTGGCTCTATTCATAAGAATGCACTGAATATTTGCAGCAAATACACATTTTTTAACATGGATCAAGATGTGTGATTTTCTAATAGCAAATGGAGAATGTGTATATGATAAGAGAATATTCAAGAGAAGAATTTGGACTCCCTTAGCTGACAAACATTTCATACTTCAGGTATTTGTATCCCAAATTCCAACTAAATTTGAACAATGATATTTGTTATATGTCTTTTCAGAGTAAGGTGGTAACTTTGCAATTCTCTTACAACAGAAGAATAGCTCAAGTTTCTTTTCACCAGAAGTATTTAAAATCAGTGAAAAAGTGAGCTCTTCTGATTGTTACATAAAATTGAAGTATATATGTTCAAAATGTAGACCAAGACTATCAGAAACACTTGGATCTGAAGATACTTTTTGATTTAAAAAAGAAAATGTTCTTTAGAAAAATTTAGTTCATGAAAAAAAAATTCATTATCAATGTATTGTTTGGTTTCAGCTGCTGAAAATTTGGATTCAGTCTTAAGAGTTGGACTGGTGAGTGACTGATGAGACTGTGGAGCCTTCGTCCACAGAATTTGGCTGGACACAGCCCTGAGCCACCTGATCCACACTGACCCTTAGGCAACCTCCAGAGGTCCTTTGCAATCTAAATTATTCTGTGATTCTGCAACTACTCTTTCTGTCTTCAATATCAAAATTTCATTTCCAACTAATTATAGAGAAATTTGCAAAATTTATGTATTTTCCGAATATGCTGTAGATTATGGATCCAGCTACTTCTTTGATGTCTTTGCTCCATACAAGCAGAAAGGAAATAATATCTCTGGTAATGCTTTGAAGGTTTTTCTCTTCTGAAGAGAAACTGCTTTATGAGACTCTCTGGACAAGCTTCTCTGAGGAGAGCAGAGACTAAATGAACAGCCTAAAGCAGCAATCAACTGAATCAACAGACTAATGGCAGCAATCAGTTCCCACAAGGGCAGTTCTTCTATAGCACAAAGGATACTCAGATACGTAAAGCTAATGAAAAGGAGGAATCATCATTTAGCACAAGCTCCTGAGTTATACTTTCACTGAAAAACAGCGGTCATTGCCATAAGAAAATGGATTACACTCACTAAATGTATTTAAAATTCCTACACTATTAGGAATATTTCATATTCTTCTTCCTGTCTTCTACATCTCTGAAACAAGAAAACAAGAATATCAGCTGACCCAGAGAGCTGGAAGTGTAGTTGCTCCAATACTATGCCATGCTTAGGACTCCAACATAAAGGTTCGCTAACACAGCTTAGCCAAACTTATGTATGACAGCTGACTTTTGGGAACCTATGTGTAATCCTAGACCACCAAAAATGTGAAATCTAACAATTTCATGCAGGTTTCCTTCAACAATTTTTTAGCTAATAGGTTTCATCTCATATTTGCCACCAGTTGGTTGGGTATGATGACAATTACTGTGGTCACAGTTATACATCCATTTATTAAACCCATAGAGATGTCTGAATTCTTAGAGCAGAGAACAAACGATGACTCTAGGACTCAAGCAGGAACCAGGCATAACCTCGGGTTCGTGTTGTGCAAAAATCACTTCGTTCTTACTTTATTTCTGTAACTTGAAATTGTGGCTAGTAGGACACTTTTTTTTCCTGCCATTGGCGAATTTTAACAGATGGTGCATTCCCTCACTTTGTGAACTGTCTGGAAGATGAGTTTGTTTATAGGTACCTTTTTATTATTTGAGTAGAGCAGCATTTCCTGTTTAGGCTTTAAGGAGTGTTGGCTTTATCCACTGTCATGTGTGTCTCCCTACGCAGCAAATGCTTCCATCCTGGTGGAGAGAATCTCCATACATTCATGTCAAAAAAAATAAAAATCAAATGGAACCTATGCTAATATTACAGAAGTGTTTTCACATGTACTCTAACCACTCAATTACTTTTCAGTCAATGAGTAAGTAAATCACCAGATGTATCACTAGGCTACCAGGTATTGATTTGCTTGCTAACTTAACTCACGGTAAATGAAGGCTGGCCTTGAGCTGGAGATCAAGGGACTATCTTTTTCTGTACTTCTCTAGAGTCACAGTCCATTCTTTAGCCATTAAAATGTAAGTGTGAAATAAGCTAGAATATAGTAAGAAAATATAAAATAAGTAAATAAATAAATATAATGGAAACATATGAAGGGCAACATTGAGGCAACCCAAAATTTGCAACCCCACAGGAGGCTGTGGATACTTGTATTCTCTTTGTGCCCAGTATTGCAGTTTTTGCTGATGGAAAACTACCATCAACATTAGATCAAGCCTTATAATGGCACCATATTCAAAGTACTTAATTTGAGAGTCCTCTGGAGTCCCAATTCAGAGGTCACCCCTGCCAATTCAAAGGAGAATGCTACAGGGACATGGATAGAGAATCCATTCTCAGCAACAAATATTTAATGCATTCTACTAGTACATGTTTAATGTGTAGCTGTAGCCTAGAGAATTTTAAAATACAACAAAACCATACGTTATACTTTTAGAAACAGAAAGTTATTCATGGTCTTTTCCCTGTAATTTTTCTGGTCTTCAGATGCTGGCAGCTGAGAAACATATACCGTTCCTTTCAGCTGCATAACTATCCTTCTAGCGATTAATTACTTAGATACTTCTGAATAAATAGGATGTAAAGAAATACCTAACAAAAGCCTAATGCATCTCCAATGATGGAACCCTGTGCTATGCCTGAGATGAATATCCTTTTCAATTTTTTTTTGAAAGACAAGCAGATTATTCAAAATTATGGCAATCAGATACTGGCAGAAAAGAAAAATAGCGATATGCTGAACAGAAACCACTTAAATACTGTGAGTCTTGATAATATAATATTTCCACAACTGTTTCTGTTTAAAACTAATAAAAATAAACATAAAACATTCCCTTCTCCTCCTATCAAATTCATTACTTTGAGCGACAAAATGACAAAATGATTAGCTGTTAATAAGGCCCTGGTTTAAAAGATTGACTGACATTGCATTACTCATTTAATTTCCGCTTCTCCTAGGTTTTTTTTTTTTCCTTCCTCCAAGCACAGAGGGAATTAATATTATCACATCAAAGGCCTCCCTTTAAATGGGGGAGAAAAATCATTTAAAAGGACAGAGGCTGTGATTATTCAAACTAGGTTATTTGCACCTTGTATATATAACGATATCATGGTACAACTTCATTTTGTTCAAATTGCTGTCAGTCACTAATAGAAGAAATTTGCTTCCGTTTTATCAGTGCTATTGTGTTCAGTCAGATTTGTGGGTGTAGGACGGGGAGTTCAGGCTGGGCATTAAACATGAAATCTGATAAGAAGGATATGAGGAACGGGGAGTAAGGAAGGTACAGAGCAAAGGAAGACTGATTGTGAATCCAACATTCACAATGCAAATGCCTCCCCACCCCAGCTTCCTTCATGATTTTCTTCCCTCTGTGTGTGTTGTTTTTATTTAAAGACACAGATACAACCACCCACTAAAGTGCAAGCATGAGCCTCTGCGGAATATGAGATTTAGCAATACAACTCTGTGCTCTGGTGATTTTATTTCCTTTCACTTTGATTCCTGACAGACAAATTATTCTAGGGATGATTTAACACCTAAAGATGTATGTCATATTCCATAAAATAGTTGTATCAGTAGGAAAAATTATGAGTGGCACAACCCCTGCCCTAGCAACATCCAATGATCTATCAGCATTTAATTCTTGGCAGATTGAATTATTCCCCTCCCTAACTGTAACTGTGTTAGGGCTTGCATGACAAACAGTCCACTTGTCAAATATTTATCCTTCCTCCAAAAAAAAAAAGAAAAAAAAGGGGCGGAGGGGGGGCAGAGGGAGAGGGAAAATAAAAAAAAAGATTGACCAGGATAAGGAGGGGGAATGTAAGTGGTAGAAGACCAACCACAGCATGAAATATGAAACATAAATCACTGGGGTCAGGGAGAGCAGGGGAACTTGGTTACTAAGGCTCCAGATGGATTAAATAATGCACGTCCTGAGGGAGGGTGGGAAGGCAAGCACTAAAATAATAACAGAACAGAATGCTCCTATGTCGAAAGGTTTGAAGACAAGCCTTGTTAATTCAGAAAAGAGCAGAGTTAAATTAGCTCAGGTCCCTGTGAAAAGTAGTGTTACATATTGTGCAGAGAGATAAATTTTCACTCACTCTCTCCAATAAACTGGCCACTGACAGGTGACTGCTGTGAGTAGTTCATTAAAATGTCCAATTCATGAGAGATTTTCAAAATTTATAATGCTTCCTATAGACAACAGGGTCAAGTTCAATGCGAAAGGAAGAGAGAAAAGTGACTAAAGGAATTATTCACTAATTACCTTTTAAACACATTTGCAAGTTTTTTTCAACAAGTATTAACTTACTTTTAATGCCTCTGGGTTGACAGCTTTAAATCAGAGAGGGAGATCAGAGTTCAGCACACATCCCTGTTTTCATTGTCCTCTGAATGGAAGATTTTTGAACATGTAAGACCATGTGCTAAAGCCCTCAGAGTAAATGATTTTAGAAGATATAGGATCAGATGTTTAGCAGGGAATGTAACAGTGATGGCAATTCTAATTAGCTTTCATTTACCTGTAAGCCAAGAATATACACTGAAGTTCAGTAATTATGAGTGGGGTGGATAGTACTGTATATTATGAAAAATAACTGGCCACCTATGAAAAAACCATTGCATGTAAATAACTTTATTGAGTTATCAGGGATGAAATATCTTTCCCTAATGGGATAAGTAAAGTTGAATTCCTTTGCAAAATTTCAGCCATAACCATTATGCTATTCCAGAAACATTCTAAAATTTGAACGAGTTTTAGACAAGAAAATGTATATCCTATAAGACTTGGAGGAAGGACAGCGGCAGGAAAATAGTTCACGGCATTTGTTTCCTTTAAAAACTCTTCTCAGATTTATTTTTAGCCTGGTGAAAAACACACTTCTCCATGGTAATCTGGGCATGCTCACCTACGCCAGTGGATGAGCAGGACTTTTCCTGAAATTGTAAATTTAGGCTGCTGCAAAACTGTGTCAGATTTGCCATCTGCAAGGCCTTCTAGCATAGAGTTTAGTCTTGGTCTTAGTCCACACATAGGTGATGATTATTGCTGCCAGTTTCCCCATTAGCTCATCCTTGAATCTCGAGAAGACATAAAACCCAGGAAACTTTTGTTTCTAATTGTCACTACAAGAGGAATATAGTCTGGGACAGTTTTGACTATGTCTGTCTTCAGACCGTCTTCTGAATCAAACTAGTGGTGGACTGTTAGAACACGAGGACTGACAGGGTGACATGAAGAAGGGGACAACAGATTGAGTGAAGTGGGTGGAACAGTCCTTTTCCTCAAAAGAACAGGGAAATGTTACGAATTGAAAACTATTAGGAATAGGACAGAAGCATAAATGAGTCAAAGGAAGGTTGGAGAAGGATCTCAATGGAAACCTGGAAGGCATTCACAGAAAATCTCAGAAAGACAAAGACAAAATTTAGCTAGGCCTTTAAAAAGGCTAAATTTAGCTAAGGACAAAGAGGTTAAATGGGAATTGCTGCCAGCATCAAGCAAAAGATTTCCAGGCATTTCCAGAGAAAAGTGAGCTACATTAACAGTCATTATGTTGTTTTCTAATGACTTAAGATTTGTTAATTAATATAATATCATGTTCAGAAATCTACCTTAGGGACAGAAAAGCATCTTTTATTGTAGAAGTTGGAAGATATGTAGCAAAAGTGAAGGAAGGGAAGTTAACAGAAGAAAGAATCAGAACAATCTCTTGGTTAGGACTATGCAAGAAAACTGGAGTGGATTTCAATGTGCAGATTGATAGACAAATGTAGGTCTCTACATGCGAACTAGGTGCTGAAGCTCCCCTTGTAACCATCTAAATACAATATAGTGAAGGGCCAAGCAGCTGAGCATACACGGGTATCACCTTCAGGGTGAGCTGATTAACTTAAAATTCCACTGAATCACACAGGCTGACACTGTCAGGATTCAAATCCTGACTTCAGAGACTGTGACTATGCTGTAGTAGAGGTTCTTTGTGTTCCTGAGCAAGAAAAGATTTTTTCATGAGATCTGTGCATTCTTCAGGTTCTTGGTTGGATGATTAGAGGCCCAAGAATTAGTTTGGCATAAAAAATGAGAATTCACAGCTACAAGTGCAGCAAATAAAAATAATCTTTCCACCTAGAAAACGCTATCTAATTAAAGTTTCTCTTGAAAAAAATATAATTCAGACAACAGGTCTCTCAAATTCAGCATCTATTTTGGAAGTATCATTGACACGAATCTCATTCCTACCCAGTTGTTTTTGCAAGGGCTTAAATTCCCTTGTTTGTTAAGTATAAGGGAATGATCAGCACTACAGATAAGCCATGAAGTGTGTTCATCGTTGCATCTTCAGAAGAGCCTTGAATAAATATATATGTCCCAGAGACCACACACTGAATGATGATGGGAAAAGGGTATAGTGAATAATTATCTGTAAGAAAATATTATCCATTATGAGGCAAAGGTACTGTAGGAAAAAAAAAGAAAAAAAGGAATGTGATCATATTATTAACATCTTCATAATAATGCATACACTGACAGAGTAAATTAAGGTTGCATGAGCAATTTTAATTCTGGGTTTTTCAAATTTTTGAATGCTTGACTTTGCAACCTTAATAGCTTCTCTTAATATATTTTATGTGCAATTATATAAAGTGCAGTGCTTTTTGATTTATTGCAAATGAATATTCTTTGTTTGCTAGAGTCGTGTACATCATTAGTTCAAGTGGAAGAGCAGCATTTAGATTATATGTGTTTAGAGTGTCATGCTATAGCTTTCTAAGGCATCTCTGATCATGTTAGAAAGCTCATGAAAATGTAGGGTGAGAAGAAAAAGATGAATGTGATTCGAACCACTAGCTTTCCAGATATATTTGTAAATTTGTTCATAACTCTTCAGAAAATTGTTTTTAGAAATGAATTGCCATAAAAACATGATTAATTTTTATTTCATAAAAATATTAAACATATTTTAAACCTGGAGGTTTTTTGTTCCTCTAGGAACATTAGAAGAACATTAGAAAAACTGGCCCAGTATAATGTTCAAACAGTTACCTAAACAATATATATGTAGTCTCATTAACTTTATAATGAGAAACTAAGTTAAAATTATTATTAGGTCTTTAGTCAAACAAGACCTTTTGATAATTGCTTAAAAACAACATTTTTGAGATAAATCCCTGTATACAATGCCCCAGACTTTTTCATATGTGGATTCCCAGACAGCAAGAAAAGAAACAAATTTTTAAGTGTCAGTAGTTTAATTTATCCCTTCATTTACTGAATGTTATTGAAAGCTTCTTACAGCTTTTTACATAATTACTCCACTTGGACATGGTGTTGTTCCTTGTGCCATCTACATCATGTTATCCTTACTAGGCTCAACAGCACTCACCCTCATAGGGGGAAATTTTGCTTCAGAAAGTGCTTAGTCATGGCACTAGTCTCTGGCATATCCTCTTTGTTTATCAGGGGAATTCCTGTGCTGTCACGGGCAGAATCTCAGGAAAGGGAATATAGCCTCAAACTGTGCCATTACTTGTTCTGTGTGTCTCAAATGAAGACAGAGGTAATGAATACCACCCCCATCAGAGCCACTATTCCAGTCCACTCTGCGGAGGGCATTGTTTTATGATCTAAAAGGCAGTCTTTTATACATCTAATGGAAATAATTCCATCTAGCAAAGGGCAGGGGTTTGGGGATAGGACAATTTTTATTCATCCTCCATAGCTACTTCACTTCAGCAAGACCACTTTGCATGAATAGAATGAGGTTGGATTTTACCAGAGAAGAAATGACATTTACCAAGATGAACAAAAGTATAAACCTTTTTTTTTCATATTTTACATAATTTTAGAACTTAATGGATTTGCAACATTTCGAGGGGCTTCATTCCAAATGGAACAAAAATGCAACATTCCAAAAATTTTTGCATGACAAAAATTATCTCAAAAGTCTAACTTGCAACATTGAAATATCTCCTTTGATAAAGTTTTCTGTTCCATGTGAATTTTAAATATATAGACTAAATGTACATAAAAAATATAAAGAGATACATATTGGTACATACATATTATAATATTAAAATAAATGTAAAAATCTATGTGGTTCAGTGAAACTGAGCAAAAACTTTAAAAAGTGCTCACTTTATCTCACTGAACATCAAGAGAAAAAAATAACCTTTTTTTTTTATTTTCTATGTAAAAGCTGGGAAATTGACATATTTCCATCAAATGTTTCACTTTAATAAATCTAAATCTTTTGCTAAAGACCTATTCAAACAGTATGTTGGCTCCAGTAATCTCTTTCTTACCCTCAGAGAGACTACAACCTGTTTTCACGGTTACATGGTTTTCACAGATTCTGTAAAAGAGAGATTCTCTTTTAAATGACAGGAACTGAGAGACACTCAGAGAGCAGGTAAAGTCTGAGAAGAACTTCCACAGGGAGGTCAAGAGACCATGTGCTAATTTCACACTTTTGCAGGTGAGAAACACTGCACACAGTTTTCACAGCTCTTTATCTAAAGTACAGAAAAACCTACTAAGACCCATTATTGAGCACGACACAACTTTGGTGGCTGCCTACAGAAAGAGGGAAATTAATTATTCACGTTTTTTTATTTTGTTGATTCATTTCTAATATATGAATAATTGGTATAGGTATAGAAAGAAATTTTGAGAAACTAAGAGTCTTCTGATTTTTCTACAGCTGTCTCAGTGTGGTGTGGTTTTTTGCAGTGTCTGGTGCCAAGCAGTCTTAAAAATGCTCAAAGATGAACACACAAATATTTACTTTTGGTTGAATGTCATTTATTTATTATCACACCAATTTTAAGACCAACCCATTTTTTTCATAAGTAAACAAAACTCTCTAGGTTCACACGTGTTTCTTGTGTACATCTGGAAACATTTCTATCTCTAGTGGAAATCAAAAGTCCTTTTGACAGTTTAAAAGTAGTCAAAATGAGAAAAAGATCGCAGTGGATCATATGATGGTGTTAACATCACTAAAGTTATTGCTTTGAATTATACTATTTTTCTATTAAGTAAAATAAAAATTATAAAAGAACTCTCAAGCTTTTGGGTTTTTTTGTTGTTGTTGTTGTTGTTGTTGTTGTTGATACAATATGTGCAGCAGCAAATACCAAAATAACAGAAAGTAATAGAAAAGAGACAAAAGATTAATACCACTTATTCATGTTCTTCAGTAACGTCATTCTGGTCACTTCATTAATCAAGGAAGAAAGACATAAAGAATTCATAGTGTGACAGTTTTTTAGATTGTAAAATTACTCTATCATTCATATATTCTTCTCTGAAACCACACAGAAAGGCTCTGATATCTGTGATGTTCACTTGGCAGGTGGTGTCTGTAAGAGACTGAAATATTATAGTTTATGACTTAAACGTTTTCATGAAGGATTTTTTACAAAAACTGCATAGAAGACCACCACACCCTGCATGGGGCTCTGAGAGGCCCAGGGCCCGCTGGCTGATGAAGTAAAGATAAAGTAAAGATAAGATAAAGTAACAACTCAGGGCTGGGAACATTCACAAAGCGTAAGCTTAACACCTCCGAGGTGGGGACCACAGCCCCAGGGCTATCAGCTGGCCAGGCTCACACAGACCCTCGCACCAAAGGGTGAGGGGAGAGAGGCTTTGGGTGTGTGCTGGAAAAGCCTCTGGTGAGAGGCGCAGTGACCGCCCATCCTCCGCTGTGCAGAGGAGCCCAGCTGAGGGGCCCTGCACCCGGGGGGAGCTCACCCACAGCAGAGGGGGTGTCATGGCCCAGCAAAGGGCCCCCCAAAGGGGTCCCCAGACCCTGCACCAGAGCACCAGAGATGATGCAACAGACCCTCAGTGTCGCAAGGGACAGTGCCAAGCTGGCCCCTGCAGGGGAGGTCCGCGGGCGTTCCCACCTGCCCAAAGCGTGTATTAACCCACGGGATTCTTTACTCTCCGGCGTGTGCCGGCGTGGCGGGGTGTGTGGCGGTGGCCACAGGGGACCCTCACCAGCAGAAGACCACATGGAGGGGAGCAACGAGACATCGTCGGGACCCCTGGATGGGTGATATGCCTCCACCTAACCCCTGTCACCTCTCTCTGTCCCCCTCCCCCACACGCACACCTCTTTTTCTATTTCTTTCTTTCTTTCTTTTCTCTTTCCTTCTCTTTACCTGTCCACTATTAAATAAAATACATCAATTTTTTGGCATCAACAGTTAATCTCGTTTGGTTTTAATCTCATTTCTGGGAATATTTTGAACCTTCTAGGTTCTTTCTGGTTTATGCACAGAAACTTAGCTTTCTTTGCTCTTCTGGGTCTAAACTGCATCATAACAGTGTCCCTCCACATTTTCCCCATCCAGCAGTTGCTTGTATGGCTGTGGAACTTTTCAGTGCTGCAAGCAATAAATTGTCACAGGCAAAGGAAGTGGATAGTGTCAAATAAAATAGGCTTTGTGTTTCATGGAGATAAAGTTCTGGTGCCCGCTTGGTACTTCTCTTAAAAGAGTCACTTTTGGCATCCCTTGAATGAGCTCACCTCATCTCACTGCTCACCTGTCTCCTAATTCCACTCCCTATAATTGTCAGGTTCAGAGTTAGTGCTAGATAGAGTGGGAATGGGTTTTTGTTTTGTAGGCCCTCTTCTTCATCCTAAGGCTCTCTCTGATCACAGCGTGATGTACTAATGAAAGTAGAAGGGAGGTGAGAGATCAGTCTTGTCTGCCACAGGTTGCTATTCTTCAAAGAAAATTGTGTTTTCTTGAGTGTTGCAGGATTTATCCCTAAAATGAAAACACAGTTTCTGGAATTTCTTCCATCCTTCCGGCCACTGTACAAAAGGAGGAATTTCAGTAATGTAAAAATGGTGAAAGACCCCTTACAGCTTTTCTCTTCCATAAATGCATGTTAGAGAAAGAAATGAGAAACAATTACTGTGTTTCACAGTAAGAGCTCAGATTCGATCACATCTTTTGAAGTCTGTAGCTTGCTGATGAAGCATGATCCATTTTAGAAGAATGCAATTCTGTTGGACGGTCCAAGCTATTATTGGAAGAGTTGCACACTCTGCCAAATTCAGAATTCTCTAGCCTGTTTTCTATATAATTAACATAAATTTATATCAATTCTCATTTGTCTGAGCTTTATTGAGTAATAACAGATTGCTGCATCTTACCTCTGTCTTGAAAGTACTCCAATCAGAAATTCACCGAAGCACAACCTGCAGCAACTTTTTGTTGCAGTGGTTGAACCAGCAGCTGTGATGGCCAGGGGGCCAAAGAGCCCAGCTACAGGAGAGGCTTGCTGGTGGGCCAACTCCAAAGCTTAAGATCATCCTCAAAGTCAGGATGAAAAAGCTCCTCCCATCAGGCCTTGTGATTCTATGTAGATTCGGTCTGTCTGATTGGCCAGTTGACAGAAGCCCCTTGTATCCCTGAAGAGAATGTAATCCAGCCCCCACTCCGCCCCCTCCTTATCCCCATTGGTTGTTGTTATATTACCCCGCCTCCCTTCTGTACCCCTTTATAAGTGTGTCCCGGCCAGAAGCCACGCTCTCTGTCTCTGGACTTGTGGTTTGGTGATAAACCGCTCGGAATTCTATACAGGGGGCCACCTCTTGACTCTTTGCCTCTAGTGCCGCCTGAGCTAGCCAGCTTAGTGTGAGCGTGTGCTGCGTGTTTCCACCGCACAGGTGAGAGAGCTGGCTGCGAGTGCGCCAAGAAGCACCGCCAGAGCGGTTCCTTGCTAAGGAACGCTTCAGGAATAATGCAGCAGCTTCTCCACCAAACACCCACACAGCGATAACTTTTGTTAAAATGAAATATTTAGAAAACAAAGGTTACTATATGATAATTTTATGCACACTCAAATTGGTGAAGGAAATGTTTATCCCAGGCATGTTCTTTTCAAAAAGAATTTCACAAATCTCATTTTTAAAAATACATAAAATAAAAATTCCTCAACAAATAATATCTACGTTGGAAAATTAATTTGCAGATCAGCTCTGAGCAATCCAATTTCCTTAATCTCTTTCTTTTAAATAACTGAAATCTGCAGTTTTTTCTGCCCATGAAACTAACAAATAGCTGGCTTGTATATGGCTTTTGCTTCTGTCAAAATAAATGCATGTATGCACTGAAAATAAGAAATGGGAATTTTTATGCAAAAAGATAATTAATAAAAGAATGACATTTGTATAAAAATGCTGTTTAGCTTGGTAGTGTATCCTCAGTCAACTCCTCAATATCTTTCATCCAACATTATAAAACCACTTATGTTCAATACCGATAAATGTGCTACTTTGTAAAGCTACAGCTGAAATAACGTTTCAAAGCTGCATTTGGCAAAACAATAATAAATGCATTTTGATAAAATCTCAATTCTATTTTTTGAGGATTTATTTCTAAACTGTTGGTACACTCTCCACCTTATAAAAAAATTAAATGTGTTCTGGCAGCATCATCATATGAACGGCAGCTTGAAGGGTGTTTGAAGTACTGTTGCTGTGTCTGAAAGATCCTGGTTAGGACCTTGTTTGTCAGACTGCACGTTTGTCAACACTGCTATATCAAAGAGGTCAGGTCAACAGCGCTTCAGTATAAAGTGAGCAGGACAGGGTCAAATGGAATCCCTGAGCCTTGTACCAAGATCAGATGGGAAAAATGTGAAGTACATGTAAAAGGAGGCAATTGTTTTTCTCTCTTCACTGAATGCAGGTGGATGTTAGTTGACCTGGATGGTGCTTTTTTAAATTGCGAAAATAAGGTACCTCTCAACAGTATTAAAACCGGAAAACATCTGGAGCAGAAGCAGAACATTTCAAAGTTTGAAAATCCTCTTCAGATCTTAAGACCTCATAAGAGAACATGGAAATTGAGTGTGGTTGGAAGGAACAGGAGTGGAGGCCAAAATCACACTTACTTCAGGCACAAAATATACCCAGCCTGAATAGTGTCCCCAAACACACTCATGAGCAAGTCTAGATGTTGTATCCATCCCTTATTCAGGCGTTAGCACTGCTGACTCTTCGCCTCGCTGTGTCTAAGCATCTTTTCAAAATCTGTCCTCATTTTAGGCTGCGATTACACACACCAGTCAGAGATGGTGCCTTTGATCAGTTATCATCTGCTTTTACAGATGGAGGCAATGTGATTTGCCAAAGGCTGCAGAGCAAATCAGAAGCAGAGTCAGAAACAAAATCTGGATCTAGATTTAAAATAGATCTGCTACCAGTAGACCAGCTGAGCAATAGACTTTGCATATTTATGCCATTTCAGCCAAACACTGAAAACACTATTTGATTTTCCAGCCTGAGAAATGTAATTACAACAATATGTTATTGATTTGCATGGTGCATTTTGATGTTGATACTAAACACTTTAGTGAAGAATGGATAATAATATGACTGGGTAGATGGACAGCTGCCATAAACCAAACAGATATGATGACATTTCTGCAAGAAAAACATCCCAGTGGATCAGAACTGATGTTCAGCAGCTTAAGAAGAAAGTCAAACATTAGGACACCGAACTTGAAAGCCCCCACCTAGTGCACTGTCACTCTGCCATCTGTCAGAGCGAGTTGGGCTAGCACCAAAACAAAACAAACATTTACAGCTAATCTCTACTCAAGGTTTTAAAAATTATTGCAAGCAGTTATTCAGCCACAATCCGAGGAGAGATCTTCACTACCACCGAATTAAGAGTCATTTTACCAGTGAGATCAAGATGATTTTAGTTGGCTCGGCTGAAAAAGGACTCTTCGGAGCACAGTAATCTCTGCTGGTTCTCTGAGTGAAAAACAAAGCGAATGAAAGCCAGAGAAAGAATTTCTTTTGAAAACAGCCGTATCTGTATGCTGGGGACTGACACACTTTTATCACCATTAAGAGAGCTGTCCTCAGATCAGCATTGCTTGGTCAGGAAAAGAAATCTGACAGTGTATAGCACGCATCTGTTTATATTTAGCGTCCCTTAACAGAAAGTTGACAAGGTCTGCCCAGCAGGTTTACAATCTTGTGCTTGCCACCCCCACCATTTTTTTCCCCTTCTCTCTCTGCATAAGGAACATTCTTTCTGTTTTGAGATATAAAATGGCAACCTTGGGGCTTGGTTGCTTTTTTCCCTTTCCTTTAGGTTTTTCTGTTAAGGTCAACATTGCTTCAGAGTCCACCTATCGCTTCTAATCCAGTTGTTTCCAGTATTCATTATATCAATTCCTAGCACAAAAAATATCACCTTCCTTGACTCTATCTGTGAGTTTTACTGCTCATCATGAAGAAATTCAGAGCTGTTGAGTGATGATAGGTTAGAGTGAATAAAAAAGTGCCTGCAACAACAACAAAATAATAAAAAAGGGAGAAAAAAAGAAGTGGAGAAGAAGGTTTCTGAAGAATGTGGGAAAGATAAATAGGACTGATACTTTGTTTCATTGTCAGTAGCACTCTGGGGTTATTTGAAGCACTTATTTATGCACTGTAAGCAGAACAATACTGAAGAAGAAATGATTAAATACCAGCTCTCTGAGCAATAGACATCTCATTGTGGCAGGCCTAGACTCACCACTGGGTGGTTTTGATAAAGGCAATATGAGTTGATAACTGATACAGTTTGCCAGGGAGTCATCTGGGGATGCTGACAGCTACTATGCTTTAATAAAATCATTAGAATGTAAATGTTTTTATTGCGAAATAAAGAGCCTCCAGCAAAGTTGACACTATCGCTGCTCCCTCCACTGAATGAAAGCACCGATTAGCATTCAAATGATATAATGATAGTCTGGTTATCTTTATTAAAATTTTTCAAATCGAGTCTTCATTTTGCATGATTGAGTTTTAAACAAATGCAATATTCAGTAGGCTAGTGAGCCAGTCTGAACACTCTTGAAATAATTAAAGTGTGCCTTTTATTTTTTTAAACATGTGTTTCATAAGCAATGAATTGGATTTGCTATTTTAATATGACAATATCTAGTTAGCTTTGCATAAAATAGGGATGTTATAGCATAATTATTGAAAGAGTACAACTTTTAAACATATGTTTCATAAAGCTGAATTCAATTTTCTGAAATGTGACAATGCCAGTCAGCTACTGAAATAATATCAAAGGATGACTTGATTGTTTAGGTTAATTTCTTGGACAATCTTTGCTATATCATAATTGATGGTAAATGGTATGCTTTGTGGTATTTCTTTTCAAAGGAAACACAGAACTCATTTCCCACAATGCTCATCAATTCACAGTTCAGACTTTAAAACCGCAAGAAAATTAAGGAAATTCTAAGCAAGTGGTTCAGACCCTGAATTTCTTCAACATATGATTTAATGTAAACTAGCAGAGGTTTTGAACTATCCAAGAAGAGCCTCAGGAAAACTGAAGAATAAATTAACTCGTCTAAGTCCATTAAACAGTACTCTACATAGGATAAATCAATCATTAATAAATATTTAGAAATCCTATAGGACCTGATTTCTTTTTCATGACTTCTTTCCGTCTTGTCAACTTAGGCTAACCTTCCTCCTGGATTAACCAACCCTATAAAACATACTGTACTACAGATACCGATAAATACACAGTATTGTAAGCAAATATGTTTTGGCTCGTTCTTGGTTATAAAGAATCAAAACAATCAATGATGACATAAATGTTCCTTAAAAAATGTGTGCCTGAAATAGCTGTAGTATTGACTCCAGCCTGAGACAGCTTCAGAGCTGAATTGTAAAAAAAAAAAAAAAATTAAAAAATCTGAATAACTGACAAACTCTTGTACCCACTGTTTGAGGAAGAAATGGATAGTGTAGGATCATTCTTAGTTCTTAACTAGTTGTTTATTACAATGACTTTCTGAAGTTGTCCTGGATGTTTTAGAAAATTTGAAAGAATCAGACATTTCACTATTTACATTTGACTGAAGATGTGCCAGGGACTATCATCAAAAGAAGGAATATAAATACCCCTCTGGTAATAAAGCTAACATGTGAGAAAACAGGAATGTTAAAAAAATATCCTTTTAACTCTTGTGCAGTAGGAAGTACTGGCATACAAAGCTGTGTTGTAGAAAAAAGACAGCAAATAATTGAGAGGGTTTGGTGTGGGGTTTTTTTAATATATGATTATGTGTAAGAGAAAGAAACTTAACTGAAAAATTAGAATTTGACACATCTTTCAACATGGTATTGTTACACCAATTTGGCTAAATGGGACTAGAACATCTTTAGCAGCAACATCTGAGAGAGGACGACTGAGAGCTGCAGTAGCTGCTGTTGAGGAAAATACATTCCTTTTTCTACCCAAAAGATGTTGTTACCATCTAAAGGACACAGGCCAGAGCATTCCTTTCTCTCTGCATCAGATTTCAGAACAGTCTGTAGAGCAGCCTGCATCATCCTAAGAGCCTTGTGCCTGGGGATTAATCCCTCCTAGAGAAAGAGAACATCTTTCCTGTCTACTTCCAGTGCAGTCAGTCTGGTCCAAATGAGGGATATTGCAACAGTCTTTGGAACTAAGCTTCGACAAATGCTTTATAGTATTATTTAGAATGTTATGAGATAACTGATCGGGAAGAAGAAAAGCTTTCCAATTTATAAAAAAGTTGTCTTTTAATGACAACGTGCAAAAGTGAGAGCAAGGCAGTAGTAAATCTATGTAAAAGCCGTTTCAGTACAGGTTTTGTTGAATGACCAAAGCAAGTCTTCCTGCTATCACCCACAAAATATTGCTATATGGAAATCTTGTGGGGTTACATACTGTAACCACACAATCACTTATGTTGGAACTGGGCATATAACATTTCTTTTCACTTCTTCCAAAATTTTTCTAAAATAAACCAGATTTTTTTTTCCGGCAGAAATTTTCTCTTCACAGAGAAATTCAACTGCAAGCCTGATACTTACACGTCATTTCTTTGAGACAGGTATTGTTCCAAATGTCTAATTTGGTTGTCACATAGAGTTTCATAAAACAGGTCTAATCAGTGTGTCTGGTTTTACTCAAAGTCTGAGGGGAGAAAAAGGAAAAAGGTGGCATTCCACTTTTTGTTATCCAGCCCAGGTATTGCATTATCGATTCAGGGAGGAAATGTGCTGAGCAAGTGGCCCTGGATGGAACTAAAAGAAACCCTTGGGACCATTTATGAGATAGAATTTGAGCTCAGTTAAAGAGCTATAGCACATGCTGTTCTTCTTATTGACAGGTAAGGAGTTTGCTTTTTTTTTAGTACAATCAACACAGTAACACATGCTTTAGAGACTTAGGAAGTCTACAATCCCTACGTATGTAAAAGCTGGACAGACACAACTGAAGTCCAAAGTAAACAAAGAGTGGAAAGGTAGACATGGATTTGGGTGGACATAGGCTTATACTAGGTAGAAAATAAAAAGACAGAAGAAAAAAGAAAAAGGAATGAAAAAACATTGGATATGTCAATTGAGGGCTAACTGAGTAAGAAAATCTTTGGGAACTGTGACTTCCAGGATGCATTTTTGTTTGTGGTTCACTCCTGGGCAGTGCACTTTCAAGTGGATACTGGGGCAATTTCAGATTGTGCTTGTTTGGTTTCAAAGATAAAGTGACAGAAAAATTGCTGTCTTTTGAATGCAGGAGAGTTTTTGTAGGCATGCAGGCCTGAGCAGAAGAAAATTAAGCAGGTTAAATTGATAAGAGAAAAAAAGAGAAAAGAAAATAATGATAAAAAAACAACGGAGAGAGAGAGACAGAAAATCCAGAGAGAGGATTTCCAGAGAGAATAAGTAGAGAAAGCTGGAGAGTAAGAATGCTGTACAGTGTAAAAACCCCATGAAATTGCAATAATATAGAAATATGGGAATATGTTAAGGCAGATAATAAAAGAAAATTAAGATTCAATTATAGCATTAGAAAGAGATTGATCCATTGCTACATTTCATAGTATTATCAGTAGCACTATGACATAACTTGCATCCGAATTTTCAGTCTTTCTTAATAGATGGTATTGACTTCATGGGGGACAACACACAAACTGTGCATGTTTTTCAGATGCTAACACATGCTGGACAAAGTTCAACAGCTGCTCTCACAAGTGTGTGTTGAAAATGTGACTGAACTGCTGGCATAGTGATCCAAGTGTCTTGAAAACAACTGCAGTATAGTTTTAACTGCCATCCTCTGCCTCCTCCCCATATTCTTCCTTCTGGCTCACAGAAGGCTGTCAGATGCACGAAATCCTCTGGACTTTAACTAACAGAATAAAATATCTAATATAAATTACCTTTGACTGCTGCAAGTCTTTATTTACAGCTGCTCAGAGCTGCATCTGGAGAGTTTAGGTAGAGACTACAAGTGCCAGATGGTGGCCAGACTTACCCAATTAGCAATCTCTCTCATCCTGTGCCTGGGTTTGCAGAGTGACTCCTCACATCACAGTTGTCTGACTCAAGCCAGTACCTCTATGGTCTAAAATAGTAAATAGTAAAATAGTAACAACGTTGTCAGGTGAGCCAACACAGAGCTCTGTAGGCTTGGCTCAGTCGGAAGGTGCTCTTTGCTGTGTTTTTCTGGCTGTTGAAATTAACGATGTAGCTCTTGAACAGTTCAACTTGTTGACAGGTAAGGTCCAATCCTGGGCTGCTTTTTAAGGTGGTGGTATGTTTAAAAGAGTAATGAGGGCTGGCCTGAGTGGACAAAAAAGTGACAGATCAGGCAGAATGGGATAAAAGAAGGTTGATATTCTCAAGTATAGATATTTATGTTAAGAACAAAATACTCAACAATGAAGATTATTAAAGTATATTCAAGTCCAGAGAGATCATCTACTGAAATCTATGTGACATATCAAATGACTGAAAAATTTGCACTGATAGTTGTAGCTGTGCTAAAGCACATCATCTAGACTGATCTGTGATTAGACTGCTACATATAGTTGGAAAAACAAATAATCACAAGCTTTTCCAGTGCACAGTTTAGGAAAGGCAGAGATATGCAGGCGGATTAAAAGTACAGATCCTCATGGGACTTTTGGAAAACACTGTCTGTCCTACTTGAAGAAAAGATTAGTCTCATCCAAAAAGTCTAATTAAAACAGTTTTGTTACTCTGGCTATGCTTCTCCAGGTGATTAGGAAGACAGGGTCTTGTATTACAGCCTGAAGGTGGAAAGAGATTGATGTTTGCATTTTGTTAGATAGAGTTTCTTTTGCCTCTCTGACCTGCCCTTGGCACAGAACAGGGACTGGGGGAATGCTGGCTTTAAGCCACTTGACACTCAGAGACTCTGAGATCACCTGAGAACTGTTAAAGCCTCCTCTGCATCGTGATGCCAACTTCTCTCAGGAAGGGGAAGGGGAAGGAGAATAGGAATGGGAAGGGTTTTTGATGAATATATGTAACCTGGGAAAGGCAAAGTGCAGAACTTTTATTATAGGTACTGCAAATCTCATGAGGGATATCCAACATGCTTTAGGAGTCAGGTTTCCAACTGTGTTGTGCTGCAAGAGTAATTAAAAATGACTATTGATGAGGATTGAAGGTATTTGCCCTCCTCTGCCACAATACCGGCCTGTTATTATGCTCGTATGAAAACCATATTCCTTCCTCCACACCACCTTTATGGCTGCTTCAATTACACTTTTATGGACTCAGGGCCCATAACTTTGCTTTGACCCTGAAAGACAAATAAATGCAAAATAAATCAATGTGAAACTCAGAGCATGCCAGCATGTTCCATCACACCTCTTTGGAAAACTCACCAAGTTCAGCAGGTGTAGCATATCAGTATACAACTGTACTAGTTCAGGAATAAAATTATGACTAATTACACTGTTAGCTTTGATTTCTGATTGTTTTGTATGGATAGTATTTTAAGAATTTAATGAGTAAATTTAAATGGGTCATGCAATGAAACAGTACAATTCACATAGCAGAAAGGCTAAATGAGTGTTTCATTCACTCCTTAGTTTTATTCTGCTTCTAGCTGCTTTCCATCTTTTTCCTGAAGACTGGATGTTCCCTGTTTTTTTCTGCTCTTCTCTTAATTGCTATTTCTCAGACATTAGATTTCCTATTTTTCTTTCTGTGAAGAAGCAGCTTAGTAGCAGTTATTGTTTTTTCAGCATAAATTATATTTGTAGAAATTGTGACCCCAAGAGACAAAATTAGAACTCAGAAGATCATTTCAGAAAACATAAACATCTATAAAACTTGATCTGAACCTGATTCAAATAAAAAAATTTGGGTGGGTTTAAAAACACATCTAAGGCAAGGTTGTAAATCCTGTAATAAATTTGGCTATAGCTTAACATGAAATTGCTTGCTAAGAGCAAACACAATTATTCACTGGCATCATATTATTGATGTCTAATTCAGGGAGGTTACATCCAGGGAAGAGGTGGGAATTAGATACCCTTCTGAGGTCTACTTCTATTCCTGATTCTGTTCTGTTTTGATGCACAGCTTTTTGCTGTAGCCCAAATTTGCTACATGACATTGTGTTGATCTGCGTGTTATGTGTAGTCACTTGCCCAAATTGTTCCCTGCCTCTTGATTCTCCTTGCTACCCATTTCTCTGGCCTGTGGGTAAGGGAATTACAACTTACTCCAATGCCCTGCAACCTGAGATTTAAGTATTATGGCTGCTGACATAAAAGGGGATCTCATTCTCTTTTATTCCTCCCAGCATATGACCTCAATCTCTATCCTTTAAACAGCTGATTATCCAGATCCTCTGACTCTCTTTTAATCCCTTCTCCTTCATTTCACTGAGACTGCTCATGGAGTAAACCAGGATTTTCTTTAAGTGAGGGGGAATTATCTAGCTTTCTCGAATCACCAATGTATATTTAGCAAGACGTTGGGCTGATGAAAACATAATTGTAATAAGCTGTGCTAAGGGTTCTGAATCTCAAGGTTTGTTTATACAATTTGTGTTATAAATAAAAACTTGGGGTTTTTTTCTTTTTTTTAATGAGAGATATTTGAGGTTACTCATACACAGCCCTAAAAAGACACATGAACAATTAGCAAGGGATTTATTTTGAGTAACTAGATCAAGGGTAGAATTTGTTCTTCACAAGGGAAAGAAATAACACAGCTTGCAGGAAATTGATCAATGCCTCCAGACCCATATTGTGAATTTCTCTTCTTTCGTCTGTACATACAGAAATAAAGGGACCTATCTGTTTCAACTGGAGTTTTATAGGTATGTTTTACCTGCACTGACTGAGTTATCTGTCTCCTTGTTGGCAAGGAGGTGGATAATTCCCTATCTGAAAGTGTTGCATTTTTACAAATGACCTTTTCTGGGCAAACGTCAGAAGTGACCACAATCTCAAAACACAAGGAAGAACACAAATTGGAAGAAAAACACAGCATAATAGACCTTCTCATATTGTGCTCAAGGGGACTCCAGGGACCAGCCAATCCATACAAGAAGAATAGTGTGAGCTAGATGGGACCCAGTATGATTAATCACCTGAGCAATGCAGATTTAGCATATTAGGTGAAAAGATAAATGTGTAAAACGCTGTGTCAGAACCCATGGAGTGGCCCACACGGTAATTCAGGGTCAGTAATTGAACTTCACTCTAATTATCCTGGGGAGATAATATTAACTTATAGTTGAGTGTGAAAGAGAGAGTCCATAATTCATCACTCGATGGGGCTGCTCATTGCATTGTGTTATTGAAATATGATGGCTCCATTTTTATCCTGTCATAATGACAACTGATGTGCTTATTTTCTTTCTCTGTGCCTCCAGGGGATGATGAAATAGTAAGCAAACATTCTTTCTGGTGAAAGAACAGCACTTTATCACACTGGCTTCAGCTCTAAAAAAGCACTTGCAATCTCAGAAACAATTTCTAGAACGAAGGCCAGGCATTTCCCCTTGCATTCTAGTTGTAGTCAGCTAGCCTAAATAAAAGTCACTGCCTTTTTCTCTTTATGAGATATAATTTTTCCTTTCTCAATTCTCAGTTTCAGTTTCTTAATTTTTTTGAGAAATTTCCTTTCCTTTTCTAATATTCCCAGGATACATTTGGCTTTCATTCTGTTCCTTTCAATAACATAAGTTTTCATCAGCAAAGGTTTTAAAATCAGGCCCTAATTTAGTTTGACTTTATTCAGCATCTTAAAAGTATTCAATTTTTTTCTGTGTCAGGAACTTCCTATCTTTTGCAAACTTTTTCTCCAAGTAACATAGATTCATAGAATCATAGAACAGTTTGTGTTGGAAGGGAGCTGAAAGATCATCTGGTTCCAACCACTTTGCCACGAACAGGGACATCTTCCACTAGACCAAGCTGTTCAAAGCTCCATCCAATGTGGTCTTGAACACTTCCAGTGATGGGACATCCACAACTTCTCTGGGCAACCTGTGCCAGTGTCTCACCACTCACACAATAAACAATTTCTTTCTAATATCCATTCTAAACCCACTCTTATTTTAAAGCCATTCCTCCTTGTTCTATCACTACATGCCCTTGCAAAAAGTCCCTCTCCAGCTATCTTGTAGGCCCCCTTTAGGTACTGGAAAGTCTTGCTGGAGCCTTCTCATCTCCATGCTGAACAGCTCCAATTCTCTCCACCTGTCTTCATAGGAGAGGTTCTCCTGTGGTGGTCTTTGAGGCCTCGTTTGGACTCGCTCCAACAGGTCCATGCTCTTCTTGTACTGAGAGCCCCAGAGCTGGATACAGCACTCCAGATGAGGTCTCACCAGAGCAGAGTAGAGGGGGAAAATCCCCTCCCTTAACCTTCTGGCTGCACTTCTTTTGATGCAGCCCAGGACATGGTTGGCTTTCTGGGCTGCAAGCGCACATTGCCAGCTCATATCAAGCTTCTCATGAACCAACACCCTCAAATCATTCTCCTCAGGGTTGTTTTCAATCCATTCCCCAGCCAGCTTGCATTTGGGATTGCCCTGACCTAGATGCAGAACTTTGCACTTGGACTTGTGGAACTTCATAAGGTTCACATGGGTCCAGCTCTCCAGCTGTTCAAGATCCCTCTGGATAGCATCTCTTCCATGTTAACTGCACCACACAGCTTGGTGACATTGCCAGACTTGCTAAGGGTACACTCAATGCCACTGTCCATGTCACCAGCAAAGATGGTGACAGCACCAGTCTGAATACCAACCCTGAGGAAACCACTTGTCACTGGTCTACACTCGGACATCCAACCACTGACCAGATCTCTTTGAGTGCAACCACTCAGCCTATTCCTTATTCACTGAGTGGTCCATCTGTGAAATCCATGTCTGTCCAGTTTAGCGACAAGGATGTCATGAGGGACAGTGTCAAGTGCTTTGCACAAGTCCAGATAGATGATGTCAGTTGCTCTTCACTTATCCACCAACTCTGTAACCCTGACACAGAAAGCCAGCAAATTTTTCAGATGTAATTTGCCCTTAGTGAAGTCATGCTGGCTTTCAAAAATCGCCTCCTTATTTCCCATGTGCCTTAGGATAGTTTCCAGGAGCACCTGCTCTATGATCTTGCTGAGCACAGAGGAGCAACTGACTGGCCTGTAGGTCCCCAGGTCTTGTTTTTTTCCATTTTTAAAAATGAGGGTTATGTTCCCCCCTCTTTCCAGTCAGTGGGAACCTCACTGGACCACCACAATGTCTCAGATATGAAGGATAGTGGCTTAGCCATTTCATCTGCCTATTCCCTCAGAACCCGTGGCTGCATCTCATCAGTTCCAGAGAAACTGCGGATGCCCTGTCACTGCAAGTGTTCAAGACCAAGTTGGATGGGGTTTTGATCAAACTGGTCTAGTGAAGAACATGGGCAGGGGGGCTGGGGCAAGATGATCTTTAAGGTGTCTTCCAACCCAAGCCATTCAATGATTCGATGACTTGCACACCTTCAGGTTCCTTAATGGACTCAAACCTAATCTTTCCCTGCAGTACGTGGTTCTAATTCTCCCAGTCTCTGCCTTTTTCTTCTGAGAGTTGGGCAGTGTGGCTGAAGCACTTGCCTTTTATAGAAAGGAAAATTCTTGTTCCTAAATATGGAGTGACAAGTGCTGTGAACACTGCTCAGGTGACTGACAGTGCATGGATGATGATGATAAGAGATTGCATTTGTCAGAATACAGACTCTTAATATCTTCAGTACTTTAATATCGTTTCTAATTGATCATAAGTGGGAGATGCTTGACATAAACAAGATTCAGATTGAATTCATAAGGCAAATTACAGCTTCATACATAGATGTAGAAACAGATTTTAATGAAGTGGGCTTTTTTTCTTGTGTTCCAACAGTACAATCTATGTCTTTGGATCCCATTAGAGTGGTGAAGGTCATTATTTGTTCGTTACAAATTTTCAAAGCAGGTTTATACTCCCCATGAAAGGCATTGAAACTCTTCATATTGCTTTGGCTAGTAAAAGTTAGAAAGCCAAGAAAAACAGCTCAGCATTGCTCTGACTTACCATTTCCGGACAAACAAGACTGAAGTATGCATAAGGACACCTTGAGCGACAGGTTGTCACATGCTATCATAACAGTGAAGAAGACGAAAACTGATTTTCCTTTGGTTCCATACAGATCAATCCTGAAACAACTGCACTATGGCAAGAGTCACTTGAAATGTATGCTGGTGGCTACGTGTTGGGAGATGGTCAACTATGAGGCAAATGGTACATAAAAAGTAAAGAAACAATGCTGAATAGTACAAGGCTTTGGAAAAAATTATCTTGCTTTTTTGGAAGTTAAAAAAACTGAAAGGAAGAAAGGGGTAACGTATTTACACATTGACAGCTACCTTCACATTAACAATCCAGCTGGGCAAAGGTGTGGGCTTGAGGGATATCCTGATGTAGTCCAGGCATTTGATTCTTGGCATGTTTCTTGCTATGGTTTTGACATAGGTCAGATAGCTTTCTCTCACAAACTGTCCAAGCACCATTCCAGGATGAGCCAGGGAGAGCAGTACCCTCACAGTCAGCATGGACAACTCACAGATGTTTTGGTGATAGCAGGCTGGGAGCAAGGCAATGAGTGACATCAGTCTCATGGATCTGAGCCATGGAGAATTTCCGAGTGCTTTTAGCTACTTTGGAGTACAGACTTTAATAAAAATGAGGAGAAAATGAGTAAAAGGTCTTTTGGAATTAAAAAACACCCAAAATCCTGATATTTGTGACTCCCAGATGCCTTACCAGCCCTAAGTTCAAGTTTGTAAAGTGAAGAATGAGACAGGATGAAGTTCAATTCGCATTTTTGTTATGTATGGATAAATAGTTCTAGAATTCAGGGTTTGGGATTCATTCCTGTTATTTTGGATTTTATTATTATTATTTTAAGCTGACTGTGGCAAAGTGTCAACAGGGTGCTTGCTGTGCAATCTTCAGTAACCAACTGAAATTAACACACAAAATCAATGGCAGTTTTCACTTCAGAGCTGTGATAAAAAGAGGTTGGGATGAATAACATTATGGTGGACGTTGCTTTTTATGCCATGTACTGCTATGTTTTTTCATGTGTAACCCTTTTATTTCGGTTTTTTATTGTCTTACACTGATTGTCACCTGATCTCTAATTTTAGCTTATTGCCTTACTCAGGCCTGGAGCAGTTATTCCTTTAAAGACACCTTTCAATATAAACACTGATTTTTGATCATCAAATCAATACTATACAAACAAACTAGAAAGGAGAGTCACTGTAAAACATGAGAAAAGAGAACTGACCTATACTTATCAAAATGCTAGTACTGTGTCCCACTGGCAGGAAACATAACCATTACAGTAAAGGTGAAAATTTAGAAAGTGATTTTTCAATATTTAATACACCATGTGGACTCAGATTGCACTTAATGTTTCCTCTGCATAAAACTAGAAAAAAAATTATTTTACTGACCAAAGAAATTAAATTCTCTAGATCAGATTTAATTCCTAGATGCCTATATTTTTCTTGTAGTATTCATAAATAAATATATTACACTTGACTATGCAAATGTGACTCTCAGCACTTTTGAGGTATTTCTTTTTTTAAACAGAAAAGTATCTTGTACATAAACTGTACCTTTTTCATTTCTCATCTATTTTAATATTAAACTATTTTGAAAAAAAGGTCTTTGGGCAATGTTTTCTGATATGTAATATTTTATGCTGTGTTTAGAATTCTTTATTTTATCGGTGTGCAAAATTTAAACCTGTACAGTGAGGATGGAAAAAGCTACAAGTATATGTAAAAGAACATCTTAGTTCCTGCAATGTATTTTTTCTACTCTTGAACTATCTGGTTTCAGATCAAATCCTTTAAAGAAAAAGCACTAAGAGTAAGTTTCCTTAAAGCTTTCCTAAGAATTCATATTAGCTTACACATCCAGATATAATGGAACCTTTCTGCAGCATGAAATAATGGCGTGTAGCCTTATGTTAAATAAAAATGGTTAGCGTATTGAGTTAATTAAGCCACTGATCTTTAACAGCAGCTATGTTCATCAACTTAGATTCCTGCTGTCTTTCAGAATAAGTGGGTTTTTGTGTGTAACATCCAGCTCTGATATTTTAGAAGTTCCACAGTCGACACAAAAAAGAGAGAATGAAAGGTACAGCAATATTTTCCATTAGTCTCACAACTTAATCTAGTTTATCTTTTTAAATTAATGGCTACATTTATGTTTACTGACTCTTGTATACAAGTCATAATGTCAAGAAATCCATTTGTTTTTTAATAAAACTTATCCTAATGTCTGAATTTTTGATTTATGGGCAAGTCTGTTTTCACCTTGACTGCCTGAACCCTTTCATTTACTGCAAGAGTTCCAAGACAGGTCATGATGTTTACATTAGGTCAGAATAATAATGTCACCAGGATCACGGTCCCTGACAAGAGCCTATTTGTCTCATTTAAATAATGAACATCCTTGGTGAAAATTGAAGACTGAAACCATAAGACACAAAGGACAGTAACACGCAACTGTGCAGGACACGAGGAACCAATATTGACACAAAACATGATCTAGTTGTTCTAATTTGCTAGCCATCTATTTTTTTCGAAACAGTCTCCAGAAGTACACAGATGAAATAAAATAAAAATATTTTTGTTGTGCTTATTCTCAAAATAGAGCATTCATTCTAACAAGTATGAAGGTCAATGTGGTGCTACCCTTCTCATGGTGTAGTAAATGTCATGGCAAACATTTACAGGATATACTCTTCAGATATATCAGGAATAATATATAAGAGTTGTTTTTTGATTGACAGAAAGCAGGAAACTAAGTCTTTTCAAGCCCTTAACAAGTACTTCCTGATCTACTTCAGGTATTCAGATACAAGGTATTTCAAATCACTGTAAAATTTAAAAGTGTATAAGCACAACCAGATACTCTTGTCTACAATATAAGGACTGGAATAAAATATCACCATGCCAAAACTCATTTTGGACAAAGAACACAAAGGACACCGGCCGGTTCAGTGTCCAATTCATGAAATTCAGTACTCAAAGTAGAAGCCTATTTTCCATCCACAAGAAATGGTACAAGGCAGGTACCTAAGACTGCAGATTTGAAGGCTGCATGGGGAGTAGGCAGGGGGTAAAAACAGATAATAAAAAGCACAGACCTAATGTACCCCCTGTACTGAGGTCAAAACTCCTGCTTGTGACACCTGCCTTGTGTACACCCATGTGTAGATGCCTTTCTGCACCCACCTGCTGCTGTGAGCTTGGGGATCCTGCAGCAGGGTTTGGTGCTGCAGGCCTTTCACAGAGTGCCCTTAGCTGATGCATTCAGCCAAAGATCACCAGTGCTCCCCCGTGCTGTGCATACACGTGGTGCTGCATTACCAGTAACACCTGTGGTGTGACCTTTCCACACATGGCCGTCTCCCCGTTTTCCCCACAGCTTGCTACGTGTGTCTCATAGATGCCACATAACAAAGTGATCTGGAAACAATGATGAGAAGAATGCTGCACACTGCCCAGAGCTTGGCAATTACACATGGTCCTGAGCTGCATGCCTCCAGAAACTAGGATTTATGATTCAAAGGCTCTGCTTGACACAGGCATGTGAATTTTTCCTTGTGTGTTGATAATTGTATTTGTATTTTCTTGCTGAACATAGGTGGATGAGCAGCTGGTGATAGTTTGAGAGGGTTGAAACTCCCAATCCTCAGGACAGAGAGTTTTAAGTTATCAAGGTTAAGAATGAAATATTCCAAAGCAGAATTGGGGCAAAAGCAGAAAGCAGGAAAATTTACCAAGTGCTCTAAACATCCTATGTAATCTGGGCCACAATGCATCAGGAACACAGCAAGCATGATACTGGAAATAATTTGTCAGATTATGCTTATAACAGGAAGCATCATAATATTTTTCAGTAAACTACTTAAACTGGTGTGGACCGAGCATGGTACCTAAAACATATGCAAGTCTTCTGAAAATTAATGTATAAAGTATTCAAACATTGTAATAAGATTACCGTTCTTATCACAAAAGTGACATTGCCTGTTAAAGCAGCTACTATTTAAGTGTTGTATTGTGTAAGTAAAATTAGTATTCTGAGATTTTGAATGGAAGATTATACTACCACGTGAAATGAAACAAAACAAAAGAGTTCTAACATCAATTTCAAAGTAATAAATTTGTCTGCAAATTTTCTCCAGAGATCTATTCCTTCCTAGAGCAGAAAAAGACCTCCTCAACCTAAAAATATGCATCAAAGAAATCACACATTTACTACCCAGATGTAAGGTTTTATCCTCATTCCTACCTTACTCACTGAATTTGCATTATAGAGAATGAAAGAGTTCTTTGTAAATGTACTTTTCTCAAAATACTTTGTTTACTTAAAAGTTTTTTGATTTAGTACTTTCTAGTGGGATGATTTTTTTCTTCCAGAGTTCTCTAATGGTAGAGAAAGAAGGAGAGAAATTGAATCCAAGAAATATTGTTGGTTTTGCTCCAAGAAGCACTGTTTTATTACAGTTTTGTCTTGGGATGGTATGCAACAGTTTGGTCCAATGTGGACAAAACATAAATTTTGAAGCCTCAAATAGATCTGTGAAATAGAAATCTCTGAATGGACAATTCCAAGCAATCACGAAAAGGTAGTTGGGGACCCTTCCATCCACCTTACATCTGTGTAACTCAAGATGACACATCTATAACATGCTACTTCTCATTTTCCTTGCTTTATTTTTGAATAAAAGGGTAATTTTCACACCATTTATTGAAATAGTGGATATTTCAAATCTGCATTTCATTTTCAACCAGCTATAAGTAGTTCCTTTAGATAATAAGTCAGTAATTCCTTCAGAAATCAATGGGAATGCTCAGAGCTATTATTATCTTGACAGCATATTGCAAGATTAGTAGAACAATTTCACTATGTTTATAACTACCTCATGCTGGCATTTGATTCCCATTCATCTTTAAAATGAAAACAAAGCAAAGTAGTTGCACCATCACTCTCAATCTCTGTCTCTCAAGCACCAATCATTCTATCAACTACACTATTATTTTCTTCAAAGCAATGAAAAAGTTCCTGTTAAGGAAATTTAAAAGTTCAAATGGATTTTAGGTAAATATCATTAAAAAATGTATGTGAAAAAAGGAGTAATTCATTTAGCACCATACTTGCAAAAAAAAAGGTGGATTAATAATATAGGTCTATATCATAATCTATTTTTAATGGCTAGAGAAAGTACTCAGAAAGGTCAAAAAACAACAAATTCTTGACCTATAAATTTGTCATCCTTTCATTAAAAACCCAAATATATATTTTATATACATATATATATATACACAGTTATAGTTCTCTATTCTTTACATGTCTGTGTTAGCTGCTATTTATCTCTTTCTGGTCTTTCAGATGGTTAGAGACTGTTTCATTATTTGCTTATGTGCTCTTTGGTTTTTTGGGGTTTTTTTGTTTTTGTTGTTTTTTGAAAAGGATTATATATATCTGACGTGTGCCTCTAGTTTCCCTTCTTTTTTTTAAAAAAAATGAATCACTCTCACATTTTTCAGTCTTGAAAATATCTGTTTATTTTTTTGTGATTTCATTTGAACATTATCAGAACCAAATGGTTTGAAAACATCTGTCTTATTTAAGTACTCTCATTTCTTATTCCTTTGTTCTAGATTGGAAACTTCTTTTTTTTTTTCTGCTTCAATTTTGTTAATAGCAAATGGCGGCTTAGAATTTTAATGTCTTATGAAGATCCATAAGCCATTAAAATATTTGGCCTTCTAGGCATCATTTGCCAACACCTTTCCTTCTCCATGAGGAAGCTGACCAATGATATTCTTAGTTTTCCTTTTCTTATAAATATACTTTTTCTGCACTATCAATGCCATTTCTTATAAGTTGCACCTCATTTGGTGTCTAGACTTTTAGGAGTTTGTCTCTATGTGTTTGCTCTGTGCTTTTCAACTTATTCTTAGTAAGCTAACATAGTTTTTGCTTCCTGCACAATTTCCCCACACATCTGAGATCTATAAAAAACTCACAATTCAGAGAAGTTTCCCAACTGCCTGTTGTTGCTTTAGTTATTTTGTGTTTGTGTTCATAAGAAAAGTCCACTTATGATTTATATCACTTTTTCTTACATTCACCTGCAATACTTGTCAACCCTCTGAGTACGTCTTCCTGAGAGCCTGAATTTTTAATATTTTTTCCATGTCATTTTACTTCCTAACCCTACCAGATCTTGAATACCGTTGGTTTATTTTTATTCACATTAAGATGGTCTTTCACCTTTACATTCTTATCCAATACCTCCATGTTGGCTGGAATTAGCTCTAATTTTCTGTATCATTTGGCTAATTCCCCCATTCATTTTGAATGCCAATTCTATTTGCTGAATAATTTTGCTATTTCTTCACAGAAAGCCTTATCCTGAAAAACTTCACATTTTGGATCTACTCTAGTAGATCTTAATCAGACAGCTCCATTGTTGTCTTCCCCTTCCTTTCTACTCAGAGATTTTCAACAAGCTTCTCTTTTATTTTCTATCTTGGCAAGCAAATGCATCCTTCATCTTCAAAGCAATTCCCTTTCCCTTTTCATTACCTGCCTTTCTTGTACAAGCTATTCCTATTTTATATTAACATTCCAGTAATAGAAATTATCCTATCATGTATTTACTATACCAATTTATTCTCAAACTTGACCAACTGGTAAAGTCTCAGCACTTTTTTCTTTCCCATATTTCTTCCCTTAATATACCTATAGCAAGGTATTTTGCAGACAGTCATACTACTGCTGATGTCCTAATCATATTAAGAAGCCTCAGTTCCCTTTCCCCAGTTATAGAGGTTTGTGTGCATTACTGTTTCTTATTGTTGGATGGCTATTGGCATTCTTCAGCTACTCCTTCTTGTTCTGTCAATCCTTATTTAAAGCCCTTTTCATGACATGGTTTCAAAGCCAGGTTTTTAAAACAACAGGATTTTATTCAAAACAAATTATCAGTTGAAGTGATCCATTATTCCAGAGATCATATCTGGATTTTTTGGGGAGACTATATATTTATTTTGCTCTGAGATGAGTACTCAGTTCTCTCATCCTGTTATGTACAATATTTACAAAGAAATTCTGCACCAAGTGTTCGACAGCTTCTTCACCATGGAAGGAGGAGAGGCAGGCATTGATTTCTTCTCTCTGGTGATCAGTGACATGAGAGAATGGCCTGAAGTTGTGTCAGGGGAGGTGTAGGTTGGATTACAGGAGATAATAGGTGTGGGTTCTTCACCCAGAGGGTGGTTGGGCACTAGAATGGGCTCCCCAGGGAACTGGTCACAGCACCAGCCTGACAGCATTCAAGAAGTGTTGGGACAATGCTCTCAGGAACATGGGGTGACTCTTGGGATGGTCCTGTGCAGGGGCAGGAGCTGGACTTTGATAATCTTTGTGGGTCACTTCCAACTCAGGACTTTCTATGATTCTATGATTTTATACTTAAGTGCCTCCAGACTGCTTAGAATTTCATTCTGCATTTAACCTTAATTTCTTGCTTTTTGATTACTGAGTTAGTCTCTTCTGGAAATTAGCTCTCCACATGTACCTTAACATTATTACCAAAGAAGACTGATGAAATGAGGAATTTCTTCTTTCAAAGCTATGAAAGAAACAGTTCTCAGTGACACAGCTTCATGTGCATAAAGAGAAGTGCTATGCTAATTAAATTTGAATTATTATATTTCCATTAAATTGTTTATCTAATGCATAATGTTATGTCCATAAAAATATAAATTGAGATAAGCTGTTATATCATATATTTATGCTATAAATCAGAATTAAAACTAGCAAGTATTTTTAAAATTATCTTTTCATTCCTGTTTCTTTGGTACCACGTTTCCTTTGCACAAACATATGAACAGAAAAATATTAATAGTTTTCTTTTTAAGTATATAATTAATTGCTTGTGAAATGCCTCTACCATACCAACTTTCCACTTACCCAAAATAATGTTTCAACAGTAGTATATCAATGCACAGCTATCTAAAAACACTGCAAAATAATATTTTAAAAGTGAAGCAGATTGGATCACTCAGGTTTAGACTTTTAATAAACCTAACTTTGTTTCCAGATATAAAATTAAAACATTTAAGTAGACTGTTTGTGGACATCAACAAGGATTATATATGTTTTATACAGGCGCAAGCCATGTAATCATCTGTAAAAAGAATTTATGAAAGAGGATAACAGAGAGTGCAAATAAATTTGTAAATGTAGGACACCTGTTTCAGTTTTGTTTATTCTTTTTCCTCTGAGTTCAATTAAAGTGCTTCTTTTATCTTTTTGTGTTGTTAAAGAACCAAGTTAAACTTGGGGTAAGCTATCATAGACCTTCAGGATGAAACAAACTGCAACTACAACATGCTCTGTGTTTCATAGGGTTTATAATATTAGTGACCTTTTTAGTAAAGGTAGTAACAAATAGAGCTTGAAAACCAAACTTCTGCAGGAAAATCAGAAGTGACATGACAAAGGGCTGAAATAATGTCCAAGATACTGATTTTTATTGTATTTGATGTCTGTTCAGACATGTTTGACATGTCTGTTTTCACACCTCTTCTCCTCTAATAGCAGCTCTGCTCTGATGAGATATAATGTCTTCAATTTCCTCCTTTTTTTTATTCTTCTCGTCAAAGTGAAAAGAATTCTCCCAACATAAAAGTAGCCTTCTCATCCACTTGAACTAAGACTCCGAATTTCAGTTTTGACCTAAACTTCTGATAAAGTAATTAATGCTAAAGTAAACAGGTATCAAGAATGTCTGTGTGTAAAAGAAATGCCCCTGATTCAGCCTTTTATTTACTTTACACTAGTATCTACTTAACCTTCTCTAACCTAGCCATCTATCAAGAAACTATCCAGCTTTGCATGGTGACTAGGCTTTTGTCTAATAGAATATTTTAAGCTCAGGAAAAATGAAATTTATATAACTGGCATTATGTGCTCATAAAATTTATAACTCAGTAAATGATGGCACAGCTTTAACTGATGCACTGTTGGAAGAATCTGTTGTCAAATAGGGGTGTTAGTGCTTAAGTAAAATACCTGGTCATGCTGTCAGAACTTCCCAAATTGATTACTTGAACCAATTAAATCTTTCTGCACATTATTCTGCTATGCAAAATTCCTTGCATAAAGAAATTAAAGAGGATTTCCTGATGTTGCTTTCTGTGCAGGAAAAAGGCTGTAGTAAAGGGAAGAATCAAACAAAATTCAATGAAGTCTTGAAAGACTTGGATGTTTTCCTTCAGGTTGTATGGTATTAAGAAAGTTTTTTTGGCTGGTTGGTTGGTGTGAGAGGTTGCCCACTAAGGATTAAACACTGTCAAAATGCAAAATAAGGCCAGTTTACTTCACTTTGCATGGAGCTTTTAAAGCTGTGGTCTAGGGAATGTGTTTTATAAGCTTATAACCACCTGTCACTTCAAACTATATAAACCATTTGCTAGAGAGCAATTAAGCCAAAAATTCTCAGAGGATCATTTTAAGATATTAATTATAAACAACAAGGGAAAGGAAGTTGATATAGACAAATATTAATTTTGTTGCAAATCAAACCCACCTTATTACAGTTCGTAAAACTGAAATTCTCTCGGATTTTACAGTTGTGATCAGATGCAGATATTTTTATTCTGAAATTATTCTATACAGTACACAGGTACATTTATAGACATGCTCTTGTTACTTGAAAGAAAGTGGTTATATATTTCCAGTTGTTTTTCTTTTCCATTTCTGTTGGCCTTTTACTTTGAAACGAGACAGGTCAAACAGAAAAATGATGAATAATTCAAAATGTTGAAAGCAGAAGACATTGAAAAGCCTAGAAAGGTCTGTTTCAGACAATTCAGGGTATTAGCTCTTTCCTCTCCTTTGGTAATTTGCAAATTTTTCCTGGAAGGAGGCAGAATCTTATGTGCCTTCCCATTCTAGGATGACAGTTACAAAAGTATGACTTGATGAAAAAAAAATACTGTGAAGATTTCTATGCTGATGTTTTCCTGTTAATCAAGATTAGCAAAGATGAAGAACAATTTACATTAATACAGTAATGTGGTGACATTTCCTCATATAACTAACCGCAGCTGGTTTGCTGTTTTGAGTGACAAAAATAATTTTATCCTTAGACGATTTTGTTAGTATGTTTGCTGATATGCTTAAGTCTTACAGCAAAGCAGTCATTCCTAAATAAGTTTAAGACATCACCTTAATAATTTTATTTAATTAGAGGAAATCCTTAGCTTGTTGGCATTCAATACAGTGTTTGTTGAAAAGAAGTAAATCACTTGTCAATAAAAGTCGTCTCAAGACCGTCATGAATATGCACATTTAAACTAAACACTTAATGTTCTCTTGATGTTTAATTCCTCGTGTTTATAAAGATGAGGAAGGCTTCATGTTAAATGCTCTCCTACTCTTCAGATTCAGTCTGATTTGTTTTGTTTCCTCCAATGGTGAAAATATCTACTAAAATCATTTTGTAGCATAATTTAATTATTTTCATTGTTTTCAGGCTGCATCATTTCAGTTAATACTCTGTTTCAGTGAACATAGTATTGATAGGTCATGCTATAGTTCAAATAAATTTCTTATCTTATTTACGATTCTCAGCCCAGCCTTAGCTATTGTAAACAGAGGCAGAGCAATTTGGTGAATATCAATTAGTCTTACCATGTTGGATTTCCCCTCTCCTATCAATAAGTTTAGTCCTTCAGGCATGACAACTCACATCAAGGGGTTTTGTATAGTGCTTAAGCTCCTTAGGTCATTTAGATGTTCTTTCTACTAGATCATCTTTTGACGTGTGCCTAGGGATAGCTTCTTTCCCTTACGTCCCACTATTCCAGTGAATATGGTTCACATCCAGCTTCTCCGCATACTGTTCTTAGAGGGATACTGGGTTGCATGTTTGGAAGAGGCCTACCTTCTAGCATGTCTCTAAAAGTGCTGGAGATGACAGACAAGTAGATCTTTATGGCCCCTGTGGCAAGCAGGTCAGCCTTTTCTTGACAAAATATCCTGGACTTCTGTAATTACATAAGTCTTTGTCTCATCAAAAACCATGTCACCATTAGCTTGGTAAGATAATGTGTACAGGAAAAACAGATATCCCAGGCAGAAAGTTTCAAAAATACCCATCTAAGCACTTGAGGCTGAGGCAAAACAGAGGTGAGAAATTGTTATGCTGCAGCACAGAACACAAAGACTGAAAGTAACTTCAAAGAAATTGCAATTTAAAAATGAAGGTGGAAAAAAATACTCTTTTTTTTTTTTTTACTAAAAGGGTGGGTTTTATCAAACTGCATTATATCCAAGCCAACAGTCATTTTTATCAAGCAGCACGCCTGAGCAAAAAGGAACAGTCGTGTAGCAGTGAAATTCCAATATTTCTTCTGGGCTCCATGTGGTTCTGTTCCATGGCAAAACTCTATTTGTTTACTGCGTTTTCATGGACAGGAAATTTGGAGACAGGTTTTAACACCAAAAACTGAAAAACTATCATTTATATGCTTGCAGATTTCAAAAAATACAGTATATATGTTTAGCAACATGTAGGGAAATATACTACTACTACTACTACTACTACTACTACTACTACTACTACCTATAATAGTAGAGTAGAGTAACTATGTAGGATCCCAAATAACATAAGATACTGTTTATTATTTGATATTGCACACCTCTTAATTTAGACAATAATAAAAATAATAAGAATAATGTGTTCAGGGTGTCTCCAATAATATCACATTCTGTTCAAGGCAGAAGATAAATTAGGGAAAAAAAAAAGACAGCTGTGTGATGCTTTTATACATTTATAATTTTAAAAGACCACATAGAGGGTCAAGTAGACAGAAGAATGGTAAGGTTTCTAAAGTTACATGGTAATTGCACTTGTTAGCAATACCCCACTTTGGTTGCACACTGGATAGTGGTCAACATGAAAAAATATAGACAAATATCTTTCAGTCTCTGTATAGTCAGTATTAATATGTTCTGGGAGTAAGATGGGACTGAGCAATGACCAGGACATCAGAAGTAGTATCTTAGGACATTCTGTATGGAAAGACAATGTAATTTGTGTGAACTGCCTGACTATGTAACTTTAACTATCATTCCAATATTTTCCATTCTAAAATTATGCCATGTGCATAGAAATTCAGCCAGTTATGTCTGACAGTAAAAACGGAAATTAAGCTCTTCAGGTTCTATCTACTTTATGTATAGGACAAAGTTAAAAATTTTGCAAATAAAATTTTCTAATTTGCGTGTTGCTATAGTGTATACCATGTTTCCTCCCTGCAATTGTAGACACACAAAAAGATAAATATAACTGAAAAACCATCAGCATATCAATTTTCCATAGCTTTGTGACTAAAAAAATGAATAATTTTATAGTCTGGTAACCAACAATAATAATTTAAAGTGGGTTTATTTCAATGTGGTTAGATTCTTAGAATGCAGATGTGTAGGTAGGTGTGTTTGCATGTCTACATGCATACGTACATATGTGTGTGAAAATATATTTACAAAAGAAGTTCTTTTCCTAATATAATATGCTTTCTTAATTATTATTTGGAACAGAAGTGAAGGCATATTCCAGGATTTTTGAACTGTACTGGAGTAATCTGGAAGTCAAAATTTTAGTGGTATCTACGTACAGAAATCCCAGGTTCACACTGTGAGCAAAATAAAAAAAGAAAGAAAGAAAGACAACTGCTAGCTCTGATCAGCTGTGCCATATTTTCTAAAAGCCCATGAACCAGAACAGTGGGTTAAAAGGAAGTTGACCTGACACATCCAGGTAGACTGATAAACTGAGCTGAAAACATTTCATCTTGCAGCTGATGCTAGGTGAAGCATATATGACAAATTGTAATGGCTGCAGGGTAATGGATCACCTGTAAGGGCTCAGTGTTCGCGCACTAACTTGTTCTCGCTCTCTCTCCTGCTTTCTCCCACACATGGCAGGATATTTTCCTTTCACAAATCCTAGGGCTGCAGGGAAAAATCACAACCTTGGGCAAGTCATTCGGCACCCCCTACAAAGCAAGAGCGCTGTCTTTACACACAGACCTTTATAGCAGGACAGGCTGTGCACTGAGTTACAGTTGGTCTCCCATAAATTCTCAGTTTGGGACAGTGCCTGCCTGCCTGGCACTGCTGATCATGCCTTTAAAGAAGGCAGTAACTGCAACCTTGTTACTTCCAAAGAAACATTTCTACTGGTATACCATCATGAGCTTTCACTAGTTATTATAGATGTGTTTCCCTATAAATGAAGGAATCCTAACAAAAACTATGTATTCCTAAGGTACTATGTTGTTTGATTAGACTGTATCACCAGAGCTACACTCAGCTGGGTTTCCAGCTCAAGGCTGAACAGCTCATACACTTTAGCATATAAACAGATAAGCCAGACGGCAATATAAATAGCACACTCTCTTGTTTCTGGCTCCCTATCTGTCAAACTGCCTGCCTCGCAACCCAGCTCCCTTTGGGTGCAAGCTGTTGAGTCTGCCAGAGGAATGTCTGACATGGGGCACCAGCCACAGAAAGGAAAAACATCATATACAGGCAACTCAAAAATACTGGATAGGGTTTACTTAGAGGCCCCTGAACTCTCTGTCATTCCCACTTTAAATGTACAGCTAACCTCTGTCTTGTTATATACCAAAGAACATAACCTTGAGTGCTGCCGTTTGCTGCATTTCCCCATAATGGAAAGTATGGGTTTTCTGCACCCAAACCTGCAAAATTTAACTCACAATTTATAGCAATTTAGTTAAACCAGAGTAGTTTAGCAGGTAGACATGCCAAACAAGGCATTTGCCTTGTCCTACACAATCATTTTCATATAGTGGTGTTTTAGAATAACAGATGCATGTGAAATCAAGGTAAGCAAAGATTAAGATCAGCAGCAGCAGCCACACACAAGTTTATCTAGTTTTTTTCTAAGTTAAGAAAGCAAAAATATGTAACAAAAATAAAAGGTTTTAAGATATTCATATAGTTTCCTCTAAATGAGCAAGCTTTAACATCAGTAATATTTTCTGGTTTCTGTTCTTTTGACAACTTGGCTCCAGGTTTGCATGAAGGTTGTCTATGGAAATATTTCTCAGACAAAATTGGTTACAAACTATGTATTTTATTTTATTTGTAAAGACAGCTCCCTTACACATAAGCAAAATATCTGTGAGTATCTCACATAGATGTTCTAATACATTCCAAGAATATTCTCTGTTTTCCCTTCTCTTCACTTTCTTTCTAGACATTGATTCTAAGTGGCTATTGTATGGATTATATCTTACCTCTTATTTCCTCTAAACAGGGGTCAAACAAATATAATTTCTGTTTATAAAGCATCACAGACTAAATTCACTTTGTTATAAATTGTAAATGCAGCCGTTTGTGGAGCTGGTATGTTGAATGCAGTGTTAGTCACCATGAAACTAAATGACACAAGAGACATCCTCTGTTGACTTTCCCCACCTAGAAGCTTTTAATGTGGCACAGTACATGCCTTGCCTCTCAGTTCTACCTATTCAGAAAATCCATCAAAATTAGTGGCATTACTGTGCTATAAAAGTGGTTTCAGTGAGACAAAATTATTCCCGGAATTTATAGTGAATAAGTGAGGAAGAAAATTATTTTTCCAACAAAATGATTTTGTACCAGCTGAAAATGAATGCACAGTAGCAACTGGAGACTCAGTAGAGGGATTCAGGTTATCACTCATTGTGACTACCCTCTTCATCATCTCATACAGCCAAGAAGGAAAAAGATCTACTTCTCCACTTCTGGTCTTTTCATATTATATATTGCAAATTTCCATGTTAATTGCATCTGCAAAGAAAGGCAGAAGCAAAACCCATCCAAGACAGAGTCAGGGACAAGACATATTTTCAATAGTCACATTTCTTTCAGTTTGGACATTATTGGACTTCAACTCATAGTGAATCATTAGTCTAGGTAGTCAAAACTGACATAAGTAGGAGAAAATTAAATTGATATTTGGATAATTAAGATAGTATAATTGAAATAAATCAAAATATATAGGTCAAGTTTTGGTAACCAGAAGATTAACAAGAAAATTAACAATTTTTCGCTGTGGTTTAAGTTGGTGCTGATTCATAGGCTTGGCACTAGAACAACTACTTTTTTTTTACTTTGGACCTTAAGATCATGCAGACAGTCCATAGCAACTTCTGCAGGATTTGAAATGACAATGAACAGCTGAAATGTTTATCTTGCCTAACTGCTTACCACTGACAGCGTCAGCACCAGCATCTGTGTGTACCAGTCTGGCTCAAAGTAATGCTTTGTGTTCCATCCTTTGACTTTGAGGAAGAGAACAGCCATCCTTACTCAGACATTAGGCTGTTCTGTGTGGTGTGTAAGGTATTGATACTCCTGTGAGATAGCTTTCAGGACATGGGCACAGAAAGGGAGACACTTTGTGGTATTCTGTAGAACTGTACTCTAGACTCCAGGAAGACTGGCAGAATACCTTCATTTTAAAATGAAAAAGCTTTTGCTGTGAAAAACAGTATGAGGATGCTCTAATCAATTCCTATGTCAAATTATTATTGCTTGATGGAAGCAAGGTTGTTTGTGAAATATTTTATGAAAATATGTACGTGTTTTGTCAGCATGCAGAATTTCTGATGTCCTTTCTAGGTGTTGCCTTCTTATTCTGTCTTCTTTAAATCCTTTCTTTCTTGTTCAAACTTTCTTTCTTAACTCATCTTCATAATTTTTCACTGAATCTGTTTCTTCTTCCTATTAATTGATCTATATTTGCTTTTTAGATGGTGATGAAAGGTAACGTCATTTCTATAATTCTAATTTACTATGTGATATCGTGGTGGGTTGACCTTGGCATGCTGGCAGGGGCCCATCAAGTGACTCTCTCAAACCCTGCCCTCAGCAGGACAGGAGGAGGAAGTGTGATGAAAAACTCACATGTTAAGAACAGAGAGATCGCTCATAAATTATCATCACAGGAAAACAGACTCAACTTGGGGAAAAATAATTTCACTCATTGCCAATTAGTAATTAGTAGTGAGAAATAGGTACAAAACTAAAACCATATTCAGTCCATTCTCCCTCTGCTCAGACACATCTTCCTTCCTAACTCTTCAGACTCCCTCCTTTCCTGCCTCAAGAAGTGCGGAGTAGATGCAGAATGGGTGCTGTGGTCAGTCTTTACTTCTCCTTCTCTCACTGTTCCTCTACCAGTGTGGGGTCTCTCACATGGGATACAGTCCTTCACAGACTTCTCCATCATGGGCCCTTCCCACACGCTGCAGCTCTTCAAGAACTGCTGCATTGTGGATTCCTTCTGTGGAGTATAGCCCTTTAGTAACAGACTGCTCCCGCATGGGTGCCCTTCATGGGCCATAGTTCCTTCTAGGAACCTGCATAAGCCCTCCATGACCTGAGCTTTCTCCAGGGCTTATTGACTACTCTGGTGTGGGATCCTCCACAGACTATAGTGCCAATAACTGCTCTGATGTGGTCATTGCCATAGGTAGCAGGGTGGCACCATGCTTCACCCTGGTCTTCTCCAGAGGAATATCAAGTGTACCCTCAGTCAGTTTGCAGATGTCATTGAGTTGGAAGCGAGAGTTGATCAGCTGGAGGGCTGGAAGACTCTACAGAGGAATCTGGACAGGCTGGATCAATGGCCCAAGGCCAGTTGTATGAAGTTCAATAATATCAGCTGCCAAGCCCTGCCCTTGGGTCGCTACAACCCTGTGCGTCTCTGCAGGCTGGGGACAGAGTGGCTGGAAAAAGGCTCATCAGAAAAGGACCTGGGGGTTCTGGTTGACAGCCATCTGAACATGAGCCAGCGTTTTCCCAGGTGGCCAAGAAGGCCAAAGGCATCCTGGCCCAAATCAGAAATATTATGGCCAGCAGGACCAGGACTTTGGCAACTAGAACTGCTGAGTTAGCAACCCTGGTGACACGAGTAGAACAAAGAAAAATTACAACTATCCTTAGGCAGAAAACAGGCAGATGAGCTGATAAATCAGATCTTAGAGCCTAAACTGTTTCATAGGCATCAGTAAAAATTCCTTTGTCTTTAACAGTAGCCAAATAAGGCTTATATTTTCTGGCCAATCAAAGAATTTGTTCGTATGACACAGTGCTAAAGAAATGGCAAAAGTACTCATTTCTTATTGAAGTTCTAATTGGAAGAAGTTTCAAGGACCAGGAGTGAAATGAACATTCCTTCTTGAAAAAGTTTTTCCAGCTGACTGGAACCCCTATTATTGTATTAATCAATCAAATAATTCAGAGAAAAATCTAAAGGGAAAATATTACACATAATTTCTAGAAAATACAAGCAAGAAATCTGCAGGTAAGTTGTAGTGGGTAGGGTGGAAGTAGGAGCAATCAGCACATTTTATCAGAGCGTTATTTGAAATCAGGATTAGCACTCTTCATATCGCAGTCACACCACATGTACATGACATTTAATATGTGCTGTTGGCAGTTAGATAACCTCACAAGTGGGAGTTGAAGAGCCCATCTATGTTTAGGTTTTCTCACATAGTATGCATTTAAATTGAGATTCCTGCTGTACGTGGTTACTGTGTCTCACTTTCTCAGAGAAAAATGGATAGCCAGTGTTTTATAACATGACTATTCTGTCAGATACAACCGATAAACTTTCTTTTTCCTCCAAAATGAAAACTAAAAATCAACAGTAATGTCTTCAGCACCATTCGGCAGCTGATTCAATAGTCCAGTCCAACTAAACACATGTTTCTCATTAATGGAATAAATCTATGGAGACCAATAAAAATGGTTGAAGACCTAGATCTTCTCACATATCCAACATATGCTTCCTGTACAAAAGTCAGGGGACTAAAGATGGAGGTTCTTGGTTTGTCATAGCTTTTTTCTGTGGCATGTATCCTGGAAATTGGTATACTATCAGTTTGATATTCTGTAGCCATTCTAAGGTCTAGTCACTGGTTGGAAAAATTTGAAGCACTTTTAAAAGCATGATCAGCAGACACCAATAGCTTAGTAATATTCTTCCTAACATTTTAAAACTTTTTTTTCTTCCTGTTAATGAACAGTGATGTATCCAGAAGGGTTAATGGACCTTAATGTGTCCAGAACTGTTGATTACAACTGTCTTTGATTTTGGATAAAAAATAAACTAGAACAAATCTGCACGACAGAATTATTCTTGTAACACAGTGAGAGTTGTTTCATTCTGATTCATGTGGTTTTGTGGGCAGCATTACTATTAAAGAATAATAATAATAATCATCATCATCATCATCGTCATTATCGTCATCATCATCATTATCATCATGGATGGCCTTTGATATGTATTTTTTTAATACCTTTTTCATTTTCTCTACCGTGAAGGAGGAAATAGCAAGATACCAGGAGAAATATCTCACCATTAGGCCAAAAATGCTGGGAGGTGTATATTTGGGTCCATAAAAGAAAAGTGGATACCAAATAATACCTAATTTTATGCCATAACTAAAACCATGTCTTAATTTCAGCATGAGATTGCTACCAATTTCCTAATAGTGAACTTAAAATGTTTACATATCTCTACATATATCTATATGTATTATTTCAGGTTTTATTTATCAGGGAACACTTATTTTACTTATCGCTTAAACCACTGGTTAACTGCTTTGGTAAAACCTTATTCTAAGGTAAGAATCATTTCCTGATTTGTATTTCTTCTTATTTTGTTACCCTCATTTATTATTTGTCCTTATAGTAGGTTCAGGCACAAGAGGGACAATTAGCTGATTGAGTCATAGCAACACATATCATGACACTATAATTCAAAGTATATGAAGAATTTCTGTGATTTTTCCATCCACTGGGATTCCACTACACCTGTGAACAACCTTGCTGCTATAGAATGATGACAAGCATTTCTGATGCAATTACCTTAGATTATGCAAAGCATTACCTGAGATTATAAATTGTGATATATTTTGCTATACAATGATTTGTTCCTATGAACAAAGCACTACTGTTCAAGATTCACAGAAGTCTGGCTGCAGTTTCTCTTAACTGGCCAAGAAAATCCCCGTTTTTTCGAACAAGTCTATTCCATTATAATGTGAAGTCAAGTCCTAACCCCACATGGGTAAAAGGATAGTCAAGTCTGGCTGTCCATATAAAATGGTATGAGTATGCAATATTAAAGGAGTTGAGTATGACATAGCTCTGAGTTTTCTCCCTCACTTAAATGTTGCCAACTAAAGAATAAATTTCAGTAACATAATTCCATTTTTTTCCATATACTTTGAGTTCTAAATTATATTTAAGGCCGTGGAGGAAATGAAAAAAAAAAAAAAAGGAAAAAGACAGGATCTCTTTTCACTGGAGAAGCAGAAAAAAGTAACAATAGAGAAGTAAGGGTGGATTTAAAATTATTACTTGCAGTATTAATCATCACTTCCTAATTATTGCTAGTTAAAAAATTTCCTATGGGGCGTTAGAAAATGAAATTATGAAGAGTTTACTGTCTGAATCCTACTGCTGGCAGAATGCCTTCTTTCAGCTCATATGTAATGTAGATCTTCCAGTAGAATTGTTTAGAAGGCACAGATGACAAGAAAAAGAAATGTGAAGAAAATGCACATACATGCATATGAACACAAGGTAATATACATGGGTTTTGAATGTTAAAAATCTTAAAGTTGAAAATACTACAAGTAGGTTCAATCCAATAGAATTCCATGTGCCTACTGATTTATGCACAAGCCTATTCACAGATATCAGGCCTTACTCTGAAAAGTAACATAGTGTTGTCATCTTCTCAATTTCCCCTGTTGAGTGGGAATTGCATACCTTTATGCTAAGCTGCAGTTTAGATATATTGGTAATTTTTTTTAAATTGAATTGCTATTGCTCAGCAAGTTTAAATCATTGTGTATAGGAATAAAGGGATTCATTTAAAAAATCTGAATCTAAAAACCAATCTGGTATTTTTCTTCCTCATTAGCAGTGTGCTAGAAATAAATGTCTGCAACATTCCCCTGGAAAAGAAATTAAGTTAAGAAAATGAAAAATGTATCTTTCCAGTTTAATTCCACCTTCTGCGAAATTTGATGTTACTTGTTTTGAAATGCTAAAAAAATGTCCATTTTCAGATTTTATTATCTGCAATAGAGTGGCAGATTCTGTCTATTCTTCTTTGGGCAGAAGTATGGAAAGTGATAAATATGGAGTAATAATACGTGAGCAAAGGAGGGGAGCAGAAAGCAAGCTATAAACAATAGCCTCAGAAGGAAATATGAGCAAAAACTGTTGGACATTCTTGAGAGCTTTCCAAAAACAGGGTTCAAGTTATATTGTGTGGGTTTTTAAAATTTCTATTATAATTGCCATCACCTTTCTTATTTCCTGCTCACTTAAAGAGAGACTTTATAAGCTATATTATTGCCATTTCAATTTGTGCTTGGTTTTTAAGTGTATAGCATTTCCAGGTCTACAGAGCAGGCACTTGAAGCATGGAAAAAGTACATGTTCTCTGTATGATATGGTAGAAATATTCATACAGTGGCAATCTTGGGATCACTAAAGTTGAAATTTTATTTTGTTTTAGGTGACAGCAACACTAATTCTTGTGTATAGCATTAAAAAAAAAGGGAAATTAAGATACTACAAGGTTATCGGGCTATTCAGCAACATATAGGAAGGTGCAATTAATTCCTTTTATGCTTTCTGCATAACCATGCACTCCAGAGTCATTAACAAAATGAGTGATGGGCTGAAGCTTGCCACAGTTGCTGTGCAGCCAGCATCTCTTAATTTACAAAAAGAATTTACCTTCCATGAGTTATTTCAGTGTGGTTGAGTGCATCCGGATGTAAACTGAGTACATTTTAATTAATGCATCAACATGCTAGCAAGCAAATCTCAAGATGTGAATCAAAGATCCAATCTGAATAGGTATCTGGTTTCTGAGAGTGTTGAAATAATCAGTGTGTAAAAGATCAGCAGAAGCAAAAGGAAGTTACAAGGAGTAACAAGGAAGTTACATCCTTGACCTTCATTTAAATAGCTGAACTTGGGATGCCATTTTAAGTATCCCTGGCTGGGTTACCAGCTGGTGTAAATCAAACTGACTCCACTGATTTTCAAAGGCAATAGATCTGTTTACATTATCTGACATCCTCATTGACATAATCCAAAAGTGCAGAGTGAGTCAATCTGACACACAATGCAGTATCACAAATCAGAGGCTTAGCATGATGCTATGGTCCCTTTAAAATCAGTGTCCAAACCCCGACTGAAATTAGGAAGTATAGGCTTTCAACCTCAGTCTTTAATGGAATCACTATCATGAGAACTACCAAGGCTAAACTTGAAGACTCTTTCTACAACGTTTCACTTTAGACTTTGAAACATCTCATTAGACCTGCTTACATGCAAGCACAGACATCCACATTAAAGTTTCAGATGCCCAAATAGAGGCGAACTGAGCAATTTTCCCCTTGTGAAAAAAACCTAAAAGCGCCTTTGCTTTGCTAAAAAAAAAGAAAAATCAGTATATTCTCCTCTACTTTTTTTGTCCAGTTCACCTCTGTAAGCCAGCTTTTGCACATGAGCCTGATGCCTTACCTTCTCAGCAGCTGCTTTTTCTTTTCTTGCTATTTCCTTCAGTCTCTGAATCAAAGTGATTCAGACTCGTATTAAAATAACTTGAAAATTTCCTACAGCCATATAAAACTAGACACACTGAAAACTGGATTTTAAGGAACTTAATTAATTAATTAATTCAGTAAGAATCAGACTCATTTGTTCATCTTAATCTGATTCTCCATTATGTTAGGCTGAAGTTTAATGAAATTTATCTGCCATATTGACAACTAGGCATCGCATGATTTTAGCTGGTCTGTTTTAAAACTCACTGGAACTGATGCAACTTTGAAATTGAACTAAATTAATCAATCAATCCCCAAGAGTGGTGTAGAGGCACCTATGTGAGTGTAAAATCACTATGAGTGAGATGTATCTGTTAATTGTAGACAGCTACTGTATAGACTTTCACATCTCAGCTGGTTATCTAGGCTCTTTCTGTTAGCAGTAATGAGAGGTACTTCGAGACCATGACTCATTTGGCTTATTTTAGATGACAGCTGTAGAAGAACTGTGCCCTAGAAGACTTTCTTTTGAACCACCAGTCACAAAGACAGTCCATGTAAATGGCTCGAATACAGATGCATGCTTAGTGGGCATTGAAATGTAAGCATAAATCAGGGTGTGATTTTTCTGTCTTTATTGTGTTGAGCTGTGCTTTTCAGTATTTATTGCAGACTTTCCTTTTGGGGTAATGCTTAGTTTGACTGAGATTAACAAAATTAAGCCATATGACTCCAGGTGAATATATCCAACTTTATCCCAAGATAGACTCTGTTTTCCTTACTTTCTAAGATACTTTTTTAAGTTGAACTTTCTACTTTGCATGTATATATAAATACTTGTAAAAGTGTTTTATGATAGTGTCCACAAAATTGTGACTGACAACCACCTAAATGCATATTATAGGGAATAAACAGAAGTGCAAACTATTTTAGAACAATTACTAAGTTATACCTTGGTCTTAAATCTTACCTGTGCAAATTGAAATAGGCAAAACCATCTCAAATACACAGTCAACTGAAAAAGAAATAATTACCTGTAACCTTTGTTGTGCTTTCTCTTTTGTGATTTACATCACAAAACTGCTACTCTAAGGCTTCTGAGTGAAAAAAAAACTTCAAAATTAGTCCTACACTTTTAACCATTAAAGTAAAAAAACAATAAAAGCAATTCAGAACCTGGAATGCTGTGCTTCATCCTACAGTACCCCAGTAGCTCAATTAAGACTATATCAGATCAGTTTCTTGCCTGCTACTCATCTCAGGTTTATGATCATATAAGTGGCCAGATCTTAATCAAACAGTGGTGATATCTAAGGGTAGGAATAAAGCAGTCCTTTTTTTTTTTCTTTTTTTTTGTATTACGGTCTTAGTTATCTAATTCAAACACCATTTGGAAAATTTTAATTTGTTGCTGAAAAGCTCATAAGATGAGAAAAGAAAGAACTTCATTGGTTGATAGCATTGAATGCCTTGAGTGGCTACCTAGAAACAGAGACTAGACAGGAAGAAGGGAATAAAGGTAGGTATGTATTTGAATGGCCTTCAAAGGTACATCCTGGGGAGCCAGAGGTTACATCCAAAATGGATCCCAAGATGGATGACAAGTCACGAGTTCTTCACTTTTATAGGTTTGGTTCATTTGCATATCAGCATAAATTTGCCAATCAAAACTTTATCTAATGATGTAATTTTTTCAATTTCTCCACCTCTCTAGGGGCCCTACTTTACACCTTTTGAGTCTGGGACAATCTGAGTGTCCTTGAATAGCAAGCTCGGAGAGGCTTTGTTATGTCTATCTGGCCTAGGAGAGCAGCTAGCAAGCTACAAGAAACTTCAGAGTTACACACTAGGCAATATAGGATTTGAAAAACATAAAAGTTAAAACCTAAGGCATCAGCATGAATATGAAATTAAGGAAGTGGCACCACAGCACTAGATTCACTGTGACCCTAGATAACTATAGAAAAGACAGATTAAAACATTAACCTATGTTCCTCTGAAGAGGTAGTTTCTCCGGGTTTGAGGCTAAAACTTACTCTTGTGCTTAGAATCAGATTACATGTTCTGTGTCAAATTCTACATTGTGTAGGCAGAGTTATTTGTTGGACTGTATGTTGGACAACAGTGAAAGCAAAAGAATTTCTCTTGAGAATTTAGACGTTCTTGAAGATGCGCTTCATCATAAATAGATTGGAGACAATGCTGTATGGCTGGAGTTTTGTCCTAATTGTATAATTAAGTCTGAAGCTCTGACTGATTTGTGGACTCTTTTACTACATACTCTTCAGCTCAGCAAAATACAAATAATTTGGTTTTATTTTAATCTTTCTATGATGACTTTTCAAATGTGCAAGGCTAGTATTAATGCTATTAATATTTTTATAAATTAAATAATCCACACATGAACTTTAAATGAAAGGCATTTTATCTGCTCTTAAGTTTTCAAATGCTTTGATTTCAATTTTCAGTGTCAACAATGGCTAAGTGATGGTGTAGGCTCTCTGGAGCTGCCAGATAATAAGATACAAACTATTTTTTTTTTTTTTTTT
>VZTD01002089.1:783547-850324 GCA_013397725.1 Rhagologus leucostigma
CTCCTTGGTAAAGAATGACACAAATTATGGAAGATTTTCAATGGAAAATAACAACAACAAAATTAGCAGATGATAGATCTAGCTGGATGACTTTACCTGCCTCATTCCAGGAAGATATGCGTACAATACTCTACTGTGCACAGTAGAAGAAAAGGCAAGAAGCATTCTCTTTGTAAATATTATATTGGGAAGGCAGATTTAGTTTTAATTTTGAATGACAAGTCAAGAATGTTGTTTAATGCAAATTCTTTCCAAAAGAGAACATACAAGACACAATGTATTATTTATCATTCATTTTCTGTACTTCATTATATATATCTGCTATAGGGATTTTATGCCATTGTTTGGTCTAAAAAGATGAGAAATATAAATGTACTTTCAGGGATGAACCCAATCTGTATAAAAGCCATAGTACTCATTTGCTTATGGTGGTTTATATTTTTAAAGTCACTTCTCATTCTATTACAACAGAACCTTCCATTTTACTATGCCCAAGTGCTTAAAATATTTTGCACTTTACCTACAAGAGCACAGCTTGAAACCAGTAATTTAACTGTTCCATAGCTACTGAAAAAAGGAAAAAATGTTTTTCCTCTTGTTTTCTGGGGATTTTTTGATTTAAGTTCAATGTTTGTGCAGATCCTAGGACACTGTGGTCCTGATTTAGTACTAGCGCCCTAAAACTCTGCAATAATACAAATAAATTGCTATTGCATCATCATTTGGTAGGGAGAAAATTATTTTATTTCTCAAAAAAGTAGTAAAACTCAGTACGTAGTACTAAAAGAGAAAGAAGAATGTATTTCTCAGCACTGTTTTGTGCCCTCAGAATAGCTGTCTCAGGTATCAGAGCATATCGTGCACATAAGACCACAATGAGGACTCTCACAGTATCAATTTTGCTTAAGAAAAAAAAAGAAACTAAAAAGAAAGAAAATTAAGAGTCCAACTAGAGGTAATTCTAATTATAAAATTTGGTACTGAAAATGCCAATTCTACTACAGTACCCAGAATTCAGGGGCTGGATTGTGACTGTGTTTATTCAATAAGGAGAAACAAACTTTATATAGTAAATACTATGGCAATTTTTAATTTTTTATTTTTACATGTACCAGACTCCACTTGACAAATTTTGGAAAGAAAAGCAAGCTATTATTAATACACAAAACAAAAATTAAAAAAGACACAGCACAGTCAAAAAAGTCCACAATTCTACCCGAATCAGATTGGTAGAGGAAAAAGTGACTGAGACACAGGAGTCAGCTTTCATCATTCTTTGGTTATATGGGTAGTCTGAAAAAGTGAATTAACATTTCATGTGATCCTTTGAAAAATTTTTGCTTGGATAAGGTAATAGAAAATGTTGTTCTGAAAGAGTGCATTTATGTGCACCTAATTTTGACTTTCTTATACAAACACTTGAAATTTAATTTAATATATGTGCAGTCTAAGTGGCTGCAGTTCTTTGATAATGAACTTTTTTCTTTTCTATGTAAGATAATGGTTTTAATCATTCAATTATTTTTAGATCAAAATTTATAATGGACTACAAAGCTTATCTCTGAAGGATAATATATTTTTTAAACTACAAAAAAAATTATTTCCTTTTTTTTACTTTAAACAGCAGAAGAAAAATGGAAACAGTAAAACTTTCCTTTTTGTCTTTTTACTAAGTCATGTTCTTGAATTCAAAATCAAAATTAACTAGTTCTTCCAAGTAGATTTTTAAAATTAATTTTGTATTTCATTCATTTCACCTAGTATGAGTAAATATGGCAGAACCTTGTAAGAATGATTTACTCTTCCCATTTTGACAGTTTCCATAACTATTAGAAAACATGCAAGATTTAGTAGGAGTTGATAGGACAAACAGACCATTTTGAACATATGACTGGAAGTTCCTTAAGAAAAATATTAATTGGCAGTTAAAGATGATCAGCCAAATATTTAACAATCATGCATATTGTGATAAAAGCACTTCCTTACTTTGCTGGAAAAGTTGGGGGGCTTTAGCCGCTCAGAATATTTTGGACTAGTGCATCTGCTCTTTATCAGACAAGTTCTACTATGGGGCAAATTTTCTTTTAAAAAAGACTCACCTGAATGCCAAAAAGATTTTCAGGCTTAAATCCAGCTCACCTTTCTGTATTATGAATATTAAAATTTAACTCCACACGGTTATAATTTACTACTACAATTAATTATTTAACTAAGCTGAAAAGCAAAATAATTGAAATAGAGAAGGTATTCAGCATACTTAAGGTTTGTATGTTACACTGAATTTCAAGAGTCACTAGATTTTTGTGGTAGAAATTGGTGTCATTATAAGGTTATTGACATTTTTAAAGTTATTAGTTATTTATGCATATTTTTACTTTTAAAAATTAACCGTATTTTATTTGTGTTTTAAGGTTGGTCATCTTTGAGTTCCCCTTTCTTTCACACACTGCTTTATGTTTTCTGTTTAATTTTTGAGTGTTTACGCTAGTTACACCAAAATCCAATATTTATACAAATTTTATCTAAACTGTTCTATATATTCAACTACTGGATTGAAAAGTCCACATACACATACAAAAATCTTGCATTATGATAGAGCAAGACAAACGTATTTTTTTAAGACACCTTTTCTCAAGAGGTATTGCTCCTTGCTTCCTTTTAACTAGACAGAATACTAGTAATAAAAAAACAACCCTTTTTTCCTTAAAAAAGTATCAAAATCTAAAATTCTAACTTAATGAAAAAAAATTGCTGAAGGAATGTTATAAATTTTGGTCACAAATACATCCTCTACCAAGATTCACTCTACTTAGGGAAGATTTATATTGGATATTTGGAAAAATTTCTTCACCAAAGGAGTTGTTAAGCACTGGCACAGGCTGCCCAGGGAAGTGGTTGAGTCACCATGCCCAGAGGTATTTAAAAGACATGTAGGTGTGCCACTGAGAAACGTGGTTTAGTGGTGGACCTGGCAGTGCTGGGTTAACAGTCGGACTAGATGATTTTAAGGGTCTATTGCAACCTTAATGATTCTGTGATACATCACAGCACATGCAGAATAAAGCCATGTATTTCCATAGTGATGTAACCCACAAACCCCATGTCAGAATGAATTTGGATGCATATGAAATGGCTTGTGCTATGAAGTTGCTTGATCTACACAGGAAGGACAGCGTAACAGTGATTGATGATTGACCTTCCATTTTGGGCTGCTTTGAATGTTTATGATGGAAGGTTTTTGAAGGCCAGTGTTTCATTGCTGAAATCCTGGCCTTTCAAATGTCTCATGAGGAGGAAAGGAAGCTTTATTGTGCCTTACCAACCAGATATATTTAGCTGTCTGCATCAACAAAGAGGTTTACACTGTATGAATTCATACAATCTAAAATTACAACATGAGATCAGTACTTAAACCACATTCTCTGTTAATTAACTTCTACTTTATTTTATTGCTTATGCAGACTTTAGCCCATCAAGATACAGTACCAGTTCTGGGAACGATGCAATACTTTCAGAGAGCATAATGAAGAAATCTGCCTCAAGCTTCCCATTCTTTCTCTCTTTTCTTGTCCTTCCTTTGTATGCCTGTAAAATGTTAATGTGATAATTTCACCAGCACCATTTCCTAATCAGTAAGGAGTATCCTGAGACAGTTGCAGAGTTTGTCTGGTCTAAACAGTTTGCATAGCCTGAACTCCACAGTCACACTGGGACTTCGCAGTGTTGAGTTTGTTGGTTTATTTTGGCTCTGAGTTGATCATCACTGAATTCTGGCTTCTTATATTTTACAGTGGTGAGTTTCTGAATAGGATTCACTGTGACCCCACTGGAATTTTATATCCTTGCAGTCAAAGAAAAACCTCTGGCTTAAAAAGGTGAGCTGTGACTGCTATGGGGCCGCAGATAGAGTTTTAGATACCTCAGATTCTACAAATAGAAACTATTTTTTTTTTAATCCTCTTTCCTGAATAAAAGACTATGTCATGCTGCCTGTTAAGTTTCAGGAATAGATGGGACACTCTGGCCCCTCTATATGAATGGGGAATATGAGAAGAGGGAAAAGTGGCTGGATTAGATCTGGGCTGAGTAAATGTTGATCTTTCCTCACCTGCTCTGCACAAGTTTTCACCTCACTGAACATTTTTATTAAATTTTAATCAAAAGCACAGAAAAGACTGTTGATTGTAGAAATGTCTAACCCTGCTCTAAGCTTCTCTGCTAGGCCAGTTTATAGATGTTAACAGTGCCACACTGACATTGAGTTTAATGTTGTTTTACAGCCTAGGTGTCCTACAAATTACCACAAAGCACAAAAGCATCAAAATATTCTGTGGCTACATAAATGTGACAGACCAAAGACCCCAAGCCTCTATGAGATATTTAAGATTGACTTGTGTTCAGAAGATTCCCTCTGCATTTGTTATTCCTGATGCTAGTCTTCCGTGAGATCACAGTTTGGTTACAGGCAGGATCTTTTGCTGAGACCCCAGTTAAAAGTCTGTCAAGTACATGTTTGGATGAGTATAAACTTGCATCCATGAGATCTTTGATCACAGATAGATGGTCTGCCTCTTTTTTGGAAGTCATACACGATCAAAGAGATCCTTTATTTAGAGATGCAAATGCTTCTGTCAAGCCCATAAAATACATACAAATGACAATTTTTTACAGTCCTGCATTGTACTTCAAAAGAGTGCTTTTTTTTAAAAGGTCACGACCATTTTGATATCAGATACTGTTATTTGTGAGTGGAAGGGTCAGCAATCTTTTATTCTTCTGACTTAAACATCATGTGAGTATGTGTATTGAAGCAAAGACGACTCTCTCAGAATGAGGAAATGAATTTTTTAACAGATGTTAAAAGGCTAATAAGTTCACAACTCTTAGCACCCAGTCCAAATACCAGATTTTTATATTGCAATAAAAATTTACCAGATTTCTGAAAGTATGTGATCTCTTGAAAAGAAAAATCATAAGAAACTTGGATCAGATGTCTATTATTTAAAAAACTTTACAGTCCACTAAAGACTGCTTTTGGCAGGGAAGTAGGAAATGAGTTGGAAAGCATTAATAAACTTTCAGGATACTTAAAAACACCAGCTTATGGTTCTTGATCTGTAAGTGAACTCTAGATTACTTCCATTTTTTTTGAAAACATAAGTAGTCCTTAGAAATAAAGAGAGTTTATCTAAGTAAAAGAAAAGAAACAGAATGTGGAGAAAGAAAGTTTAGCTTGGACAAAAGCTACATAAAATGAAAGAAAATGAAGTACTTGATTTTTTTTTTTTTTTGCATTGAATTTGATTCATACTTTCAGTGTTCTACAGAAGAAAACAGAAAATTGCAGTAGGATTCCATTTTAATTTCACTTACGTGTTACTGAAATCCATTTTGCAATGAATTCATAACAAAATGTCAGTCCGGCACAGAAGCACAAGAAAGGCATGTCAACTAGTTGATAATAATAAAATGGAGTATATAAACTTTGGAGATCAAAGAATAGATTCCAAAACACCAGTTTGTTCCACTGGCCTGACAGGCACTGATTTTTTCCAGTCTTAAGCCAGATCGACTTTGCTTTTCCATAAAAATGTTAAGTGGTTCAAATTCAGTACAATGCTATGTAGAGTGAGGAAACCCCAGTGAAAATACATAGCCTCTGAAAAGCACTATTTCCAAAAAAGTTAGCAAATTTTTGAGATCAGCCTGAGACTTAAAAAAATTGTACATTTCAGAGTTCTTGCTTCTTTTTGCTAAAGGCCTGAAAACAGTTTCTATATATTTCTGGAGGGGTTTTTGTCGCTTTTTCTTTTCTTTTTTTTTTTTTTAAGAGCCTAAACAAGCTTTGAAAAGTCTCTCTCCTTTTATTTAACATAAACTTGTCAAGACTCAACTGGTTTTCCTGAAAGCTTTTTCTGAGGATTGGAAAGCGTGTTTTGTGTGAACTCAAGCACCTTAATTGAAAGGTGTCTATGAGTGTACTGAAGCTTTAATAATGCTGTGTTTTATACAGAATGTTAATTAGGTGTTGTGCTAGATGGGTATTAACAAGAAATAAAAGCAAAACAGTTTTAAAGAATACATCTATAAATCCCCTACCTTTCAACTTTCCTTCCTGTGATCTTTTTATCAGTTCTTGAGTCACATTAGAATTTTATAGGATTGAAAAGATTTACATTCATCATTAAAACAAACCAAAAATAATTTTCTTGAGAAAAATGCTCCTGTCTGACTATGAATGTCAATAATAAACAAGAATGAGATCAGGGCAGCAGCTTGTTTTCTTTCTGCTAAGTGTCCTCAACATAATGCTAATAAGACCATTCTCTGTGACTATATCAAAGCAGCAGGCAAAGCAGATTTTAATAGATAAACTATGTGCAGTAGAAGAACTTGGGTACAAACTTTTAAAAGGCTAAAATAAACCACTTTTCTGTGTATGCTGATACAATAGATATCAGCCTGCCTAACAACATTTCTAAAGAATTTGAAAAAGCTTTCATAAAATGCTATAACAAAGCACCTCTGATAGAGTACCCATAATAAAATGGGAATCCATTCCACTAGAAGGAATAATATGCTGAACTAATAATTAACTATATTTGCAACATGAGGAGAGAAAGAAAAGTTGAGTGTAAAAAACTTTAGGAGATGCAGGTGGTTGATGTCTTAGGTTTTAATTTTTATATTTTTTAAATATATTGCCTAGTGTGTAACTCTGAAGTTTCTTGTAGCCTGCTAGCTGCTGTTCTCTTATGTCAGACAGACATAACAAAGCCTCTCTGAGCTTGTTATTTAAGGACAGTCAGATTGTCCTAGGCCCAGAAGGTGTAAAGTAGGGCCTCTAGAGAGGTGGAGAAATTGAAAAAATTACGTCATTAGACGAAGTTTTAATTGGCAAATTTATGCTGATATGCAAATGAACCAAACCTATAAAAGTGTGAAGAACTCGTGACTTGTCGTCCATCTTGGGATCCATTTTGGATGTAGCCTCTGGCTCCCCAGGGTGTACCTTTGAAGGCCTTTCAAATACATACCTACCTTTATTCCCTTACTCCTGTCTAGTCTCTGTTTCTAGGTAGCCACTCAAGACATCATGGTCACCATTCAATGAAGACCTAGAGTCTACTGCTTCTTGTGAAGCTAAGAGGAGTCAGAGCAAATACCAAGTATTTTTTTCTACTACCCTTCAAATTCATGCTGATAAGAAGCTTACAGTCAGCAAGGAGATAGTTTGGTTAAAAAGTTTCTTTTAAATTACGAGTTGCTTACTAAGGCTTTGAAATTTTGATTTTAAGCTGGTATACGGAAAAGAAAAAAAATTTAACACGAAACAAACATTGCTAAAACATCATATACCTGAAAATACAACTATGGAGTGCATATCAGTTTTGTATTTGTCCTCTCTGATCATTTATATTGCTATGGCAAACCACTATCACAAACTTCTCAAGAGCTAGCAGAGTTGTGGGATTATAAACTGAATCATGACTCCCTTAAATTTTCCAGAGTAGAGTCCTGCATGGTTAGTACTACTGAAGACAATGGAGGAACAAACTCCTAAAGGAAAAGTTGACAGTGACACATATAATTGGATAATATGGTGCAAAAATCTTGAGGACAGACAGACATGCAGACAGACAGGGAGGGAGTGAGAGACTGGTTTGAGAGCCAGTGCTATTGGAAAAAATACCAGTGGTTTAATTTCGGTAATAATTACGCCTAACATCTCTGCTTGCCATCATAATAGCATTAGTCTAATTTTTTTCTGTGCCACTTTGTGAAAACCTGACTTTCCAAGGCCATGCATTCCTTGGGCATCACTTAGCAGAAGGCAAAAAATGCATGACTTTTTTTTTTTAAAGTTCCATTTTTTCTTCAGAATGATAACTGAGCCCAGAGGTAACCCTTATACACAATTGCAGTTATTCAGGTCTAAAAAGCCAGCAAATTCACATGTAACTATATCTTCCAGCTTCAACAGTAGTGCAGACTGTCAGCTCCCTCATCTGTCAGCACTTGTTCAGGCTGGTAAAAGAAGACTGGTGCATACTAGCAGTATCTATTTGCTACAGGATATGCACTCAAGAAAGTCACGAAAAGGAGTTTTAAGCAAGGGCCAAAATCAATCAGTCATTTTCTCCTGTCAGTGATAAGAAAAGCAACATAAAAGAGAGAGGTGCTTGTCCCAAAGGTGGTATCAGTAGCAAACTGTCACCAAATAAAAATAGTTAAAGTCCTAATGACTGTACTAATTCAATACAAATAGCCAGGTTCCAGTTAGTGTAGCATTTCCTCTTGCTAGGCCTCATGCAGGAAAAACAGAGGTCTTACTGTTCAGAAGACAAATCGTGTGCAACTTGCTTTGGGCGAAAAAAGATATGCTGAAATGGTGGAACAATCAGTGCTATATACTTTACTTGGAGCTGAAGTCCTTGAAAACCATTCTGCATTTCACTACATTAGCAGAAATCTTCCCGCCTTTTTGCTTCTCTGTGTTGTGAAGACTCAGTCACAGCTAAAGTCCTCCCCATGCTCAATGTATATTTAATAAACCTTAGCACAGTGGAAATCACCCAGGAAGACTGGAAGAGGACAGCCAGGCAGAAAGGGTGCAATGCAGAGAAGCTCTGCTCGATGTGGTCTCTCCCAGCAGTGAAACTGGCTGCTCTTTGAAAGCTTGCCTCCCTGTTGCCCAGCACCACAAGTTGAATCTCTCCACAGGGAACTGAAAAGTAACTGTAAAGACCTACTACTCTGACCTGATATGATTTTATAAGAGACTTCTATGGTTCAAAAAGGCCACAGAATGCCTAAGACAGACAAAAATTAGGTTAAAACTCTTCAAATCAGGAGCGGATTGTAGGGAACGACTGACTAAAGCTCCACTGATGCTGCCCCATCTGACACGTATGATCCCAATCACATTATGTGCTGCTGTATGTCTCCTCACATCTAGAGTGAAGCTGTCTCTGGCTCTGTAAATTGATTGTGCTTTTCCAGTACCCTATACGACGCTAGATTCAATTCAATCAGATAGCTGAAAAGGAAAGATACTTTGATAGTTCTTTTCAAGCCCTTAAGTATACAGTGTTAGGTTCTAATATTTTAGAAACATTTTACATACATAAAAGGAGTGTCTTGATTCTATGACTTTTATTTACATATTTTCAAGAAAATATACCAGTCAGAAACTGAAGCAATTTAAAGTATTTGACTATTGCCCCCCAGTTTCAAAATAATTATAGCTTCCCATGATAATTTTAAATTAGAAATCAATGAGTGTTCCCATATTAAAATGTTTATCATAAAAGTATTGTCTACATTGGTTATCTGTATCTGAAAACATGGTTTGATAAAATATATATAGAGGGAAGGATTCTGTAGCTGACATTAAAACAAGAGATAGAGGAAACCTTTTCCATATAGTCAAACTTCCCTTCTCATAGCACTTTTTCTAACAGTATCTTTGGGACATTAAAAGAAAAAATCAACACCAAAAACATTCAAGAGATGCTTTCAGTAGTGGATGCTCTATCGAACTTCCATTCCTCTTTCATTTTTCCCTGTCAGCTTCTTGCACCGATGTCAGTAATTTACCTTAGATTTGACTTGCTTCTCATACTGCCTTTCTGAACCCTTACACAAAAGATGTTCAGAAAGAGACTGTGCTATAGTGATTTTATTCAACCTAGATATTTGATTTCTACAGCTCCTTCAGATCCAGCTTGCAAACTTCCGCTCTTCAGACAACTCAGAGAAAGAATGCTTTTCCTTTACAGCCTGCTGCCGCTGTCATACTGGATATAAATGCTTCCTGTTTTGTTTCCCCTTTCAACTTGCAGCGCTCAGGTAGCTCATAAACTGCAGACCTTTTTGTCTCCTCCAGGCTCTTTCTTCATAGGGAACTTTGTGGTGGACTTATTGCCCTTTTCTGAGATCCTAGCCACCCGAGTATGGCAGGTAGCTCTGAAGAGGGGGTGACTATATAACTATATTTCTCAGGACCTAGACCCACTCATGACAGAAATAAGCATCACCGTGAGCATGTTGTTCTACAGATATTATGCCTCCCCATTTTTCTGTAGTATCACTCTTCATTCAAGATACGCAATAATACATCTGAAGCACTCCAGCTACATTCTAGAGGAACCACATCAAAAAATGAGACCTGAGACAGAGTTTTTAAGGACCATTTCCTCCTCCCCTCACTTTCTCTCTTCCAGACAAATAGAAGTACTCTGTCAAACCAGCAGATGTGTTCTGGATCTGCGCTACTCTCTGGTGAAGCCATGGAAGATGAAAGTGTCCTTTCAAAGTGGTAAATTCTGCAATGTGTTAGAGATTTATGAAACACTTCAGAGAGTAATTTCCCTTTTAGAGGTTTGTGAGCAAGTATGGAGGGCTGTGAGCCCTCAAGGCGGGAGTCTTTTGCACTCCCCTGGAGGAGTCAGAGATAACCAACCTTCCTCTGGGTCATGGTACTCCCGGAGGTACTCCCAACATGCCTTGTTTCTTCATGGTAATAGCCTGTACCCAGTCAGCTAATTGGTTTCCACCCCACTCCGTTTTTCCCATGTAAACCCCTGCTTATACCCCTGATGAGAGGGAGTTCTCGTCCCTGGCCTCCCCCTCACAGGGTGGCTGGATAATAAAGGCTTCCTCTGTGGAACTGCCATATGAGAACTGCTTTCTCTCTGTCCCCAAGTTTGCCTTGGGTGATTTCACAAAGAGCTGAATCACAAGAGCTGGAATCACTTGTAGCTGAGAAATTGCTACACTTGCTGAAATCGCCTGTCACCCAGGGAAGCCTGCCAGTGCCCCTGGAAGGGCTGTTCCCTGTGGGACGCTCTCTTTAGGAAGGTCACAGCATACAGTGCTGGTCAGCATCAGACCCCTAGTGACAAGCAAGTTAAGGGAACAACCAGATATTGTGATCCATGTCTTATCCTTTACATAGTACAGCTAGGCGACCACACTGAATGAATTTTTAAGACTTTTAGAATAATGTCCCCTCAAATCTATAGTAAAACCCATAAATTACCACAGTAGTAACAGTTCCTACCTAATCTTAATTCTGATTCTGTCTTCTTTTACTGCCAAGAAATGGATCTTATTTCTTCTACACTGCAATGAAGATCAACCTACTACTGTGTTTTGATGTTTCATGTGAACCAGTCTAGGCTCAGCTCAGGCCATCTCCTAAATTTTCTCACTGATAAGATAAATAGACTGCTGGGATGTATGTAGAATATTTTCCAATCTTTAGATTATTTTCATGGCATGACTCAACCTCTCTGAAGGCTTTCCAGTCTATCAGAATTCTTCATTATTGTGGGTGCAAGCAGCAGGTTCAGAGTTGCAGTAGTCACAGAATCACAGAGTCACGCAATCAGTAAGGCTGAAAGAGACCAAATGGGTCATCAGGTCCTATTGCTTGGCACCAGCACAGTAAACAAGTTTTTCTTATATTTAGGTGGAATTTCCTGTGCATCAGTTTCTGCCCATTTCCTCTTGTCTTGTTGCTTGGCACCACCCTTCAGATACTTGTAGACATGGACAGATCATTGTCCACCAGGACTCCCAAATCCTTCTCCATGGAGCAGCTTTCCTGCAGTTCAGTTCCCAGTCTGTACTGATGCCTGGGGTTATTCCTCCCAAGTCACAGGACCCTGCATTTGCCTTTGCTGAACTTCAGATAGTTCCTTTCTGCCCATCTTTCCAGCCTGCTGAGATTTCTCTGAAGGGCAGCATAGCCCTCTGGGGTATCAGTCACTCCTCTACAAATAATCATTGGGATATGAGTGGACAACAAGTAGCCCATGAGTCAACAGTGTGCCCTGGGGGGCCAAGAAAACCAGTGGTATCCTGGGGTACACCAGTAAGAGCACTGCCAGCATGTCAAGGAAGGTGATCCTGCCCCTCTAGTCAGCCCTAATGAGGTCACATCTGGAGTGCTGTGTCCAGTTCTAGAGGACAACAAATATGATTAGGGGACTGGAGCATCTCTATTATGAGGACAGATTGAGGGAGCTGGGCCTATGCAGCCTTGAGAAGAGACAACAGAGAGCAGACCCCAACAATGTGTACAGGTATCTGAAGGGAGGGTGTCAAGAGCATGGAGCCAGGCTCTCCTCAGTGCTGTTCAGCAATAGGACAAAAGGCAATGGGCAGAAAGTGATGCACAGAAGTTCCACCTGAATATGAAGAATTTTTACTGTGTGGATGACTATGCACTGGAACAGGTTGTCCAGAGAGGCTGTGAGGTCTCACTCGCTGGAGATATTCAAGAACGACCTGGACACCATCCTGTGCAATGTGCTCTGGGATGACTCTGAGCAGGGAGGTTGGACCAGATGATCTGCTGTGGTCCCTCCCAACCTTACCCATTCTGTGATTATGTGATTTCAAATGCACTGGGTTTAGATCAAAGAATTGCATGAGCTCGTTTTAGTCACGTAAATCACCAGTCTATTACAATCCACCATGATACCTAATTTCTTTTTTTGAGAAGACCAGGCCAGGGTATTAAGAAAACATGTATCTTGCAGACACAGTTGGGCCAAAAGCTTAGAAGTGTGTTCACCTGTGAACCAAAGAGAGCTCAGAGAGTTTCACTCACTAATACTCACACCAGCACACAGTATGTTGAATTTTACAAATCAAGTTTAAAAATATCTGAGGAAAAAAAGATTAATTTTATGAATATTTTTTTTCCCTTTTATTTCCAAATCAGCTTCTACTGATAAAATTGATCTAATTAATCTTAATTACTCTATTTTTTTTTCTTTTCATAACTTATTTATTGTTTATGGAGTTGCCACATTTTTATAGTTTATGGAGTTGCCACATTTTTATAGCTGCTGTCATTTATCCTTTAGGCTATCTTGCTGCTTGTTTTCAATTTTGACCAAGCTGAATTTTTGCTGATAGCATTTTAGGCATCTAGTTAAAAATTATTAAATAGTTTGCAAGAACTATTTAGTCTTTTCCAATTGAGTTTGTCTCCCAGTTGGTTTGTCTCATAATTGTTTTTTCCTTTGTTAAACTGACCCTTTTAAGCACCAAGTTTGTATCTCATTGGTATGTCTTTTATTCCTTTTCCACAGTGTAGTGGTTTGTACCCAAGCTGTGATTTGTACCCAAGAAACCACCGATTTTTAGTCCTGTGATCAGGTCTTCTTTATCTGCCAGGATGAGGTAAGACAAAATTCCTCTATATAAGATGAAACACTCTCTAAGTTAAGAAATTGTCATCTGTAATTTTTAGAAATCTCTAGGACATTTCAGTGCTGGCAGCCTGAGACACCCCAGCAGATGCTGGGCAGATTGAACTCCTCCCCATTCCCTTCCCTTTCCCTCATAAAAGTTTTTCTTCCTACACATAGCAAGGTACTTGAGAGCAATCCAAAGCATGGAAGAGAAAGAAAGAGGGAAAGGAAAAATTAGATTAATTATCCTTATAAATACAGAATCAGAAAAGGGAATGGTAGAGATGTGATCAGCTCTGGTCCTGGATTTTTTGCGTGGGTGATATTCTTCTTTTGCTTCCTACTGAATGTCCATGGAAAAAGAACACCCCCACTTAGACAGGTGTAGCACACAGGGTTTTCCTGTGTGTGTCCCAAGGGTGGAAGCAACAACAAACAGTGTGCCAACACAGAAGCTTTCCAAACCGTCAAAGTATCTGTCTCTGAAAAGCACATAAATAATACATTTGTTCTGAATGTATATGTGTGATAGTTTATTGTATTGTCACATTGATTCATGATTCAAAATTATTTGCCTTAAGATGATATCATTTAAATCAGAGCTGGATGTTTTTCCTTCCCGACAGCGAAATTATCAGTAATAAGGAGAAGATGGAATTTAACTGAATTCTGGAAACTTGGGGCTGAGATTTGATTCCAAATATGTCCTTTTTTATTCACAACAGCCTTCCATTTCACTTTCTTTGTTGTCTGCATCATTGCTTTTACCTTTCTGTCTGACATCACTCTACCTTCCAAACTTGATTTCTGTGTATACTGACAAACTAGAAGCTTAGGCAGGGGGAGGGGGGGGGAGTTTGTTTGTTTGTGTATTGGTTTTGTTCAGATAGCTAAAGAAATATAAAAATAAAAGAGGAAATCACAGCTCAAAATAAAGAGAATAAACATAATAAAACCCTGAAGAGTCTAAGTTAACTCCATCTGTGGCTATTTAAAGATGTATAGGTGTAGCAGTGGTAATCACATTAATGAGATGCTGAAAATTTTTGCATTATGAAAGTTATGAAGATCGAAAGATCGGAAAACTGACAAAAATATTTGGCATTGAATAAGTAGATTAAGAGAATGAAGTGGCTGCAACTCCTTAAATTCCATTCATAGAAATGGGATTCATGAGATAGCTACCATTTTGGAAGCACTTAGGAAAAGGAAACAGCTAACATGTAGATGGCAGGATTCATTAAAGACAATTTAGTTGTTATCACAATTTTGTGTACATTCCCTGAGGATCACTGAAATAAAATGAAGAATCCAGTCAAAGTTGCAAAACCCATTGGTCAAGTCTGTATAAAAAGCTTTGTTTTGAAGTAAGCCTTTTAAATGTGCAATGAGTATTGCTGAAAGATGATGCGTATTTGGATGCACATACTAAATATACCAAATATATACTACGAGAGTAATATAGCTGCAGATAGTTTATCAAACATATTAATTAGAAATAAAATCAGAGAAACTGTGGGATAAGATTTTTCTTTTGGCAAGAATCATTTGCTATTTATGAAGGATTGTAAGAACAAAATTATGAAAATGGTAATTGTGTTTGATAAATTAAACAGTCCTACAGTAATATCTACATAATTTTTAAAAATATCAGGAAATCTGTGCCCTGTTGACATATTCCAAGAAAAAACAATATTCATTTCCCTTTCTTTTTATTAAATTTTTAGTTCTTGAACTGTGGACACATATCATTTTACTGTTTATCAAAGATCCCATGAAATTGTGTGTGAAACTACATGCATCATGCTGATTCTAAATTTGCAATTAGAATGGCATGTTTAAGTTGAAAAGTAATATCTGAATCATAAGACTAAATGGAGAAATGATAAACAGGCTAAAACTTGCTAAGCAAATTATTAAATTAGTATCAAATTGTACATTCCTTGACTATTGCAAAGGACAGTAAGTAAAGCAATTGGTAAGGGTTGAATTAAATAAAACCTCCCTTATGTATACCAGTGTGGTATAAGGGGAGGAAGGTAGTTAAGAAATGAGAAAAATCCAAAGAAAGCCAAAAAAAAAATCTGCAAAAAGACAAGGTTGAGAAACTTTTTCTTCTAGTGAAATTGTGAAAAAAGTATTTAAATAAATAATAAAAAATAATAATAATTTTGCAATTTTGTGTTACTACAAATACCGTTCCATCTCCGTCTAGAAAAGGCCCTTAAAGAAAGTAGTTCTGGAAATGAAATTTTAAATAGAGAAAATCCTCTAAGACTTCAATTGCGAATGAATTGCACCAGTAGCTTTTTTTCACTTGAGACATCAGCTGCACAGCATTTTTGCCGTGTTATATCTGAGACATATGTCCTGACCTCCAAGTCCTTTTTTTGAGGAGTTCCATGACAACTCTGACAGCAGACTTGTGTTCCACTCAAACGCAGGAAGTCTCACTACAAAGGTTTATTGGAAGCAGACTTGACTACAAATACTATTAATGCTACTGCTCAACATTTTTATTTCAGTTGAACCAAAACAGTTGAGTCTCTCCCACTCTTCGTGGCATTTGGACTAATATACATTGCTGAGGAAGGAATGATGTTTACATTTACAAAGGAATCTGGTATCAGAATTTTGTAATACTATCAGAAATTACACTTTACACTATGATGAAAAAAAATAAAAGTGAAGAGTTTTGTGCTATGATTGACAATGAAGTTACTGTAGAAAAGAGCTGAATCATGCTTGTTCGACTATTGCTACTTGCCTCAAATCCCTCAGACTTCAATGTTACCAGTTTGTTTCTTCTCTAAACTGTGAGAGATCAGTATAACAGCAGTGTGCATTTTCTAGAGAACTCTTTCAAGACCTTTTCAGACTGCCCATTTCTTTTCTTACACCTTTCCCTTGCTTGTTCAATTCCAAATATTTTTCTTGACCTTTTGGCCTGCAGCTTCTTGCCACAAACTGCAGAGAAAACCTAGACCTCTGGCTCCTGTTAACCACAGACATGATGTAATCCAGCCTACGTTACTTCACTTTTTTTTTCAGTATATGCATGTATATACATATTCTGCTTAACTAGTCATCTGGGAAGGATGTGAGATCATTTTGTAAGATTGGACCAGAATGGAATTTAAGGGTCGTTTTTATAAGCAAGTGGGCAGCTGCAGTTAACTCCATATGAGGAACCAATCCCTTGACATTTTACTGAATTTTAAACCCTTGGGGTGCAGTTTTTAATATTTATCTATATGCATATTTACAATATTTTAAAAGATAAACAAACAGAATAAAGTGAAATATAAGATGGTACAGAAGTACTCAGCTATTGCAGGCACTTCTGGGCTTCCGAACACGTCCATCAAGCCCATGGGCTCTACAAATCTGCATGGATCAGAATGTTACGACACTATTAACGTAATCTTTCATACCAGAAACTGCTCTTGACTGTTATAAAACCAAGCAACAGGGTTAAACTTTCAGAAGGTTTTTTAATTAGTGTATTTCAAAGAGAAATTCCAAAGTTTTAAAAGACTTTCATTTTAATGTTCCAAACTAGCGATAAGCCAAAGTAGCAGCCTATTTAGCCAGTTTTTATAGCCATGGATCTTTATTGCATTCCTGTCACTCACACAGTTGCAGTACATGGAGAAGGCAATTGGCTTCATCTTATTTCTCAAGTGGCAGCAAAGAAGGTTGAGAAGCCATCATACAATACAGCTAATATGGCCCTTCTCTGCTTCTAATCCCAATGAGGCGCAGTCTGAGAGCATTCATTTGTATAAACAGTTCAGTGCATGGGCAAGTAATACTATAAGTATCCAAGTACTGCACATATGACACAGTTCACAGATATTAATTCATTTCCATGACATTGACCTTGTACCTCTATATATAATCAATACTCACACAGAAAACAATTATATAATTTCATTAAGCACACACACACATTTTCTGTGTTTCTGTATGCAGTTGAATTTATGTTAGTGGTAAGAACTGCAGTAGTTCCTTCTTCATCCTTCAGTATCTTGCTTTGCCATCCAAGGGTCTATCAGAAGACAATATTCCCTTCAGTTTTGTTGTCCTCTAGCAAGCTTTTCTGACATTTGTAGTGGAGCTATGAGAGTCTTTAAATGAGAAGCTCAAATAAGCTTATTACAAAATAATTTTGACTTAAACAAAAATTATTTATGAGAAAATAAATCCATTTTAACCCCCACACATCTACTATACTTATGCATTACAGCTGTAGCTGAAATTACCAGTTGTTATTTGTAAAAATCTCTACAGTTGTGTATGGCATTCACTTTTTTTCAAACCCTCATATTAATTATAAACTCTGCGTAGGAAGTCCTAGGAGCCCTCATTGTATCTTTTATTTAAATTTCCTCACAGACATATTTTCTTTATGATAATTTTCAAGAATGTCTTAGTGAGGATATTACATTTTACAAAAGCTGTTTTAACATGAGCCTAGGCAGAAATGATACACTTTATTCAAGCAAATTAAAAGAAGAAAGCAGAAATTTGCAAGTAGTCTTAATTTCACTGCACTTTTAAGTAAGAACCTCAGGAGTAAACAAGTTGTTTCAGTAGAGCTGGCCTAAATTGAAAAGGCTCCATATGCTAATTTTAGAGGTGCTCAAAGTAACCAGACATAATTTCAACAAGTCTATCATTAGCCCTGATTTGTTTCTCTTGGTTTCAACTGCCTCTATTAATTTCTCAGCCTGTCATCTTTTACATAAAACAAGTTTTTCCTAAAAAAAAATATTTTCACCCTCCTTTTTCTCCACAGACTTTGGGTTGTGGCTGTAAAGAGATTTTTTCCCCTAAGTCTTCTGAATTCTGTTCTAGTATTCATTCAGGGAAATGCCAGCTTCTCTTATGGAAGTACATGACAGGTACAGAGTCAAAACCTATCACTTTTAGTATAAACACCTTGGTTCTATACTTCTTAATCAACAGTGTTTTAAAAGAAAATAAACTTTTAACAGAAAAATTTATACAGCAGGTCTGTCTCTATGTCCTTTCTTAGAAGAGTGAAATAAACCTTTTACATTTTTTTGAGATCCACTCCACTTTCTGTCATACCCTCAGCTTTCCCTCATTTGTACATAGTCTTCATATACATGGAGACATATGTATAATTTATTAATATGCTGCACATTTTCTCTCTCAGTAAGAGTCAGAGAGCTGAAATTCTTTTTCATTGTTTAACCTGTGGTCCTCATACTCCTCCTTCAGTGCTAATTGTAATTTCTCTACATATTGAATAGATAACATGCAGCGTTATTCCAAGATTTTTGACAAGGATAAAACGCTTGTGAAAAAAAAATCAAAACAACTAAAATGTCAGGAAGCAACATATCTCTGGAAGCTTACACAGAATGGAGGGTGTTTTGAGAGCACAATTGAGGCTTCCCAGGAAGTTCTGCTGCTGCTCTTTTGAGCTTCCTGGATTGTTTCATGACATTACCTCTGAAAACATCACTGTGCTTCTCTTTACTCCTGTTTAATCATCTACAGATAATTTTCTTATTATTACTTTAACTTCTGAAAAATTCATCTTAACCTCTCGACAGAAAAAAAGAGGTATAAGGGACAGTGAGAAATTCAGAATTCGCATGTTTAATAACGGAAATACAAAATTACAAGATAGGATTGTTAAATGTGTTCACCTGTTGTCTGAAAAACTCTGCTCCTCCAAAGGGAAATGTATGGTGAAAACCACAAATATTAACATAAAAATATAATAATTATACATTATAAAATAATTATATACTTATGAATATGCATACATTAATAAATATATATAATATAATAAATATTAAAAATATGATATTACGCAGAGAAATCTGCATTTAAAATTTTAAATAAATAATCAGCATAGTACATTGGCAGTAAAACCTCTTCCACCTGTACCGTGAATATATATGCTCAGATTCAACTCCTTTTTAGTACTTGTGTTTACTAAAAGATAAGTTTTTTTTAGTATCAAAAGTAAATCCATGCATGTATTTTAAAAAATTTTGATATAACACAAAATTATTTTCAAGAAATTGCAGTTATAAGTACCATATAGAACTTTAAACAACAGTAGATGGAAATTATATAGTATTTGACATTATAACTCCTTGAAAAAGAGGAATTTTGAAAGACTTAGTCTAATGATGAATTAATGAAATTAAATAATCCTGTCTTCAAAACTTGTCACTTATTGACCTCAAAGTCATCAACTTGGTACAGCTCATTTTTATACAATAGACTTAAGAAAAAATATTTATCAAATTAAATAAATAGCTTGTGTAAATAAATAATTCTGGAATTCTTTTTAAATTGAGGGTTTCTTTGGCTTCTGAAAAGAGGAAAGGAAGGGATTAAAATTTGGTGGAGTGTAATTTATAAGGCTTAAATCAATACATAAAACAATCAAAAGAATTTTTTTAGTTAGCTTATCCTTCACTATTGATTTCTACCCTAAAGTTCTAGAACTTATAAAGCGTGACCTTTCCTTATACAAAAATAGAAATATTTTAAAAACTCTCAATGTTAGACATTGCAAAATAAAATTAGACATTGCAAAATAAGGTGATCATCATTGTATAAAAGTGATATTGCAGAAGTTTATGAGGACAATGTAAACAACTTAATATTATGTAAATAATATGCTGGAAATGTGGAAGAAATATGCATTTCTCATTGTTAGTTCCTGAAACATGGAAATATAGCTGCATACCAGATAACACGATGATTTTCTGGTTTGTGCTCTGTAGGAGCAAGTGTCTTCTACAAGATTTGTGAAAATGGTGACAGCCATTCTTGAATGTTACTTGATGATCTAATCAAAGTGTAAATCTGTTCCTTTTAGAGTCTGAATATTCTTTGACTTTCCTGACTACATTCCCACACTTCCATGACTTTACAAACATTTGTGATTGATACAGGCAATCACAAATGAGGTTATTTTTCTCCCATGAGTGTTCCAATGAGTCAAGAACTGCATATGAAGACACACTCTCACAATTTTACCCCAGAATTTCAAATATCAAAGTGCCTTCCCACATAGACGTTTCTTCCAGTACATGATCTCCACCTGTACTTGTTGGGGGTTTCTTCTTGCTGTGTTTTGTTTTGGTTTGGTTTTTAATTCAAAACACTAATGTATTCTTAGTAAATATAATTCCTAGTGTATCCGTGGGCTAGAACTACAGGTTAAACCCTTAATCTTGCTAAGAGAAACCCATTGTTCTGAGGCCTCCAACTGCACTGAGCTTCTCCGCACTGGAGATTTCTGTTACTGCTCCTACAGCAGCATTTCTCAAAGGTGACAATGCACAGTCATCTCATCACAGAAGAACCCAAAGAAGTTTTGAGATATTAGAAAAAGCAATTGGCAGCAGCTCATGTCTCCCAAGGAGGGGGTCTACTGCCGTTGATTGTTTTGATGCCTGGAAGAAGGTCCAGTTCCTCCATGAGCAAAGAAAAAATATTTGCATTTATATTTAACTGCTAGACTCTTTTTTCTTTGTCACTGATTGAGAAGAACATGTCAATAAAGGGATTTAAAGATATGTCTCAAAGAGGACTGTCCTAAAACACAAGGTTTTTCCCTTCCAACAGTTCTTACCTGTGACTGAACAGGCCAAAACAGAGAGTGAAGCACTCCTGGAACAGCGAAGTCAGTAACCATAATTACACCTCTCATTTCATGGAAGGGAAGCCTATATATGTATGTAAGAGGTTGAGAAGTACAAGGGAAACTTTCAAGGTATGAATATGTACTATGCTAAAGAGCTGGTGTATTTGTTTTCTGAAGCCTTGCAACACTCTAACAATTCCCTTTCCATCAAGAGACCTTGACACTTGGGGTTGGGAAAAATAATACCCAGACCACCTGTTAGGAAGCCTGTGTTATAAGGCTTTAGTATTTCACCCTGACAGTGCAAATAGTTGGTTAGTTTTATGAATCATAGAATCCTCTTACCACTAATTCATTACACTAACGAGTGTGTATTAAAAAACAAAATAGATCTTTTCCCATACTTTGAAATTCAAAACAACACTTTGTTCCTAAAATTGGGATCATTTCATTTGCAGTAAAAAAGATTTTATGCCACTTTGGATTTATGAGTGAAACCAGCTGAATTAAATGAAATAAATTTGGAGCAACTCAACATAATTGCTTCAGTGCGGCTCGACATGGCCACAGTAGTGTCTTCCAGTCTTACCAGATCCATGGGAGTGGACTGCTCTACAGAGACCTTTCAAAGTCAAAGGAGCTCTGAAGTACACTCAAGCTGCTGATTTCTGGCCTTTACACATGCCAAAAACGTGAGAAAAGTTATGCCCATGTGTCTTAGAAGAAAAAGGAGAGGATATTTAGGTTAGGGAACTGGTAGCAAGGGCTGATGAGCACAAATCAGAGGACCAGTTAGATTAACAGCACTTAATTAATTATGGAAGAGGCAAAGAAGCTTCTGGACAACTCAAGCATTCAAGATCTAGCTGGCTATAAATACGAGCAACTAGAGTTATGATCAATAAGATTTCTCTAAGAAGTTCAAATGGTAGTTTGACAATCTGTTTATCAAAAAAAAAAAAAAGGGATTGATTACCACTATCCCCGAAATAATTTATATTATGCTTCTTTTTGCTGTTACATGATTGCTTACACCTACATTTAGTTCCATACAATGGAACTTAGGTTTAGTTTATATATTTCAAGGAAAAATCAGATATTAAGTTTTAACTACTATATTTCAAGGAAAAATCAGATATTAAGTTTTAACTACTATCAAATGTTTCACAAATAGGATGCCATACATACAGATCTATTTAAGACGTTTCAAACAACTCTTAACCTCTCTGAAAAATACATGACTGAAAAAAAGCTACAAAAATACAAAAAACACGTTTCTAAAGCATATTTAATTACATCATTTGGAAGCATTAAAAATAGTTTTAAAAAGACACACTGAAAAGCCACTACTGTAAAGATTTGAGTCTGCCTAACTGGTATGTCTAGACTCATTAAATGTCAAAATACTAACTGTCTCTTATTTTCAGAATACAGAAATGTATATTTTTCATGTCACAGATGCCAGAGGTGAAAAGCAATTTAATTCCAAGCTGGCATGATATTAAAAAGAACTGCAGCAGAGATTTCAGGAACAACAAACCCACTTCAGACCTCAGGGAAAGCCTGCAGAGAAGTGTCCTTACTAAAATTTAAAAAGAAAGGCTTTGAACTACAACATGGAAACAAATACGGACATTTTCTGTGAGCTCAAAAAAATAAAAAAGAAAGAGAATACATTATTCCAAAACGGAAATAAGGTCCTGGCACCTCAGCAATAAAAAGCTCACAGGACCAAATATGTTTAGTCTCTTCCCTTCATGTTTAGCTTCAGTTTTGACTAAGAAAATGTTATCCTTTCAGATCAATAAATCTTGGTAATGGCCTCTGCAGAAGTCAATTTCCACTTTATTCTATACAGTAGGGAACACAGTATGAGAGACTCAAAGATTTATAAAGCATATTGTGGGGCTGGGAAGAACCGCAGGTTAAATGCAGATCTTGCTTTATGAAACTTCAAAAGACAGTGAAAGAGGAATGAAGGAAAATTAGGGCCAAAAAGAGATGCTGATCTAAAAGAGTAATTTAGGATCTTCCTTCTTACACTAAAGCTCAAAAAGCTTAACAGTGGTTCATTAGGGAAAGAACCCTGAAATCTGTAATATTTATCTCTTTTTTTTTTCCTTTTTTTTTTTAATGTGAATTTTTAAGCACTGGGCAGTACTCCCAAGGCTTGGGAACTGCCAATAGTCTGAAGCCAGCACACAACCAGCCACGTAATGACTTACCAATACGAAATAAGGGCTTTACAATCTGGCTTCAGTTTAAATGGAACATGTCTACCTCCTGTGGTTTATCAAGCTGTAATAACAGCCACCTCATCTCGTATGATGTTTTCATGTGAGATGGAAAATGACACCATAGAACCACAGGAAAATGTGGTCTTGGGTCCCCATACATATGGGGGAAGTGGTCTCGTTGAGAGAGGACTAGATGATAGTAAAATGCTTTGGCGCTAAGCTTGGATGAGCAACTGTCCATGCAATTTTACTGCAGCCTGCCTGACAGAGTCCTGTCACAGTTGCACAGTCAGTGCAAATGACATCCTCCCATTTGGAGCTGACTTCTGCAGCTCACCAAGGATGGTAAGCACGATATATGAGACTGCCTTCTTTGCAGCAAGAAGAGAGCTTGCTTGTATAAAGGGACAGTGTGCCACCCACACTCCAGATCAGAGAAAAGGTGTTGGGCATTTTATTTGCAAGTACAGGTGAGTTGTACAGCCAAAGGAGTGAGGATAGCATCAGATGGGTCAGTAGGAGCTGTGGGAGTCTGCAGGTTTTAAAATGCATGTTCTCTAAAGGAAGCCACCTCTCTCCAGAAGACCACACAGACAGTACCCTCCTAAAACTGGCACCTTGGTTAAATGTAGGCAGTTTTGTGGAGTTTTACTGAAAAGACAGTAGGGTAGGACTGTACAGCTGAAGGCAGAGGTTTAGGTAGCTGGGATGTCACAGAACAAATAAAAGGAATAATGTTAGATAAAATACATGCTACCTGGGCCCACCTAAATGTTGGTTCCTACACTAAGTTGGAAGGTTAGTCAAGAGGATTAGTAGCCATGGGCTCTTCATTCCTGTTTCTATTGGTCATAATGAATGGAACCAGGTGACCTCTAAGGTCCCTTCTAACCCAAACCATTCTCTGATTCTATTATTCCATTCAATAATTTCCCAGAAGTAGCAGTGGAGCTTCTGGAAGGTCTGTATAGTGATCTGTACAGCCTGCTGGGGTCCTGCATCTCCTCCTGCCCAGCAGTACCTGAACAGCATGAATGAGTACATGAATGAGCACAGAGCTGACAATGTAGCCTGCAGGGCAGCAGAAGGTCAAATAGGAATGGACAGGAGCATTTTGTTGGTTTCCCAGGTAGTGTCTGCTCTTAATTGCCCTGATATGTTGAAGAGAAATTGATAATTTATTTCATTTAGCATGCTATAAGACTTTAGAATTCACAGTACAAGTTTTATTTGTACAAGAAAAAGTTGCACACAAATAGTCCTGTTAAATTAAGGGTGACTGTGTTCACATCTATGCAAGCCTTATTCATATTAGCAGGCTCTTTTAAGCTATATTTGCATAGAGTGCTATGAAGAATATCTTTGCAATTCCGCAAAGGGAATACATGCACTTTCATTTCTGGTTTGCAGACACTAAGAAAAAGGGAGTGAAAGAAACAGTTTGCTGCAGAAGAAATTATTATTTTACTTTTTTTTAATCTAGGAGCACTTATCTTATTACTTCTTACTAATCCTAAATGCTTATTACAAAGACAACAATTTAATTGACATTAGAGTTTATCACTGTTACAGGGTATGGATTACCATAAAGGCAACACAAAACATTATTGCACAGAGCTGTTAAAAAGGCCTCCTGATTGGCTCTACAAAACAGTTTTGTGCACCATGCTTTATGCAGGCATGGTTTTCAGGAAAAACTCCAAATATTCTGATGAGTGACCCAAGACAAAAGACAGCACAGGACTTAGAGCAGAGAAAATGTTTTTGTACTGTTGAGAAAATAGACACTTAGGTCTGGCTTCATTTCTTTCTGGCACAGGTAATTTATTAACCATGATCCACTGCTTAAACACCACTAGCAAATTAGGGCAATTATTTTCCTTATTCACAAAGTGATAGGAATGCGTAAAAAATTTAACCTAGAAAGTAGAGAAGAGAAATTGCTTTACAAACTATACCTCAAGAATTGCTCTACCAATTTTTTTCAAAAAGCAAGTTTTTTCCACCTTTTCTATTGAAAAAAAAGACTGGAAGACTGCTAGTATCTTTCAGAAAGTTATGAGCATTTTGAAATAATGAGACAAAATTAAAAAAAAAAGTTTTCAGTGTGCACTATGAATTCAACTCCTTATTTTTTCAGTTAAAAATATAGTTACAATAAAAATTTTCACTGCTCATGAGATATAACAACTTGCTTGACATTGGATGAGGGTGTGGGCAAACAGACAAACAATGCAGGAGAAGTGCTAGTCCAAATTGTGGTACGTATATTGAGTATTTAGGAAGCAAATAAAACTCTTGCCGTTTCTGGCTAGCTTTTCCTTGATTTTGCCCTGATTACAGGGCTAGGGAAGATATGTCCTATGGATCCAATCATCTCCAGTGATGGTATTTTTCCTGTATGCTGCAACACAGGAGAAAGCGTAAGGAACAAGCGTCAACTGATCCTACTTTATCCTTCTCTGTGTTCAGTGCCATACACATAATCTTCGTGCCTTTTCACAATATATGTGAAGGATCAATGACTCTGGTTCTCCCTGTTGTAGAACCATTTCTGGAGGAATGCAGGGATGATAATCTGTTTCCCCTGTAGAGCATTAGATGAAAGACTCATAAAGAGCATTGTTAGAAAAATACCTCGTAACAGGAAAAGAATAGAGTTGGAAAAAGAAGTAGGTTTCTGCCTTACTTTTCAGTACTTAATACCTCAAAGAGTAATCATGACTATTCCAGACTTTTAACGAATTATCAAAAATTATACTTCCCACTCTACCTGAAGAGTACACACACACACACAGCCCCAAAGAGGCAGGATATTTGACTGCAATTCCCACAGTGGGCTATCACTGTCTGCATTTTGAGGTTGATCACAGCAGCTGCAGTTTAACTTATATTTTTCTGCTCTGCTATATTGTTGCATGTCTGAGCTCATCTGCGTTTTGTCCTAATTCTGTACTACAAAAGAACACTAAAACTATAACGAAATTGTTTCATAAATTGCATTTCTAAGGACTCTCTGACTATTGCGGAATTCAGTGATATTTAAGCCATACAGTGCTTTATCTACCCTTTTCACTCACTTCAACTTTCCCAGCAAATGAGAGAAGTAAGCCATAGAGGTTTTTTGACTTTAAAAACACTTATTTTCTAGAAAGTCAGAACAATGGAAACAAAGTCTTTCAAAAAGTATCTACTGCTCACTATTGTGCTTCCAGAAATAGCACAGAAGCCTGAACTGTCCCATTTCCCACAGTTTTAATTCATTAGTTCTCCTTCAACTTTGAAAATTAACTTATTTCCTTTCCCACTTGTATTATGATGTCATACCACAAGCTAGCTATGACAGGACATCAAAGAAATTAACAGATCACCTAATTCTGTGATCTTGACAGCGGTGTGAAGAATATTTTCATGCCTCCTCTATTTCAACTTTGTATGCAGTGGGGATTGTCTGACATTTAGTAAATGCTATCATCTTGATTTCCAGAATTCTGTTCAGTGGTAGTAAATCTGTCCCCAAACAATCCACACTGTAGCCATTTTTTCATTTCCATGCATAGTTAAATTAAAGTTTGATCTGTGTGGGTTTGTAATCATTTTGCAGAGAGGAGTGGGGTGGTTTTTTTTTTTTTGGTGGGGGGGGGAATTGTTTGTTTGTTTGGCTTTTTTTGTTTTGCCTGTTGATGTTGTTGGTTTGGTTTTGAGTTTTTGTCCCCAGCAATGTATGACCTGGGAAAAATGAGGCAAGTGACTGAAACCTGTACGTGCAAAGGAACAGGTTTTCTTTTCATGGGCTGTTTGAACGCTGTCTGCCACACTGAATACATTGTCATCCTTCCTTGCTCCAATTTTGCTAGCTACAATCTGCTTCAAACAGAAAAGTAATATTGAGGAACCCTATATTTAGTCTTCTTGTAATATGGCATAGCAGCAGGACAGGTTCCATCAATCAGCTGGAGCTCTGCTATTTCCTTGATTGACATTAGCTGGAGAATCTCTTTTCTCGAGAGGTGAGAATCTAAAAATAACTCTTTAAATCTGACTCTGATTAGTTAGAAGACTTCATTGAGGGGAAGCCACCACTGGTTAATTTGAAAACACAGATTGAAAAACTTCTTGACTTTAGAGATGACACAGAAATATGCTCTAGATTTGGAGCATGTGCTTCATCAGTTCTGAAGACTTTCAACAAAACTTTCATTTTACTACTATTTTCAGCTTACTTAATGATAAAATCACACAGATATTTCTTTTCTTCTTTGGGAAAAAACTATGCCACTTTCAGAAGCAGGATTTGGAACATCTAGTCTCCCAGGAAAAATATGTTTAGGAAAGCAAAATTTTGTCTAGTTTCATAGTCCATAAGTGATTGCCAGCACCTGCAATAAACACTGGCCAATATGCTTAACTGCTCCATTTGATGAAACCAAATCGATAGAAAATCCAAATTAGGTGCCATAGTGTCTTAAGTAGAAGAATGCTACTACCCACACGTGGCTCCCCATTCTAAATGATGCTTTGGGAATGTGAGGCAGGCAAGCTCATAGGTCGATGCTGAAAGGTATGACCCTGCTGGCCCCATAGTTTGAAACATGCCAGAAGCCTGTGTACAAATAGTGCTCTTTTCCTCACTTCACAAATTTCAGCAGTTTAACAAGTCCCTGAAGTGAGGCAGAATGCAAAGCCTCATCCAAAGCATCACAACAAGAAGCTGGAAATCCTCTGGAGATCTGCAGTCCGCCAGTGCCTCCACTCTGCTGATCATGTCTAAGCTGTGCTGAATGAAGGTCAATCTTTCAATTAATGCCTATTCCACCATAACAAATTGCTTTTTTTTCCCTGAATTGATATGATATAGGAGAATTTTTTTATTATTAATAATTTAAAGGTTCTATCTTTATTCCCTTATCCAATGGCCTGCTTTAAAGCATTAGTGAAGAATACTAATAGGGCTACTTTCACATGGGATATGTTGGTGTAAGAGATAGTACCTATAATAAGGTTGAGCATGAGGCATAGGTAATCCCTAGGTACTTTGTGATATTTGATTTGATTCGTGGTCCTTTGCAAAAAAGGCAAAACATGCTTGAACCTGATAAATGTCCTGTAAGAGAAAGAAAAATGTCTATTGGTCAGAGAACAAAATTGCTCCCAAGGGGATATGTTGCTTTAAGAAAGAATATTTTCCATACTCAACTTATTGCTAATAGCACAATGAGCTAGAGGAAGAGACAGAGAAAGGTCAGATTGAGATGACTCTTCAAGCTCTTTCTATTTAGTCTGCGATAATGTAGTGTAATAAAGTTTTACAAAGAACAAAATCTTCCCATAAGTATCTTATTAACTATTAGCAGGTTTTGAGTGATTTAGTTAAAACACTGCTACCTTTATGCTTATAAAACATTTCAATAAACTTCACAAGTTTTTATTTCTATTTTCCTTATATCTTTTCCTGAGAGGAGCCTATATTTTCATTTACAGGTTCATAGAACCTAAAATTTTGGGATACTGCTCTTGCTTGTCTACAATCAAATTATTGCTATGAACAGCACTGCAGCTAACACAGCATGTCTTGCAATTGCATTCTGCAAGGCTCAGACCAATAATGGCAGAGGATATTTTTAATAAAGACAGTAGGCAATGTTTTTCCAGTTCTATTTGTCAAACAAAAGGTTTATTTCTCATCAGCACAACCTTGACTTAGCACCCAAACTCTCTCAACTTGATGACCTTGTGAAAGAAACAAGTTGAAGGTTCTTAGCATTGGAATTTTTTATTCTCCATCCCTACCTGTTTGGCTTCAAGTACCTTGTAGTTTGTGGATGTTAAAACACTATGTTCTTGAGGAATAAATATGCATATATCTAATAGTGTATTTTTTTTTTTTATTTCTAAGACAAGTCTTCTATTCCACAAGCACAAACAATTCTTTTGATTTTTTGATGATATGGTCCTCAGTGGACTCATGAATTTGGAAGAAGTTTAAAATTATTGAGAGAAGATGGAACTAGCTGAATATCAGTGAGACTGATGCAGTACAACAGAAATATCTGACACAGTGTTGAAGAGGACCCCAAAAGTAAGGAAACCTTCTGGAGATGACAAATAAAAGTTTTGAAAAGCATCTTCATGATTCACATAACTGGGCTATTTCTACTAACCATTATTCAGACTTTAAAGTGGAGATCTTTCTAGATGTTTAAAGTGTGAAAATGTCACCGCGACTGGTGGTGAGACAGTATATCCTAAAAGAATATAGGACTAAAGAAGCCATGTACCTCAGAAGTGAGATGTCTAGTATTCAGTAGAATTTCAGTCTTGCCACCCCTAGGGTAAAGCATTAATTATTTTAACTAATGAATGTGTTTCGGTAGGAAAAGGGTAAAAAAAGGGAAAAGTACTTGAAAAATTATAACATAGACATCTTTCACATCTTGGCGTTCTCTTGAAGTCTTAAATAATTACAGGAAAAGAAATGACACTGCTTGTCCTATGCTCCTCATGAAAGTGGCTGTCAGAAGGACTTCATCACGCAGACACCACACGCAAACTTACATAAACGCACAGAGAAGGTTTGCACTAATCTTCTAGTTATCACCAGCACTGAAAACACTACTCTTCCTTTTCTTCTTTTCGATAAAAACTGCAAGCATCTCCAAACTTTTCTCATTAACCTCTCTTTTCTATACTTATCAGCATCTTTTCCACATTGTTGGGGCCATTTTCCAAACAATTGTTTGAGAGAAGGGGAAAAGCCAAAGCAATAATGGGCTCAGGGTCACAACTGAGACTGTTCCATATAATAAGCAAACCTGAAACAGTAAACTGAGAAAGAAAGACGGAAGGAGAAGGAGAGAAAAGAAAATGCTGACTTGGGTCAGGGGTCAGTTCTCTGATCTCATTGTCAGCGCCTCTGCCTTTTGCGTTATGGAATTTGTCTTTCATTACCCTGTCTGCCACTCCTGTCAATACACCCTGAAAAGACTCCTCAATAGGAAATTGTAAAGTTCTGGTTGAGGTAACAGGGGGAACTACCCGCTAAAGCCAGCTTGTGGCTCACTGCCGTTTCCAGGGTCTCCGCTCTGGTGCCAATCTTCCCCCTGCATTATCTTCCCCCTGCATTGCCCAACAGAGCATCAACAGGGACTGCGAGGGAAGAGGGGTTACACAGCCCGCCACACCCCACCCCTTCCTCCCTGGCAGGGCATCCCTGCTGCTTGAGGGAATGTGGAGCTTTAATATCTGAGCCCCTCAAGTGCTGCAAAGACAAACACTGCAGGAACACCTACTAACACAAAGAACATTGCAAAATCATTTGTTTCACCAAGAGAAATAACATGATGGTCTTCTGAAACAAGAGATGAGGTAAAATGAAGACTCCAAGTGTGGTAACAGGAACTTTAGGCGTCATATACGATGAAGATATTTAGTGCTGGTTTATTCCCTCTAACTTCCTACCTTTAACAGACGGCGGATTTCCGTCATAGTTGAGAGAGTTATAATCTCCCCTGACATTTGTACTACATCAACCTATACTGAAGGCTTTTCCAGTTGAGTACTCAATTATCATTAGCACTGCTGAATGTCCCAAGGAGAGTTTTTATTTGGTACAAACTAATGAATGATTTTCAGTTTTCAAACCAAAATATTTGTATATTAAATTCCATTTGAAATGCCAGATTTTCTTTTGTTTTCAGTTTATCCTTCAATATAAGCAATACTGCATTTAAATGCTTTAATTTTTTTTAATTGGAAGTATTTTCTTAAAATTGGTGTAATCTACTCAAATTTGTGATGCAAACCCTCAATTTAGTTATATGACTGGTGAACTTATAATACCCTTCACTGAAAACATTTGCTTGAAATAAGGAATGACATGTCCACTCTGCTTCTGAAGTTCCAGCAAACTGTAATTAAAGCTTTGCTTTTCCTCACTAAAAATTTTTATTTAGACACAATCTAGATCACGGAAGGAAGGAAGGAAGGAAGGAAGGAAGGAAGGAAGGAAGGAAGGAAGAAAGGAAGTTGTTCAAGAGGGAAATAATTCATTCTTAGTGAGCAGCTTAAGAACATGACGTGATGTCAATTTGCTAGCCTTTGGAAAAAAGGAGAGGAGACAAAAGATGTTTTCATGCTCAAGCTTGTGATATTGGCATGAGTTATGCTCTATTAGACTTGAGAAGCTTCTTACAGAAGCCACTCGTGTTTCCTCCTTAGCCCTCCCCCCAGTCACAAACCTGGCCATGCAAACCCAATAGAACTATTCAGGAAGAAAAACTAACAAACCTCAAATGATGAAGGGAATTTCTCCACGATAGGAAAATTGAGACTGGACTTTTTTTTCCCTAAAATCATTATGTTCTCATTCACAGTGAAATGATTTTTTGGCCAGTCCTATTTGTCTTTGTTTTGCATAGTCAGATTAGTTCATCACAATGGATCTTTGTATCCTAACAAATCTCAAAAACTGATAGAGAATCTGATCCAATCTGGAATTTTTGAACATTACCTTAGAAATGAGAGCTCTTAATTGTTGTTTGAATCCCTGAATATCTTCTCATTGCTCCCCGAGACGGACAACTAATTGTGCTTCAGATGTTAAAATAGTCATGCAATACTATCTTCTGTACTTACTGAAGTGCAGTTGCTGGAGACTGGCCATCAGCAGGACAGACAATCACACTTTCCTAGTCAGGTGTACTTGGCAAGGGTCAGCATCTGAGGAGGCTTACATAATAAAGCCCTTCAGGGGCACTGATGTAGAATAAATGCTACCAAGCTCATTTGGAGAAAAAGTAAATGACACAAGTGTCCCCCTCACACCAAAGCAAGATGATTTATCTATTATGAAGTAGATCTAAATGCTGATACAAAAGTGAGCTTTGGAATGTGGAAATTTGGCTTTCCTCAGATCTCTTTATGTGCTTGCACCAGCGTAGGAAAGCATAGTACTGTCTCTTAGAAAAAAGCACTTGGGCCATTTATCTGTATCTTACTGGTAGGTAAAAAGTCTAACTCAACTCAAAAGTCTAACTGTGCCATTTCAGTACACAAAAGTGAATTTCACCCACAGCAATTCCACTAGCCAATTTACCAACACATGTTGTTTTACAGGGAGATCTATTAAATGAATTTGTCCTTCATTAATAGACACTATGTTATAAAGTTTCCCCCTATAGCTTTCCACAGCACACTTGCTCCCAATTTGGTTGAAGTCCAGTCTTTGCTATAAAGTGCAAAATACTTGGCTGCTAACTAAAAATATATAGCAAGCAAGAAACACTTTTTAATTAATATAAAAGAAGTAGTTGTATTATTAATAGTGGTACTGGGAAAAACTCAGTTTTATTTTTCCTCCTAAATTATTATTATATGTCTCCCACTGCTGGCATTTTCTTTGAAATAATCATCCTTTTTCCAAAAGGTAATGGATACTTTTACCGTCCATACTTTCCCTTTATGAGCATTTATAAGCCTCACTGCACATACTTTATCCAACAGGTAAGGTTCTACCTTATAAAAAAGCAATTTAGCTTTATAGATCTGGCAATACTGAACACTTGGTTAAATGAAGGGTGCCTTATTTAAGAAATGGCATATCTGAAAAGGCCTGTTATCACAGCTTTAAGTCAGTGTAAAAACACTATCCAGTACACTGCTTTGATATGGACGGAAACCATTGCTTCTGGCATATTCTCACATTTGTGGGTGCTGGAAATCTTACCGTATATGCTTTTGCTTAGCTGGAGAAAAGATGGTGTATATCTTGAAGATGATTTTTTTATTTAAAACTGTGTTCTTTTGTTTAAGAAAACATTTGTACAGAAATTTGATATATTAATTGCTTAAGTTTTTAAGATACATTGCTTTTCAAAATAAGGGACTTCAAAGGAAGCATTTCTAGAACAAGATTGAATCATAATGAAATTTTATAGTATTAAATGTTACACTTTCCGTATTCCAATCTTAGCCAATTTAACATTCAGACATCCCAAAACTGTGTTTATTTGAAAGAAAAACAAGTCAGAAATGGCAGAAAGTGGTAATTAAATACTAGGGTTTATAATGTTAATGAGATTAACATTTTATAACAACCTCAGGTTATTTTATATTATTTTTAAGCTGGCAGAAAATAAAGTATGCAAGTACTGGGGCATTTGAGGGTCACTTCGGGAGTTGTGCCTATAGTCATTTTTTGTTAGAACATTAACTGACTGACTTTAAAAGATCATCTGTTAAACAGAATAAGAGTATTCTTGCACAATTTAAACCTCAATAGGAGTCCTTTATTTGCATTCAGCAAACAGCAGTATCTTGTAAAACTCTTCAAATTTTTTTTTAGTTTTGTTTTTGGCAGGGTGTTAGTTAAAAATAATATAACTTTATTTTATTTTGTGGTTTGGTTAGGGTTTTTTTTCAGAATGGGGTGCTGGGGTTCTGGTGTGTTTGTTGCTTTAAGCTGGGACTTCTTTGTCTCCTAATGATAATTTAATTTGAAAAGGAACAGACGATCTTAGTCTTCAAAGCAACAATCTCTCCTAACTTTTGAAATGTTCCCGAAGATATCCAAAAAACCTTTCAGCTTATTTGTCCTGGCGATCCTTTTGCAATGACAAAGTTGGGGAAGTTTCTTACAACTCTCTATTATTGCATTTTGTAAACAATTTAGTTGCCAGTCCTTTAGAGCTGTTGTCACCCATAATCCTCTCTTGTGTACCATTGACAGAGTGACCTTCATACTCACTGGCTCATCCATCATACAATGAACTTTTCGCTCTACACCATGCTCATCCCTTCCGAGTAGGGAGAACCTTTGTCCGCATCCCACTTTGCCATTCACTGGAGATTCTGTACTTTTGCAAATGTGTATCATGAGAAATGAAAAAAGGAGGAAGTGGGGAAAAAATCACTAGTTCAGCACCTTTGAAAGTAAGTACAGATGGCTAGCTTTAAAGCACATCTATCATCCTCATTTGGAGCTCTTTATCCAATAGGCCGCCCCCACTTGTGCTGCCCCACTAGACAGAAGACACCTAGTGAATCAGTAACAGTGAAAAACAAATTGCCATTTGAGAAAAGCAGTTTTCTTGCATTGCAGGATGCTCTGACATCCCTAAATTTAAGGGTCCCAGTGAAAAGAGTTTGGTTTTTAAATCATAAGCAAACTCTTTAAATGAAACATATTAATAATTGAAGATTAATTGATACTTTCTATCTTTCGTAATTGGCAAAGTTTGCTTTCCAAATGGCTACACAAAACATTATTAAGGACAGAGGATTCATCCTGTTCACATATTCATGTCTTGAGTACATGCACTTGAGTACATGCACTTGAGTACATGCACTGGTCTTGAGTACTCCTGCACTAAAATATTTCTTGCTCCTCCAGAGAATAGGTTAAAACATTCAATTCTGGTGCCATTCTAATCTCAGGTTTTTAAAGTCACCTCTTCAGCTGCTTATGTGGATATGTTCTATGTGGATATAGAACCAGCAGAGAGTATCAATAACTATGTGGTGCCCCTGGAAAAGAACAAAAGGAAATGTTTGCCCTTAAGTTAGCACATGACACAATGGAATAGAATATGAAGTGTCTTATTGGATCCCTATGACTTGCTATTGTTTTACCATTAGGGTTTTTGAATTTTTTTCCAGAGATTTTTAGAAAATGTTTAAAATAATATACATCTATTCATTCTTTTAAATTATATATGAGACAATAAATCATAGAAAGACCCCAAGCTTAGAAAAGGGGAAGAGGGCTATTTAGCTGTATAGCTGATGGGAGAAACTAAGGACTGGCAATGGTACATCACTGACATTTTCAGATAATGAATATAAGTAGATTTGGTTATGTTTAAAATTTTGTTTCATTTTATTCATGAAGGTAGAGTTATACTCCAAACATTTCCTATTTGCTATTATTTTTCACAGTTATATGCAAGAAAGCTTGCATTAAAAGTCCTGTTTACAGAACATTATGAATTAGGTATTTCCCAAGAATTTATCTGCCTTTATTAAAAAAAAAAACAAAAAACACACCAAAAAAACTCCACCAAACCAAGCAAAAAAGACAAAAACCCAAAAAACCACACCCCAAACAAAACAACAAACCTTTCAGACTAATACTCATGACAGGAAATATAATTAGGTTATAAATGCCCTGTGAACATCTTTTTCTTTTTTCCCCATTTCAGTGGAGAGCCTTTCTACTTTGTCTCCTAGAATTTTAGTGTCTTTATAAACCCAGAATCATGGACTTGAACTCTCTCTCAGAGATGTTGACACAAGTCAGATTAACATAGCCTGAGTAATTTCCACCAAAGAAAGTGAGTAAGTACAACACAGGAGCAAGAAGTATCTCACTCGAAATCATTCACTTGCCAAGGTTTGGTCAGGCCTTACACTCATTCACTGGTATTTTCTCCAGCCTTGCCTCCTAGGTGCTTAACCTGTGAAAGTGCAAACCTTTATTTCCCTGTTGCATATATTTCCTCATCAGAAAGATTTCTAATTTTAAAATTGTGGCTTATAGTTGTATCTAAATAGAGAGAAAATATAAGAGAGTAAAATATTTTTAACGTAAGCCTTAAGTAGCAAAAGTAGTAGATAAATTGAAGATTAATTTGGGCATGCATGTTTATCAAAAGCTAATTTTATTTTAATTTTTTTTTCTAATTACACTCTTTCCTCTTATATGGACCTTTTAAAATGATTTTGTGTGATAATGTGTCAGGAAAGCTTGTCTTCCCTCCTTCTATGGGTAAATTATATTACTACTTTCTCTACAAGTTCATAATAAACAATGCACAGCTTTGAGAGTGAGCTTCAGCAGATTAAGGAAAATTACTTGAGGTAAGCACCTGTAAAGTACAAATGCCTTTGAAATATCTCTTTAGACTGTATTTTTTTAGGCCTAACTTCCACTTTGTTGGGATGAAACCTCTGCTGTCCAAAGAACAGAAGTGCCTCTTAGTTACAGTGGATGCCAATGCAGAAGATATTCCTCATTTCTACTGATTAGCAAAACAAGGAGCTGTCAAAGTAGACATGATCTGCCAGGCATTGGGTGAGAGAAAATAAACAATACCTGCAAGCGGAGTACACTTGTTGCTTCTCTTCAATATTACATCCACTTGCACTCGCCTGAATGTTTACTGGCCGAACATTTGGGACCCTACTGCCCAGCTCAGAGACTGAATACACACAAGAAATCAATTTGCACCTCATCAATATAGCTGTGAGGTTAAAGGTTGGGATTCCCTTCCCAATACCTTAATGCCACGACAAGAAATTACAGAAGCCTTATATATCACCTAAAGACAAAAATCCTCTTTACAACACGAACTAATGCATCAGCTACTGAGAATCTTAGTTTAACCATTGAAACTAATCTCTATATAACTAATAAAAGTCAGAGAGAACTTTATCATTGAATTTCCATTCACTTACACAATCAGCATGCAGGGTGAACAATAGAGAAGAAACAATATACTGTGGCATTTCTGAAGGGAATGACTGCAACAGGAGACTACTATGAAGAAAAACCTTTTGCAAGTAGAAAGGACGGTACCAAACAGTTTGAGTTAATACCGTTTTTGCTGTTTTTCTGCCTTGTCTCTCAATCTTAAGTCAGCTGAGCAGCAGCTTTCTTAGTGGGAAAAAACAGGAGGAGGTCAGGCGGAATGACCTCCTTCTTTTGTCTCCCAGTGGCCTGCCTCCCATTTACTACACCTTTTGACATCCTTAAGTAGATATCTCTTTAAGTGTTCAGTCAGTAAAACAAACTGCAATGCAGGCAAAGGAAAGGGGGGTGGGGAAAGAAGTGCACACTCTAGGGCTCGGATCGAATGTGAGGCATGCACAACCCGTAAATGCTTCTTATATCTTCAGCCACTGACCAAAAATAGTCTATTATTTCATGTATTAAAAAAAAACTAATTTACAGTTTACTAACCAACTACTGCAGCTTTCAAACTGTGTCATTGAGAGTCACTTGGGAGAAATGCCATATTCTAAAATAAGCTCTGGAGCTACATCTCAGGGAAATCTCTATTCAAATTTGTTAATTCAGCAGCAGTATTTTGGGTGTTAATAACTTGACTAATCAACTCAGAGTGAGGAATGTTAGTGTGTACTGTACTTAATGAATCCATGCAATTCACATATGAGAAATCAATTCATTGAGTAGTCATGGTAGTACCTATGCGAGATATGTTATAATGGGATCTATGGCATGGAGTATATTATTTCAAGAGTGTTGTGGAAAAGTTCAAGATGTTCTGCAAAACTTTTAAGAGCTTTTTTTAATTTGTAAATTACACATTTCACATCTCTTGCTATTATCCATTAATTAAGCAGTTTAAATATTATGCTATGAAAAGAAATTCTTAAATAAATATCAGACGCAACTCATGCACTTTAAATAATCAGAACCATAAATTTTAACACCCTGGATGTACCTGTTTTTATCTGTAATCCCTAAAAGAGAAACCTGAAAGATGTGGATAGCATTTAGGACTTCAATAATTGGTAGAGAACTTTACAAAAAAACGGATTTTAAACGTTCAAATATTACTATGAGCCCTGTTCAACATACCAAAACATTGGTGAATTTTTAGTTTCTCAGAATTCTTACTAATTTATTCTCTGATAGTCACAGAGTTAAAGCTGACAAGTTGAAGCTGACCTAAAGTTCTTATGTTTATCAGTTAATCAGTTAATTTCAACATCCATATAAACTGGAACGTCCAAATACAAAAAAATTTTCATGAAAAAATAAGTTTTTTTGGAAGATCAGACTCATATAGCTGCAATTGGGTACATATCTTTCTTTAAAGTTTAATTTTCTTGAATGACATTTCCTTTAAAAAATTGGGAAAATGAAATTGTTTTTCATTATCTTTTTCTGAATCTTGCTGTGCAGCTCTCCATGCAGTATGTTTTAAAGCAACTTCCCAAATAGAAAAACTGCATTTTTTACCAGTACCTTGTTATTCAAATTTGTTATTTGTAATACAAATCAATCCCTACTCAAAAAAAAAAAACTCTAGGTAAACAAATTATTAAGAGGTTGTATATGGCTTATATTAGTGAAACATGTTATTTTCTATTGCTGCACGTAAACACTGGTTTGGGCAAGCCAAACTAGGTTTTAGTGCTGAATCAGATGAATGGAACAAGAAAATATTAAGAAATCAATTTTTTGTCATTAAAGGTGAGCAAATATGAAAGAAATACAGAGACATCAGGTATCAGATATGCTAATAACAAAAGAATTCAGAAAAACTAAACATCAATGATACATTTAAAGAAGTAAGCAATCAATGTTAGCACATGGCACTGGCACATACTGGAAGAAGGCAACACATAATGTAGATTTGAAGGCGCTGTTTCCTTTGAAATTAAATCTCTGGGTAGCAATAAATGGCACAGAAGATCCTACCTGGGTTTGGTCAAAACATTTTAACAAACTTTATTTTTTCAGTTACTTCTTTGGCAAAGCTAAGCCTTTCTGCAATGACATATATATTTATAAAGCTTTTGATGGGAGAATTCCAGAGGTTTGTGGTATATCTGGATGTTTTAAAACAATCTCCTTTAGGGAAAATACAGGAATTTTGTTTGCCCCATGGATCCAATCAGCTGCATCAGCGAAATGCCACTCACTACTAAGCCCTTCCAAAAGGAAAGGTATTTAACTCGGAGTAGGCAGTGTGATGACATGGCTTCTAGTGTGGCTTTATTCAGCATCATACTTGCAGGCAGAAAAAGTCCAGGATGGCACCTTATGATGCAAACATTTCTCTAGAAGCAAACGCATTACATTCTCCTGGTTAGGGGCAGCCTGACAGCACACTGTCCATAGTTCAGTCACCAGAAGATACTCTGTCTCAGAGACATCCTTTCTGGAGAAAGGTGGAAGAATGAAGGAATCAGCCTCCACATTCTAAAAACTATTTACGAAATTCTGATATTTTAGAGCATGCTATAGGAAATATGATGACAGGATATATTGTTTAGACACTGCAGATATAACCATCCCTGAAGTATGTAAACTTCTTTTTTTGGGAACCATCTTCCGCTTTAGATGTATTAAAAGAACAGACTTATTTTATGTTCACTTTTCAAAATTTTGATGGTCATCTGATCATAAAAATTTCCTTTTTTTTGGTCTACATTTGACAAATGAAATTTATTTGCATACTTAGACAAGGTTACAACACATTGTGAAAATGCTCTGCTTTTTTTATGAGTAATTATTTCAAAAGCAGTTTATGTAAGGGAGATGCTACTAACATATTTTTCTCTTCAGTGGTTAACACATTTCTTAAACTGGCCTTCTGAACTCGGCATTTTCTCTTCAAAATGTCCCATTAATTCCTATTAGGGAGCTACTAGTAAAGAAAATTGCATGTTAACTTTTATCAATCTGTATGAATAAATGTTAACCGTTCTCAGTTAAAAGCTCTCCTTTTAGCTCCACTCAAGTGAAAACACCTAAAGCAGTGCACACGTTGGCAAATCATTCAGAAGATTAATGCACTTAGGCCTGTACAAAGAGTTAGAGATGTGAATTAGCATTATAGATTTTAATTTGAAATGATGTCAGTCTTTTCTCAGCTGCATTGTAGTGCAAGGACTGCCATCTGCTTATAATAATGAATCTGACAATCCACGTAAATGTGATTTGCTGCTTCTTTTGCCAACATAATGGCCTGGATATTGATCCTAATGGTGAAGCAGTTTCTGCCATTTTATTCAATAGAAATGGGAGGAGAGGCTGAAAGAGAGAAATTTCCAGGATTTTTTCTGGAATGACAGTTAAGAACAGAGCGGTGGGGTTTTCGCTATGAGAGGGGACAAGGATATATCTTATTCTCTTTTTCTTTTTCCTGGAACAAACGCTGGGACTTACAAGTCCAAAAAGGAAAAAAAAAAAAAAAAACAAAACCAAAAGAAAAAGTGAACATCTGTAAGGAAAAAGAGCTCAGAACAAGAAGATAAAATAAAGCCTCCCTGTAGAGATGTTCATTTTTCCTCCTGTTGCTGATAACAATCAAGATGGCATTTGGGGGAGAAGGAAAGAGTAAGGCAAGTTTGGAGCCAGACAGTGCCTCTGTGCTGTGAGAATGAGATGTCTGAGGTGCAGCATTTTGTCTCTCTCTCTAATTTCTTCATGAGCACTTGCACCCTTGAAGAAAGGCATTGGATAGCACAAGCAAAGTGTCAGCCATAAATCACAGATCTTAGAGGAAACTTCTGTCCATCTAACAGTAACGCAGGGATTTCATGCCTGCCATTTTCATCACCTCAGTGCAGAATTGCAGGTGTCCCTCAGGATGGCTTTTCTCCAGGAAATGGAACCTTGTTTCCCAGGAAGTGCTCAGACATGGAGCTGTCTAGAAGAGAGGCAAGGGGCTATTTCCCTAAGCTACAACCATTATTATGTCTAAGTTGATTCCAACTCCACTGTTAATGTGATTTGTGCTGGGCCCAACAGTATTACTGTACCTTTATAAGAGGGTGCATGGCGTTTCCATGACAGCCAGGAGAGGTAGGGATGGAAAATGCCATTTGAGATAGCCCAGAAGTGTTTGATTGATACAAGACATAAGGTCAGAAGCTTTAAGTATCAAACTCCAGTAACACTCAGTCCGATTTTCTTTTAAAAGTGAAGTTTACAAGTAGTGGCATGTCAATTTTTAAGAGATTTTAACCAAAGGAGATAAAATATAAAGATGCTGTTAATTTTACCTCAAACAGTTCCTGCACAAGTCAGTGTGACTTCAGTGACTGAAATACTAATCTCCATGGCAATTTATAGTGGTTGCTCACACCTACACTCAAATTTTACACCATAACAAAGGGTGATATATGAAGCAGCTTATACATAACTCCATTTCAGAACTGTTCCTTTACTTCGAACAGCTTTAACTACTTATTTTTCAGCTTTCATTTCTAACCTTGAAGATTGCTACATTCATAAATGGAACAGGCACTGCTCATTTCAAGATATCCTCAACAATCCATCATCTTCATGTCATTTGATCTCCCAGGACTACAGTTTTCAAAAAGTGTTCTCGAAGTGTAAAACCACCTACAAGTAAGAGCTGCAGCATGCATGTAGAATTTTTGTAATATTCTATCAAGACTAACCACAGAGCCTCCTGATTTAATATAGAACATCCTAGAATATCTTGTATCCTCTGACTTATCTGAAAGAAATTTATTTCCCACAGAGCAGTGCAGAACTGAGTAAAAGACAGTAAGAGGAAGAGAACCTACACAAAAATGGTGAACGAGAAAGAAATGGAAGACAAAGAGTAAATTCCAAATCAGTTTCCAACAAGCTTATATAAGAAGCATAAAACTTTTCCAAAACAGCACAATACTTACACTCCAATATTTTTTCTGATGATTAGTGATAATAAAAACCACCAGTGATACTCAGCTGACAGTCAGAAAAACCCACCTGCCCTGAGGAAAGTAGGCAAACAGAATTTTGCGTAACCATAGAGAGATGTTATTCTCAGACGTGAGTATAAAATGAATGTGACTTATTACTAATGACCTGTGTGACTGACACAATAAATCTCCAACTGAAAAACGTCTTTGATTTCAGAATGAAGGACAAAACTGTTTTCTCATCTTTTCTCCTATTATTCTCATCCAGTGTTTCTGCTCAGGTAGCAGCAGACAAGCAGCTTTAACACAGGCCCTTTGTATATTGAACCTTCATCTTTCTGCAGTGAAGATTTGCTTTTCCACAGGTGTTCCCCAGTTTGCTCTTCCTAGAGTTGTATTTCCAGTTGTTTTCTTTTTCTGAGAGGAAAGGTCAGGTTAAAAAAAAAAAAAAAGTTAAAATTTATATCACTCCAGAATTTCCCTATGTGGAAATCATTAGGTAAAACCTGTTTGCAATCAGAGTGGATGCCTTTAGAGGATGGGGATTGGATCCGGATGCCTTCTATCCTCTTTGGTTAGTACCCATTAGCCATATTTCACTACTGTTTAAGCTACTATAAGCTATCCAGATGTACATCTCTTTTTTTATTCAACCTTCTGAACTCCCCTGCTATAGGAAGAAGGACAACCATTTTACTTAGGTACAAACCAGTAGGAGGAGAACTCGTGTTCCAGTCCCAGTTTGTGAGGCTGTTGGTGTGTATGCTGCAGAATCTCAGGACTAGCTTGTTTGTATCTCAGTAAGCTTTTTTAGTAGGCACATTTTCCTGACAAAGAACATTAAAACTGAAATAAATACCTTTAAATCTGATGCAATACCTATATTATTTTGGACATCTCTATAATTTCTTTTACATTACACCAATATTTGTGTATTCATGCACATGTATATGAAAAAAAAGCCGTCAATATACATAGTCTAAGCATATAGCAGATGTTCATTTATAGCTTGGGCATATGCCTCAAACTAGATAATCCAGCTCCAGGAAAGAGTACTGGGAAAGCTTACTGCATGGTGACAAACACAAAATACTTCTTCACATGTTGCCAAATCTTCATTTCTTTTCAAAAGGAAATTACTATTAGAGTGAAAAAAAATGTCAGCTGGAATTGGAACAAATACATCTTCAAAAATAAAACTGGTGTGCAACTCTTGATATGAAGGTACCCTACCAAATCTCTCCCAGATGTCAAGTAGAATCACTGCAGCACATTGTCCACCCTGAGGTAATGCCCATAAACATCCACATTTTATAGACCCATAGAACATTCTGGGTCGGAAGGGACCTTAAATGTCATCTAGTTCTAACTCCTCTGCCACAGGGAACCTTCCACTAGATGAGGTTACTGAAAGCCCCATCCAGCCTGGCCTTGAACATTTCCAGGTATGGGGCATCCAGAGCTTCTCTGGGCCACCTGTTCAAGTGTCTCACTACCCTTGCACTACAGAATTTATTCCTTATCTCTAATGTCAACCTTCTCTCAGTTTAAAGACATTGTCCCTTGTCCTATCCCCTACATGCTTTTCTAAAAAGTTCCTCTCCAGCTTTCTTGTAGGCTCCCTTCAGGTACTGAAAGGCAGCTTTAAGGTTTCCCTGGAGCCTTCTCTTCCGCAGGATGAACAATCCCAACTCTCTCAGCCTGTCTTCATTGGAGCAGTGCTCCAGCCCCCTGATCATCTTCGTGGCCCTCCTCTAATCTCAAACTTACTGTTTTGGGCATCATTAGCATCATGTCTTTTTGAATATTTTTTTCTGAGAAGTGGAAGAACACCAAGACACCTAGAATACTATCCTGCAAATTAAAACAGAAACACAGATTTTCTACCTTATGTGAAGCAGAAGGGGGTCTGGACTTGAGTCAGGTCTGAACTCTGCCAGCAATCCCCTGAGGGGCCAAAACTAAATAGACTTCATTTGTCTGACAAGAAAGGACTTCATTCTGGAGAGACTTTTCAAAGCTTCTGTCCAGGAAAGTTATGGGATAAAAAAGGCACAGTGTTCAATTGTAATTGTCATTTTTTTGTAATACATCAGTAAATGTGTGGTATATCATTATACCTCCTAGCACATCTCATCCAAACCTTGCCTCTCTTCTTCAATTTAACAATACCTCCTTTTTAGTAACCACAGTTAAAAACACTGAGTGGGAAGAGCCGGTTTTTGAGTTTACAAATATAAGCAGCCAAGAAGATTTTTGTGGAGGAAAAAAAAAAGAAAAAAAAAGTGTTTGTTGGTGTTTCTTAATCAGCAGAAAAGGAGCAGCTGTCAGCCTGCTGGAATTCAGAATTTAGATGAGCTGTGAGGCCACACTTCTGCTACCCCGCATCTGGTTTGGAAACAAAGAACAACCTGTCTTTGGTTGCTCTCATCTTGTAAGTACAACTACCGCATAGGTAATTAACACTCCATGATAAGGGCTCAGTTTTGCATATCTTCATTTCTACTGACTCTTCCACAATGTAAGTCTTCTTCCCTCTTTCATTTAAAACAAAGGCTATGCAGAGGAAAGGAAACCTGAATCTTTTCTGATGCTGAGGGGAAGTGAGGTAAATTTACTTTTTCAGTTCATTTCCTGGAGAGCACACCATGGTGTATAATACTTTAAATGTATTTTTTAATCTTATCCTTTAAAGAGGAAGAGTACTTCTTCCCTTCCTCTCTAAAATGTTTAGAGATTAACTGTCTGTGAAGCACGTGGTAACTAAGGGCGGTGTTTTTAAGGTACCACGGAAACATAGAATGACCTGGGTTGGAAAGGGCCTTAAAATCATCTAGTTCCAACACTCCTGCCACGTGCAGGGGCACCTTTCACTTAGACTAAGCTGCTCAGAGCTCCATCCAACCTGTCCCTAAAAACTTCCAGGGATGGGGCAGCCACAGATTCTCTGGGCAACTGGTTCCAGTGCCTCATCATTATCACAGTAAAAGTTTTTTCTTAATATCTAAAATCTAAATCTACTCTCTTTCAGTTTGAAGCCATTAACACTTCTAATGTCACATCCTGGTGCTATATAATACAGATATTATTTCAATATCTGTATTATTTGTGTATTAGTATAGAGCAGTATTATTTGATGTTGTATATAATATGAGTTCATTTGTTGTGTCTATAAAGTGATGAGCAGAGATTCACCTCCACAGGGGAATGAGATTTCTCTTATTCTTTGGTCATCTACAACAAATTCTAGGCAGAAGTCATTCAGCACTGCTGGGTACAGGCCCTGTGGTGAATACTGGGCTTCGTGGGCAGCAGAGGGGTAGAGGTGACAGACTTTTGCGCTTTGTAGCTTGATCACACACGGTCAAAACAGCTTGAACTTCTACAATTTCAGTCCACGAACTCATCATGAACCATGGATTTTTGAAAGGTTATGAAATCCAAAGTTGCAGCAAGAAGGACGTATTAAGGCAACACTGTCAATAAGATAAAGAGAAAAAACCATCGTAAACCTGTGATTATTCTGTATTTTAACACTCATGACAGATTTTTTTTCCTCTGTAATTTTAGGAATTGAACCTAAGTGCATAGATATCTTACAATCTTATAAATTGCTTTTTAACTCCTAGTAAGCAGACTTTTTTTTAACATATTTTCTCATAAAAATGCTTAGAAGTAGGAAAAAAATCCTAGTGAGACAGTTTAACCGAAGTTTGGATCTTTGTTTTATTTCAGTTTCAGTATTTCACAGTCCTTTTCTGCTTAACTGTCAAGTGAAAGATAAGGCTGTCATGCTGTCTGAATAACAAAAGAAATACAATTTTCTTACACTAAAGTGTACTGGCCTTGTGCCACTGTTAAAATTAAATTTGTCCAATACCAGTTAGCTGCAGCAAACATTTTTATGGCAATAGTTGGCAAAGAGAAGAGGTCTTTCTGGGGTTTTGTGTTGCTCCATTTCTCTGAAACAATGGGAAGAATTGACACTGTCTATTTAGTGTAGAAGATACACTGTCAAGTAAAGCAAGACAAATGTGATGTCCTCACTGATTATTTCCTTAGATACTAAATCAATGAGCTTATTATCACAGCAATTACATTACTAATGTAAACAGATGCTATGTGTAGAAAACTGGTTAACAATAAGGTAGGCAGAGTGCAGGGTTTTTTTCTGTTACACAAAAACAATATTTGGAGTGTGTTATACTACAAGTAACATTCGATCTCCAGTTCATATGTGTCATTTAACTGAATATATGCTCTATCACGTGATTTTACATGAAAGAGAGAGGTACTGTAAAAATGTACATAATTAAAGTTTTACTTGTGTAGTCTTTATTACCAGTGTTACTGTTCTTATCTATATCAACCATTAATAAAATTCAGGGATTCTGAAATAAAAAAGAAGTACTAAAATTCTGATCACAAATTAACTCTGCCAATTTTCTTAATGCAACTTGTTATTTAGTTTATAATAAAATCAAAGTGGGGAAAAATGTTGTATAATGGCCAGTATTAGTTTCACATAACTCAACTTGAATTTCCCATCCTTTCTTCTATTTTATAAATAGCTATCTCTGAATTTCTAAAGCCTTCTCACTTCTGGTAATTGCATATGTGCTTTAGATATATCTAGTATGCATAAAATAAATCACTGTAAATACAACAGCATTTATAAAGACGTGTCTTTTTAGCAGAAGGCAGTTCCTACCTATGAAACAATTCAATCAGCTCTTAAGCTTTCTGAATACAGGTGGGTATTCAGGATATGCATGGTAGTAATCCAAAACAGTAATGGGGAATCACAGTAAATTGGTATAAGACTTCTGTAAGAAAGGACCATTAACCAGTATTTGACCTAATAGCAGGACACTTCTACATTATACTGTGGTCTTTTGAGTCAAAGGAGTGGAAGGAGTCTAGCAAATACTAATAAAGAACATACGGAGCTGGTCTAGATATAACAGAGATCATGTCAGAAAACAACTTGTCAGAAAACACTGTTTCACCAAGCGCAAAACTTTAAATGAGAATGCTGATCACAGAGCTCTTACTACAGAGAGTTTTGACTCCACTGAATGCAGGCAGTGAAAAGCTTCAGAATTTTTTTTTCCCCAAATTGGATTAAAAACAAATGGCAGATAACAAAGCCTGCAATTTCTCTTTTCATCGCTTTTATTATATATATCACAGCAGTGAAAGAAGCAGTCATCTTTCTCCCTACTTTGCTATTTCATGAAAATATTGACATGGAAAGGTTCCTGCTCGTCATCATGTTAAATCAAGCCATAGTTTAATAACTCCAGTTATTTTCTAAGGCCTTTTTGAAGCAGTGAAATCTTTTTCTGAGTCATTTAGGAAGGCTCTTTAGGTAAACTGTGTTCTCTAGTTTCTATAAAAAGCTGATTTCTAATCAAATATAATCAAAAAAAGCAGTATTTCCTCAAAGGTTAAGTGAACTACTAATTTGAACACCAAGAATGAGCCAAAAGTTCCTGAGCTGCAGCCACAGGTCATATTTCTCCATGAGCATTGCAAGAGTTTATTTTCATGAGATCTTGAATGTGCTAACATGTTTGGAAGTAGACTTAGATAAGATATTTTCATTCTACAAATGCATCACATATGGATTGTTGGTACATGTGTACCAACAACCTCTGAGTGCATTTTTTCTGGTTTGGCACTTGATTCTCTATTGCTGGAGAGAGAAGTACTGTTACTACTGCACCATTGAGGAGAGTGGGTGCAGGACAAACCTTAGCAACAACACCCTCGAGCATCCATTCACAGGCAGCGTAAGATTTTTAGTCTTGTCAACCAACTACCAAGATAAATCTTCCCTGGAAATCAGTCAAAACCATTTTTCTTTTGTGGAGACTGATTTCCATGACATATATCAGTCACAGCTGTTTATAGTCACATGTATATTTTGTGCTAACTGTTATCATCTGGAATTTTTAATTCAAAAATAAACCATTTCTGGTAAAGTTTAAAAAAATCTCTTCATAAAAAAAGGATAGAGATCAAGTGGAAGATGTTGATAAATTGCAGTCTTTTTATGGAATACCTAATACAGAATAAAATAGCCTTAAACTGACAAATAAGGGAAATTACAAATGTATTTATTTTTAGTAATAAAAAAACTAACAACCTGGTACATCTTTGAAAATGTCGGGGAAGTTTCAGATAAAAGACTTCATCAACGTTTACTCAGAGACCACTCCCAATTAAAGAGAAATAATTTGCAGAAGTTCAAAATTCATTAAGATTTCTCTATGCAATAAATAAATCTTCTACAATATAAATTGCATTTATTACATGTGGCAGATACAGTGCGGTTATATCTCTTTTAATATCTGTTAGCTTTAGTACACAGCATTGGTCTCTGTCTTCAGAGAATTTCTCTCCCTCCTGCAAAATTTAATTCGCTGCTTTTGAAATACTCGAAAAAAACAGCTCCTTCTTAAAGATAATTTTTGATGAAACGTAATATGTCTTTGTTTAAAACCACAAACTAGGCATATCATCAGTGACAGTGTCTGTTCTTTGTGACCGAATACCTCCTTGGCTTTCCATATACTGATTTCTACTGCTGAGTTTCACTGCTCATCCAAAACACCTGTGAAGAAGATGAGTATTCAGTTCCCCAGTTTACTCAGAAAATAATTATAAATTTGGGTCAGATTACTAGGGAAATATTGTTGCAATATTTCAACAACTTGTTTTAAAATTAGGTGTAATCTGAAGCAAAAATCTTGCGGGAGGAGTGACAAATTCATGTTTTCTCTTTTCTGGAATTTTTGACGTCTTGAGAAAAACGTTCTAGACATGAGTTTATCATTAAAGGTAAAAAACCATTGTTTTCAAAAAGAAATGTTTATAGTCACTGGTAGTTGTTATTCCAGTTTTCCACATGCATATTTCAGAGTCCATTAATTTACAATATTATTATATAGGTTGCTATATGCTGTAACTTCATAACTTCATTTTTATTGCGAGACAGAAATTGTTCCATAAGAACAGAGACCAAATAGTTTTGCCATATTCAGCACATGGAATCTCTCTTTCTGTGTTTTCATATGTATATATAGTCACTTTACTCATTGTATGCATTACGATCTTTATACTAAAAATATTAAAACTTTTTAAATCCTTTTGAAAATCCATCATTTTTATGTCTATGAAGAAAATATATAACCTTTTACAGACACAGCTGACTGATATTTTTTAAGAAATGGCAGTACGTATTTATTACTTCTATCAGTGGTTAATAAATAAGATAAAGGTTTTTAGTTTTGTGGTTTTAATTTCTTTTAAAATCATGTTTATTACATTGGACATAATAAATCAAATTGTTTTCTATCTCATCCACTGTCCTAGCAGTTCTATTGATCGGTGATGAATGAGTCCCCAAATTGCCTACTGTGTGTTCTATTCATGCTCACTGCATTGCTTGTTTTAGCTACGCTTATTGTGAGACACAAAAAAAACCCAAAAGTAAAAACAGCAAAGCTGCAGGTGTGGGAAAATTAAGAAGCTTTGCCAAGGAAGGTCAGACTTTGGATAGGCTGAACAGCTCTGAAATACTCTAGAGACTGACTTAAGGTGTGAGACATCTGCCTTTTATTTTCTTACTGTATCTTAACTCAGACAATTGCAAATCAAAAACTAGAGGTCTTTTAGAAGTTGGATCACATACTGAGGAACAAAAGGAAATTTTAAGTTGACTCAGGCAACAATGATAAACATATAGAAAGGGGATATTCTCTCCTTTCTTTTTATGGTACATATGCTCCTCAACAAAGTATTTATAAAAATAAGTAGAAGTCCATTTCCTCATGAGTGGTTTTCTACTTTGTTCTTTCACACACTCCCAAAGGCTCATCACCACTCATGACATTGAAACCTCGGTGCAGCACTGGATACTCTTTGTGCTCAGAGAAGATACACCAGGTCCTATAAACCACGCAGAGCTGAGCAGTGTTTAAATCACTTTTGCTTATTGCTGTGCATAACAGATAACAGATAACTCTCAGAGAAGCCAGCCTTGAAGCATGTCTTCAGGAGAGCTAGCATAGGTTTCACTTTGCCCTAAAGATAAATTTCATTCCAACTTTTAAAAGGACGGCTTCTATAAAATAAAACTGATTAAATAATATAATTGCTTTATTTTTCTGTGGTCAGCAAAAATGGGATTCTCCATTATGCTCACAGTTGGGGAAGACAACAGTTGTTTCCCTCAATACATACGCAGGCAGCAAAAAAAGGAAAAAAGGTAGTGTAATGTCTTTTTGTAGGATAATTTTTTTACAGTGGTTGGAAAAGACACATATTCAGAGACAAATGCTTTACCACAAGATTTAAAATGTAACTGCAGGAATCTTTGTTTAAATATGTGGAATCCAAAATAAAAATTCAAAATAAAAATATAGATAACCCCTCTTTTTGCCAAAAGAGCTGAATTTTAAAAAAAGCAGTGACAGCTCATCACTTCTGGAAATTTGGCTACTAATAGATTCTTAATACAGATTTTAGGAACTAGATTCTGTCTTTCACCAGTCTTTTGTCTTGACACTGATATTTGTCTCTTTAGAATCTCAAGCAACTGGATTTAAACTTGCAGTTGATTTAAGGTAGAGCTTCTACACAATATTCCTCTTATTCCAGAGTATTTTGGACGTGGAAATGATCTATGCATTTTTGCACAGTACATGACTGTAGAGAAAAGGAGAAAATGCTACAGAGAACTTGAAGCACTTGTAAGAAAAAATACAAAAATATAGCTATGAGAAAACTCATTAAAATCACTTAGAAGTTTGGAATACCAGTGGCAATAATGAAGCATGGAGGGACTAAAATCATGTGATAGTGGTCAAAGTTTTGTATTATTTACAATTCAACACTGTCAGAATTTTCAGACTGTGGTACATTTGTTTAAATATTTTCTCAAGGATCTCGCCATCCCAGGCACTCAGCCAGTGTAAAACAAATATAAGTTTGTTATAAAATAAGCATAATTAACATTAAATTCTCTTGCATCATACAGTAGCATAATTGCTGGCAAAAAAAAAAAGAAAAATTTAGAAAAAGATATTCAGTTTTTGATTTAGATGGCATTTTCATTTATAAAAGTTTAAAAAATGCTACAGTGTTTAAATACTACATTCCATGATCCACATGTAACACAATTCAATTTTCGTGTCCAAACCTAGATTACCAGCAAAGCCACTGTGCACTTCCTACAGCAACCGAAAGATGTTCACATTCAACCCAGTGACCCTCTGATGACGATCAGTTCTAAAGACAGGACTGACAATGTGGAATTTTTTCCCAAGTTGGCCAGTACTATAATCCTTGCTTTGCACAACTTGCTTTGAGTCACTGATTTGCCAAGGTGAAATAGTTTTTGCTTAAAAACATAGGTTTGATTTTCTATAGATCAGGTATTTTGGACAACTGGTTTCTGAAGGAGACATTGAATCAGAACTGGCGAAAATTCTTATATTTTTATGTTATTGAAAAAGTAATTCCACTATGTAACCTTTAACAGCTAAGTTTAACCATGCACAGATGCAGCTGCTACTAAAACAAGGAGCAGAATTCATTCCAGATAGTCATTATGCTAGAACTTTGAAGGCTATGGAGGAAATGAGTGTAGAGCTTCTAGTAAAGCATTTACAAGCCAATTATGAATTTGTGTGCATTTCTAGACTAGAAAGACTGGCTACTAAACTAAGACATTCAAAAGAGCTAAACAGTATTATACATACATAAAAATAACATGAAATTCCAACTTTTACCACAGTATTATACATTAGTGTTTTATATTTGACACAGTAAAGTTGTACATGAAAAGGTGTAGTCTGCTGTGTTTACCAGGAAGGACTGGTTTTGCCACTCAGGGTTGCATTAATTATTGATCAGGAGAAGAGCTACCTGAAACTGTGTCTTTCTCCAATTATCTACCTTTGCTACCGTTGAGTAGGCACTGGACAAATGACACTGCCCTCTTTGAAATCAGCACATAGGATAATTTACTGATAATTCTAAGACATCTGAGGAAATAATCTTAAATTAACTTCTCTGTTGAATACTCAGAGCACTCTGCAGAGGATTAACTGAAACCTGAAGCAACGAGCACCAGTCGCGATGTCACGTGCCTTCTGCATACTTATTTCCGTCCCAGACTGCTGAAACGCAGAATATTAAGGTCAGCAAAAAAAGTCATTACCAAAATGATTTTAGATTTCTGTGGCCTTTGTCTACAGTCAGAAACAGTGAACTGCTGCACAAGTAACAGCAATATCAGAAAGCAGCTTTGCCTTGTACTGCCTGCTTGTATCTGTGACCAGACCAATACCCATGAAATAGCTTTACTCTTCGAGATACACACGGTGTGATTCATATTCACACCTTTTTTGAGAGGGATGGAACAGAACTCAGGTCATAACCTGAGACACAGTTTTTCTAACTTTACCAACCTGGCAAAAACACTTGTTCTGTGTTAATCTTGTATCTAAAGACTCAAGGAACAAATGCATATAAGGATTTAATTTCTTCCACATTATGTTCTTCAAGTATGCTTAAACACGAAAAAAGATCACACATTTCAATTACTAAAAAATACCCAAGGATGGAGCAACTTGTTTTATAACCTTTTATATGTTTTATAAACAACACAAAAGTATTAAACAATTTCCTTGGCCTTAATACCCTTTATTGTCTTGATTCTTTCTCCTCTCTTTTTTAGAGCCAAAATCAAAATGTTTTGTTGTGTTGATCTTATTTTCATTGTAATTTACTGATTTTGAAAGCTTTTTTTTGAAGTTCTAACTTAAGTGAAAAAGCAGCTACTACACAATAAAATCCTTGGGAAGAAATGTGATTTATGCAGATGAGTTTGTTAACAAAATTTACACATAAATGAGAACATTTTTTTCCATTCCGGTTGCTATTACAAAGAAACACTGGGAAGTAAATTATCTGTAGAAGAGTACAAGATAAAAAATGTATTAAAAGCTGTAAGAACGAAATTGAAATGTCAAACATAGTTACTTATAAAAAACAGGTGATGGACTCCTTGTAAGCTACCTATTAAAAAGAGTAATCAAAGTGAACCAAAATGACTTTAGTTCTCCCACTAAACTTGTGGCTCAAATTCTCCGCAGCTTTATTGCCTGTTTGCAGAGTTTCATCACTCCTAGGCAGTGCAGGCTTTCTGAAAGTTAAGGCTATATGTGATAAGACTCTTTATTACTCACATACATAACATTTGAATTCTGCTACAGGATTCCACAAAATTCTAATAAATGCTTCTTGGCACTAAGATTTTACGCATGCCATAACCAAGATGTTCTGCAGCCTGCAGAAGAGGGAGATACGGTACAAATACAGGTTTTCAAGCTGTAAAAGGGATGTGAAGCCAAAACTGAGACAAGGTCATTGTGACCAAGGCTGCTCCTGGCTGCAGGGCACGTTTTCCTCAGGACCGCCCCCTCAAACCCCCATCCCATTTCCATCCCCCAGTCCCACCACCCCTGGTCGCCTTCTGGTGAGGTGGTGACGCCTCCTGCCTGGGACCTGGGGTCCTGGGACAATGGGGCCAGGAGCACAAAGCATAACGCTGTGACCAAAGTCTCCTCACCGGCAGGCCTTTTCAAGCCGATGGGAAGTAGGGCCACTTGAGCTGGACATGGCTGGCTTGTCAGTTCCTGACAACAAACTGTGTTTGGTACGCAGGGCATTCATGGGCAGTGTCATGCTTTTGTCCAGAGCCATGCCGACTTTCCCCAGATCGGTTTCTGGCTTTTGCGGACGGGCAACGGTGTTGAGAAATCCACCCAAGCAGAAAGGGCCCCCCTGGCTGGTGATTTCTCACATTTAATTACTTGATTTTCCTTTCCTGCAGTCAGGAAGAAAATGGAATTACATCACGCCCCATGTAGCCTTGGAAAAGGACCAATTGTTTCTAATAGAGCCGCTGGCGACAGGCACAATACATGCGCTCCTTGTTTCACGTCGGATATTAGATCATCCAAACAAGTCTGAGTACTCCTGCTCGGAGGATCCTCAATAGGGAACAAAGGGGACCAGGCTTCTCCTGTGTCACTTCCAGCATCTCACAAAAAGAAAATCTTTATTTAGGCACACTTCACCCTTTTTCACACTTTCCAAGCATCTTGTGAGACTCAGAGATTGGTTTGGAGAGCAATGGTTTATTGCATGGAATTGGTGAGCTGATGTTTTATTCTGCTTGTCAATAATTGGTAAAATGAATGCCTCTACTACTTCACATAACTGCAGACATGTCTGGTTGTAAATTTACAGTCACCAAGAAGTATGTGATGGGCTTATGACACTTGGCCCTGGGACGGTGCAGTAATGACAAATTATTAAATTAGGTACATTTCCCACAGGCACACAGATTATGTTACAGATCTTGCGCAGATGCTCCACTACAGTTTATGTTTAAAAAAACCCAACCAACCAACCAAGCAGAAAAACCCCAAGAATTACCATATTTAATTGAATCAGTGATGCATCGTAGTCAGTACTGGGTCTCTAAAGGCAGTGTACGGAATTTAGGTAGAGAGAAGCATGGGTACATAGAGTAAGACCTCTCCAGAATATAGCTTACGTGTCAAAAAAGTAGTACTTCCCTAAAATACCCTCTCCCTTTGCAGTGATTTGTCTCTTAATAACTTTGTGAATCAGAGTATTTAAAAGCATTGGATGGACTCCTGTCCCACCAATCTCAGCATTACTGACACGCTCAGGCCTTGCACAAAATATCTAAAAACACTTTCCATAATCACTTCCCAATCAGGCAAGATGCATGCTTGAGAATTACCTGGGTACACCTTTCTTCCCAGCACATGTTCACTTGCATGCCTGTCAAAATTGATGTTCATTGCCTGTGCTTCTAAACAGATATTCAAGATCTGAGAAGATGTTATTTCTTCCAGGTGCTAAAAAATATGCATAGTTCTAAAACAATGTTTTCCTCAGCAACTGTTTCAAACTAATCTACCTACGGGAAAAATGCAGGCAAAACCTGTTTCTGTTAAATGCTAGAGATGTGGGTCACTATTATAAGTACCCACGTTAAAATATTTCTCCTATCAATATCAGTCTCTGCGTGTGAATTGCAGAGATAAGAGTTGTTCTTTCATTACATATGTGGACAGTATGTGACCACAGAGTCACCCTACATCAAAAAGCAGGACTAGAATGCAATCATGATCAACAAGAGGAGGAACATTTGTAGCAAACAGACTTCAGCAGGGAGCATCATCAAGACAGGAGGTAAGGAAGAGTAGATGGTATCAGATTATCTTATACCTGAAATGAAAATTACTGGACCAGGACCGCTTCCCAGATGATTCTGTAGATGAGTTTATCAGACAACTTCTTATTACTGCTAATGACATTAAGGCATAAATGCTGTATTATCGCTGTTATTTATCCCAAACAACAGGCCTCTAGGACTGACAATGTCTACACAGATACACTTGTTCCTGTGCCAAGAGAGGCAGAAATCTCCAAGCTTTCACTGAGAACTTTTGGATTCAATATTAATGAACAACACAATATGAGTCCATATGGCTGGTGAGGCCTGAGCTGGAATTCATAGGACATCAGTCGGTGTACTTCAGGAGTCAGGTCTTATATATTTTTTAAAATAGAGTTTGTTTTAATGGTATATTAAGCCACTGATGTCAATAATGAAAGAGAAGCGACAGATGTGCCTGTGCAGATCAACTAAGCTTTTTTAATGTTTTTAAATTATTTGTTCTGTTGTAGACCTACATTACCTAACAAAAGAAAAATAGATTTGACTGGTATACATTCTAATTAGTTATACTAAATTTAGTCAAAAGTAGGAGTTTCTCTTTCATGCATGTCTTTTGATATGTTTTTTAATGTGTTCATTCTGAACTGGAATAAAACAATATATTTTGATGTTTCTAAACCAGTGGCTGCTTTTGTCACAACAATAAAATATCAAATTTACAAAATATCAATTCTCTACAAGAACAGAAAGCAGAAAAAAAAGCACATTAAAAGAAAATTTACAGGAATTCATAACAAACTAGGCTTAACACATAAAGTGCATTTGCCAAAACCAGATGTTTTGTCTGAAAAAAATAATTGAAAAGAAGCAATTTATTTTCCGGTAGCTTGTCAGTCAGGGAAAGAAATTCCAACATGTAAAATGTATAGGGTTGAACAGAGAAGACAGAAATCACTACACTTTAAATTGGGCCTCCACTCCTGGCTTCCCACAATGCAGTCATTTTTAGATGAATCTACCAAAAACATAAACAAACCAAAGCAGAGTGGTAGATTAACGGATCTGGATGACCGCACAGCCACTCTTGGCAGCTGAGGCCAAGACTGTAGACATGTTAGAAAACTGTACCATGGCCATGCTCTGTCTAAAATCAGGACACAGATAAGGAAGCTGGGTTTTTATAATATAAAAATTGTAAGTCTAACTCACGTGTTTAACATTGCTAGTGGGCAACTGACTATCCTGGTGCAAATTAACATTCAGTGGTGTCTGTAGAGGCTTGATAACCCATAGTTTCTAAAGTTTCTGTTTAGGACATGGCACTTCACCATGTCTTAAAGAAGAGGAAGTCTGTTGAATACAGTGGGTAAATCCTGCAAAAAGGAATAATGACTGTCCAGCAAAAGTGATGAATCAACATTAAAAATTTAGGGGAAAAGATGAAGATGGATAACTCCTGCCCAGTGTGGCAGAGCAAAGACCAAAAACCTGCTCCCAGAGGTGAGATAATGGGAGCTGGGTGAGCTGGAGAGTTCCTTGATATGAGAACCCATTAAAACTTGCTGTAGCTGCTCTCTCTACAAGCCTGTTCAATAACATGCAGCTAAGATATATATATATCCTGTGGATGGGTTCTCTGTATCAAAGCATAATCAGTTAGATATCTCCTTGATTTTGACAGCTCCTTCAGCTCAAACTGTCCCAAACAACATTCTAGTCATCCTATCAGACACGAGGCTAAGTTCATTCCTTAATTACATTTACTCTGATTAATTTAAATTGATTTTTGTGACAGAGGTTTGTATTGTGCTGAAATACCATTAATATGCAAAAGTTGTGCTTAAGAATCCACTGTTGAGTTTTCACATACCTGGAAGTGTTATCGGAGCCTCAGAAATATAAAAATAGTTGGCTTTACATGTAAAAGTCTCCCACAATGACATTAAACACTCCTGAATTATTTTAACATCCATATTGCTAAATCATGGTTTAGACAACTTTCAGTGGCCCCTTAAGTAGGTGTTATTTTCACAGTAATATATGACTTTGAAACAACAGCAAAGGGCATAGCGTTTTCCTGGCATTTACAGTAAAGGTGAAATTGAAATGTTTGAAATGCCACAAGTAAACACGTACTGGGCTCAACATATAACAAAGCCCACATATCCCAAACTAACAAAGGTAGCATCAGCTTGGAGCTTGAGCTATATAGAAACTTAAACTGTATTTGCTGGCTGCTTGCTTTAGAGAGCACTGCTTTCCCGTGATCACAGAACTCTGCCTGTATTTTGATTCAGTATTCACATGTAAAGAACATTTGTTAATTGTCCATTTTAAAACACAGTGAAATGTGTGAGCTCAACTGAAGGCTTAGAGCCAGTTTGACATGTATCAAGTGGGTGCATTGAAAAGGCAACTTCAAAATTGAGGGATTGTTTTAAGTGGTTTAAACCTATCCTTTAAGCCAACTTTGTTGCTAAAAAGCTGCAGAGGTTTAAAATAAAAATAACACATTCTTAGCCTGTTTGCATTTCCTATTCAAAGAGCTTGTTCGTCTTTAATCTTAACTCTTTATCTCCAGAACCCTGAATGGGGGAAAAAGACAGAGACTATACCAGAATCCTTTGCTCTATCAACAGATACATGGGAATTAGAAAATAACCCTCTGCTCATTTGCCAATAGCCTTTGCAAGTCACCTAATTAGATGATTAAGTCATTAAAGGGATATGCGCATCTGAAAAGCCTCTAGTCAGCCTCTGAAATCAGAGGAGATAAAGACAAGACTCATTTCTTTTTTCTTTTACACTGAAAAGGTAATTAATCCATTTAACTCTGCCTAGCACTGCTTTTCTGTAGTAAAAAGGAGAGACTGAAGCAGGATAGCTTTTCAGAAACACTCTTTGAAACACCAGAATGACAAATGCCTCTTTCTTTTGCATGCCACATGAAGAGGTTAGGCTTAGCCTCCAGTGGTCAAAATTATTTAGACAAGAGATCAGCAGCAGTGTGTGTAATGCTGACTTTGGTATTTGGGATGTTACTACCTGCTAATTTGACTTTGTTGTAGCTCAGTGCAAAGTCTCTCTCCAGAGCGGCATGTAAGCCCGGTAAATGAAATTCTGAAGAGAAAATCATATAGCATCATTCACCTCCTCCTATAGAGGCTTCACAGAATCATTCTTTGGTGTGTGTCACCTGCAGGATAGGGGCTGACTTCCAAACAGTAACCACAATGTGTTGTGATTTCCAGGCTTTTAACGTAAAACTGGAAGTAGTGTGTTGGAAATGACATACAAACATGTGCTGCCCTAGCAACTAAGGAAAGCTCCACATTTCAAACTGCCAACTACACTGTGGATAAACCAGTGCTCAAACCCTAATTGCTAAGATCTCCATCTCTGTAAGGTTTGAGGCTGAATTTCTTTGAATACATTTTGATATTTTCAGTATAACGCAACTATGAAGAAATAAAGGTCAGCAGTAAGAAAGAGAGCTCAGGAAAACCTTAATCCACAATGCTGTTGTCAGATTTTGGCAGATCAGAGAGCACAATCCATGTTGCAGTAGCTCAGCCTCATCACTTCAGCAGTGTGAGAAGATCTGAACACAGGTGGCAGTGGACAGAGGTCCTACACACTTCTTTGCAATTCCTCTCTCTAGAATTTAATTGGTGAATGAGGTAAAGAAAGAAAGGTTACTCCTATGAGCTTAAAACAAGAAACTTTTTTCCTCTGCTTCACAACTCTAGAATTTTTCCCGGGTCTGGCTACAGGAATCCTAGCAACACTATACAGCAAAAGGCAATGTCAAACATGGAAAGCACATTACTGTAACTAACTGCCGTTGTTATTCTAAAATCTGACATCTCTATGTCAAAACAATTTCTAATTTTGAGCCACATTTGGAATAAAGTTCATGTATGCTCACACAGTTTTTGTACTTGCAGTGTTGTAAGTTCAATTAGAACATTGTGTGATTTCCACAATAATTTTTTGAAAGAGTCCAGCATTGATCTGTTCCCTGTTATTCTACTGTGTGTAACCCTCACAGTGATTCAATACTGTATCCAAGAAAAGTCAGAGAAATCACTCTGAAAGGTTTAGTACACCTTTCAGTGCACATTTTAATAGTATGTTTTGACTGAAATTTTCAGTGATGTAACAGAGACAAAAAACCTGATGTATGGACAGCCAACACTTTTCAAGTTTTGTGACCAGATTATTGTGATGTGCCTGCATAGATATATATTTTCTTGGGAGGGAGGGAGGGAGGGAGGGTGCAAAAAATGAAACTAAATCTTCACAAAATACTATAGATCCTTAAAAATCCATGAATTGTCAAAGAAGTTCAAAGATTTCATTTGAGGCAATCAGCACCTTGATATCAAATAGATATACTGCTAGGATGTGTTCCTTTAGGCAAAGTGATTATCAGTCTTCCTTAGTTGACAGCAATTTAATAATACTACCAACATGAATTATTAATTTCTAACAATACTATAAATACATTGAAAATTTCTTGTCAACCCTTGCCTAGAAGGCAATAAATGAAACTTCCTCCAGATAAACTGAAATATAGCTCTTAAACCATTATTTTTCTCTCAAAAATGCAAATGGATGAGAGAGCATTCACTTAGCGAATGTTCTTTATTTTATTCATTATTCAATAGTTTGTGCTCAGTTAAATCCTTACAGTAAATTTGTTTTTTCCTTGGTATTTATAGTATCTATATTTGAAATGCACAATAGCAAATACCTACTTCTCACCTTCTATGATGAGATAATAGTTCTTTCTGTCCCACACTAACTAATGGGACTCTGTACTATACAATAATTTTAATTTTAAATATAAAAAGGGAACAAAAAGGCTACAAAATAGGTCTCTTGAGGATGTCCTGGCCTAGTAATTTTCTAGTTTCTCAAACTGTTTTTTTTTTTCCCCTAGTTTCTTAAAAAATTTAACCTGTGCAGGAATGGCCAGATCAAAATACCAAGTAGATCAAAAGGCATTGTGGGTTATTTTAATGGTAAGGCCTCTAACAGGCAAACATTAATCTGTATGCAAGTTCATTACAGTATGAGAAAACAGAAAAAAACCAGCAGTGGAAACAGTTTTTAACTATCTAAGCCACTCTTTTGAATTCTAATTTGATATATCAACATTATTTCCCTCATTATACAAAAAAAGACAACGTATTATTTCATATCTCAGTATATTCTAGATTTGCAGGGAAGGGGAGCAAAGCTGAAAAACCTTAGGCTACAAACTCAGCCTTAAGCGAAAAAAACCCTGCCACCGTCTTGCTTGAGTGGCCCTTGAGAAATCCGTGAATAACATTTTTTTGCTCTTATTATACACAATATTTCCTTCCTTCCCTATCTCAATTTGCATTACATACTTTTGACTGAAGGCAATAACAACGATACCAGGAAAAGAAACACATGTCAAAGGACATCTAGATAGCAACCTCTCAATGGTTGAAATCTTTCAAACAAAGTGTAACTTGCAAATGTAACTAGTACCATAGCATAAGGCAAGCTAGCTCAAGCCACCAGTTGAAGTAAAGATATTTGGTATCTTGGTGAAAATTTCTCATGGCTAGCATTTCATCTGCAGTGAAGAATTATTTTTGACAGGATGCCATAGCATATTGAGTTATTCTGACCCACTGCTGAAACATTCTTAGTTGCAAACACTTACTGAAATGGTTTCAGGCGCTAAATATGTACTTTTCCCATAAATTAATTATTAATCAAAATGGAAATATATGTAATAAAGTGAAAAAAATTAATGTAAGGGAAACGCAGGGAAAGTTGTAACAATAGTTGTTGCAAAATACAGACAACCAGAAGGGCAGGACAATTCTGGATGGCAGCTAATTCTCCGGGGACAACTTCAGGAAGTAACTAACGCTTCTAACTAATGTATAAAAGAGACAATTAAAATACCCTTTTAGGCCTCAGGTAAAGACTTAAATATAGTCTATGTGTACATTCAGTGTAAGGAATAAATAAGCATTGCAGAGTTAGCATTGAAAATCTCTGTCATCACAAATTTCCTTCTTTATTTTCTATCTTAGGTCAGCCTACCATTTCCAAAACCTTCTTAAAGCATTAACAGGTTTCTATTTCCCCCTTTTTTCCCTGTTTTGTTTTTTTTTTTTCCTTCCTTTTTTTTTTTTTGCCAGCTGCTCCATTCATACCTCCTATAAACTAAGGTCCTAAGGTCTTCCCCTGCACAGAAAATCCCACAATACAGTTGGGTAGGGAAAAGAATATATGCAGGAGCTGAAAGAGGATTTTTTCAGTCTGTCCGATGTTAGGTTTTAATGTTTGTTGTCTAAAGTTGTTTTGCCAGTCCAAAACCAAGAAAACACCATCAAAACTGTAATCTTCCTGGCTGGCATAGATCATGAGAGCAAGTTTAATGCAAGTAAGCTTTAAGTATCACAGTCAGGGCTAAACAGCAACACTTAACAACATATTTCAATGCAAAAATGATTTACTGCATTTTGTTCCCAAATGACCTTTTCCAGAGTCAGTACTAGACAAGCTCCAGGTCATGCTGTGCAGAGGCTTAAGATCTTAGTACCCCCCCAGCCTGTTCTTCCCCAGCAACAAAGCCAGCAAAAGGGCAAAGCTGACCGAGGAAGTTTGGCTGCTTAGCACCAACCCAGCACCACTGGTGATGTAAACCCTGAGATTTCTTGCTGATGCAGCTGAGATGCGGACACACGTTCCTATTCTGTTTTTCTCATTTTTGTCTCACAAAATTGATGGCTATAAAGTCATAACAGGTCTTCTTTCAATGTCATATCAGAAACCCTGAAGTTAACAAAATGGTCTTTGAGAAGAAATTTTCAGACTGCACAGCATCTTCCCAAAAAAGCATGTCCATCGACTTTCAGTATTATATCATCACTTTGAAGTCAGTTGGATGATTCTCACAAAAGGTCAAATGAAAAAATGAGAGACTTGCCAGGGTTTATTTTAGGTGTTTATGCACCATTAAACAGGGTTACCATCACCTGCTTTCCAAGACATCATTTTGCTCTTTGGATTGCACAGGGTATAATAGTGATAATAAATGGAAAAACACAGGTTGTTTCTATCTTGGGGTTTATCTCTGCTTAATTCAACTTTGTTTTGCTCTTCAGACAAAGTGATAACTTTAAGGAAAATGACCAGAGCTTTTTGGAGCACAGTATTGCCATCTCAAAAATCCTCTCTCAGACCTTGGCATGCCTCCTCTCCTGTATTCTCTCCTGAATTCAGCAGGAGGCTTCCAGTATGACAACTGATCTACTAGACTTCCTACTAAACAAGCCAGAGCTTTATACTGGATAAGCCACTTTAAAGGTAGCTGTGAGGAGCCTGCCAGCCATGAGCTGCATGCAGATGAAAGTGAATAATGCAACATGCAGCATGCAGCAATATTCTGCCAGTACTGATTCCATCTACACAACAAATACTCATCATGTGCACACAGACAGCAACTGAATCAATTATAATCTTTCAAGAAGGGTAAAAACAAAGACCTACGTTTTCAAAGCAAATGTTACCAAAACAGTTAAAAAAGACAAAATCCAAATAAAAATATGAATAGAAAAGATCTCTTGATTGCTCTTCTCATTGTAAACTGCATGGTGAGGGGTTTCTCTCCCGTTTGAAGGGTCAGAATAAAAAGTCTGAAGTAAAAATCATGTTTAAGTTTTCATCTTTGAAAGGATCTACTCTTGGAAAGAGAAAAAAGCTGATAATATTTTAACATGTAGGGATCAAACGAACAGTGCCACTCACTATCAGAAAGTAAAACATATTTGAAGCATGTTATTTTCAAACTTTCCTGCCCTAAAGAATAACAAGCTTTCTAGTGTAGCCAGGGAAAGTAAATACACAATAATAAAACCACAGAAATGTCAGATGACTCCTTTCTGGTGGGCAAAAGCAACACACTAGCCAACATTTACTGCTTTACCCTTATTTCTGAAAGGAAGCCCTTTCAACATATAGCAGCAGTAGAGCTTCTAGCACTTAAATCCATTTGATAATTGAGACACAGAATACACATATAAAGCAGGTATTTAATCTATGTTCTCAGGGAAGAAAATATTACAGAATATTTACATTATTTCTGTAAGAAGTTACAGAATGAACAAATCTCTAAGACCTACCAAATTATAACAAGGAGATACACCTTGAGTCTCACAGTCTTTTTTATTATGTAGTATATTAAGTGGTGTTACAAACGGCTTACACTGAAGAAAAAAACAAACTATGTTTTTTCTTCAATCTTTCATTCTCACTTACGTACATAGACTAAAACAAGCAAGCAGACACATATGCCAAGACATAATTAAATAATTAACTCCATTCACAACTTCTACTTATTCCCTGCTCCCAAAGCAGTTTCTGCAGCAGCTGATAGCACCCTCTTTGGCTCATGGAAGGAATTAAAAGGTGCTCCTGAGGGAACCCAGGCCACATCCAGGTTGGTGGTTATTTGAAGATCTTGTGACCCACCATGGTCGTGTCCATCTTAGACTGAAAGAAAATGTATTGTAGTTGTGTTTGAATACTGCTAGTTGCTAATTTTATTCAGTGTGGAACTGAAGTAGTCAAGTTGATGTTTGACTGTCCTATTTATAGGCTGTCAACCAACCATGATGCAATTTTAATCCATATAAAAGACACCAAAACATATATGTTGTGTTCAGTTATTATTGCCATCATTATGCAAAACATTTATTAATGAGATGGGGGGTATGAATGTCCTTTTCCCAGTTTGGTACAAGGCTAACTGAAGTCAGGTTTTAGTACTATACTTAGTTATTGATGAAATGTTGCACTCCTGCGAGAAAAAACCAGAAGCTGGACAAGTCTGAACTATTTTCCACTGAACACCACCTTCCTTTGCAAAGGAAATTTCAAGATGTCCAGATACGTCTAAGAAAAAATCACATGAAAAATTGAAATAGTTGTTTTCCTCAGTTTCAGTCAGATTTCGGGAGTCCACCAGACAAGATACGGCTGTGAATCATAGTCTTACAATACAAAAAATAAAAAGTAAGTCATAAAGAAGACTAGAGCAGACATATTTTGAAAATGACTTTCATTATGCTGTTTTCCTCTGATCATTACATTTTCCTACACCTTAACAAGAGTCACAGAAATACATGAAGTAATGTGAATTCATGATGAGGAAGTGGAGGGAGGTGAGTGAATTTTGCTGTTCACAACTGCAAAGAACAGCAGTCTTTCCTTCCTATTCAGTGCCTCTCTGGAACGGAAAAATCTGTCTCTAATTTTCCACTTACCTTCAGTGGCAGATTAGAAAACATTCCCAAGTGGAATTGTAAATCTTTGACCGCACTCCTTAAGAAAGTGAAGGGTTTTGCTTTCTTTCAAAAATGAGTTACCCAAGTTTATAGTGAAGAGAATTGATTTTGTCACGTTCTAGTATGTGCTTAATCTAAGGTATTTAAAGACTGTGCAAGAGGAATTAGCAAATTTCAAAATAATGATGAGCATGAGTTCTTAAATGAATCAAGTGCTCAGCTTCATGAAACGATTTTGTGGGCTATAGCTTGTTAGCACTGCCAAAAGGCTGCTTCTTTTCTCAAAGGCATCACGCATCCTCACGTGTTCCCCTTTCAGCAGAAAATTATAAGATTTTCTTGCACATAAAAAGGGTCACTGTGCAATTTCCTTTTACTATAATTTGAAATCCCACAAATATAATTTCTCATCATACTCTAGGGAACATAACAGTTGTGGCAAAATGTGAAGAAAAGGTAGAGCTAGAAAAGAAAGTAAAAAACCCCCACATTAATTTCTGGAAAGCATTTTAGTGTTTTTTCCTATAAAGACAGTAACTATTACCAGGCCAGCTTGAGATATTTGCATTTTATTGAAAGATACAAAGTTGTGCAAATATATGACCAGAGAATATTTTGAGTCAAAATGTTTTGACATCCTTCCAAAACCTACATATTTAACTTTGGAATCATATCTTCCATACGTTAAATTTTCTTTGCTTGTTTGCTGAAGCATGAGAACTACAAAGTTATTTTAAATATCAAATTAGCACTATGCACAGAATTTAATAGTACTGATTCATGAGAAGATTTAGCTTACATTCACAAACTTACAAAGAAGTCTGTTATCTATTTTTGAGTGTCTGTCCTGAAAGACCTAAATACTGTGTTTCAAAAACACTTTACAAACAATCAGAGGTTGTTCACTGTAAATTATTTCCAAATATTTACTCAAGAGACAGCTAGTTATCCTAGGACAGAATGCTCAACCCACTATTTTTAGTGAGAATATCACTTCAGTGACTATAACAACCAGAATTCTTCTTGCTATGCCGAGTTGGTTACCTAGGAGAAACTGCATTTTCATAAGGTGAGGACAGAGAGAAGGCACTATCCAGCAAATATGGCCAAGTATGAAACTGGAGGACAGGCTGTCCTGTTCATATTTCTTGTGCTTCTTAAAGGAACAAGGAAGGTCATGTAACAAAGTCAGGTATTTGTGGGTGTAAATATGTTGGGCATCTTGTGTCTTTTGAACACGTAGGAAAGCTTTAGAAAATGCTGGTGTAGCTCATCCTGTTTCAGACAGGTAAACGCTGTCTACTAGTTGGGCATCCAAAGGCTCTGAATGCCTTTTCTCGGCAGTTATGTTTATTAGAGTAACTTGTCCAACGTTCTTTTTGCGGGGCTGTGAAATAGTTTTCGCTTGTTAGGATTGCAGTACTGTTTCTGGAAAAAATCACGCATTTTTCCACAATATACACTGCATACAAAGAACAAAAATGTGGTCTGTGTCCAGTTGGTAGGAAAGGAGAGCTCTGCGTTATTCCTTCCTGTCCTGGTCCCTTCAGAAGTTAAAACTGGGAACACATCGCAATTCTACTCCTATTTCTTTGTGAGTGTCCTGCTACGAGAATCAGGAAAACCAGAAAGATTGTTGCATGGTTAGGTCTTAATATGAAGAAATGCACCAAGAAACTAAAACAAAGCATGTCACAGAATGAAATTCTCTGGTATCATCATTGCCAGTACCAGGTGAACAAATGGTCAGCTTGCTTGCTTTAGGATCCTCTAAATCTGTCGGTGATTGAAATTCAGATTGAATCTGAGTCTGGTTCTGGTTCCTGGATCTCCGATCTGAATCCCGATCTGAATCCTTTATTCAAAGGAACAAGCTGGTTTTATATACTTTCCCAAGATACAGCACCTCCCTTCATGGTAACTCTCACCACACAACCCATCCCGTATTGCCATGTCAGCAATGCACCTTATGTGGGGTGATCACGCGCTGTTCACCCATCTGTTGGCTGCCGGCTGGCTCCTCTCTGTAGGGGTCTGCCTCCTGACACCTCCTCCCCCCAGGGTCTGTGCCACCATGTGCTCCTTTGTGCTTATCTTTCCCCATAATTCCCTCTTTTTTGTTTTACATAAATAAGAATTACAAAATAAAATACTTTTAACATTAGAACACAATGTGAATATATTCCAACCTACCAAAGTCAGGAAAATGCATAACATAAAATGTAGTTAAGTAAGATAATATTATCAGCTACTTAAATACTTTACCATCATCCAGAGTCTGCGTTAGCTGGGGAGTTCTATTTCACAGTGAGGACTTGGGAAGTCTTTCCCAGGCAAGATTTCCAAGTTTACCTCAAAAGAAGGTCCAGCTTTTTTAAGATCAAATCAGTAAGTCAAAGTGACTTTTATTACACTTTTAGGGCAGAAACACCTGGGTCTGATGGTATAATTCCCAGTCAGCCAGGCCTAGGGCTTGGCCAGAGCCTCAAGCCTTGACTGAGAGGGTTTCTTTAAAATATGTACAAGTAAACTTTTATTAATATCAGTTAGGAACGCAGCTTCACAAGAGTTTCTCTTTCTCATGAACAGGGGAATAGATTAAAATACCCAATAACTGGTAACAACACACATCTCCTTTTCATGG
>VZTD01002089.1:850594-960990 GCA_013397725.1 Rhagologus leucostigma
AGCAAATCTTTCTGTATGCGGGGAGCACGAATGTGGTGCTGCTTTGCTGCCGCTGCCCCCGGGGTCCCTGGGTCTCCTTTTCACCACCCACACGCAGAGAGCCACGCTTCCCCCACTGGACTTGCTGTGAAGCCAGTGAGGCATTCGCCACCATCTCCTGGCTGCGCCATGTGCTCGCTGGCGTGGCTCAGCTCCATCACATGCTCGCCGCCATGCGCTCCCCGGCACCGTGCGCCCACTGCCACCATGTGCTCCCGCTGCCATGTGCTCCCGCTGCCGCCATGTGCTCCCGCCGCTGCCATGTGCTCCCGCCGGCGCCGGCCGCCTGCCACCGCTGCTACGGCGCTGTGCCGCCGTGGGCTTGCACGTTCCCACCCCGCTGCGTTTGCCGCTGCTGCTCGCTCACAGAGGGCAAACGGAGAGGAAACACACAATTAGGAAGGGCACTCCTGGCTCCAGCCAATGCTGCATGGCGCAGGGCAGTGCGAGCTCTTCTACGGTGCCGTCCGACTCCCCTCCAAGATTAAACAGGTCAAGGGACAAAGGACTATCTTTTGGTTCTCCTCCCACTGCCTCGACAGACTTACGGTCATTCGCTGAAGGCAGAGGAGGGGTCGGCACGTCTGCCGTGGTGGCATAAGCGGCTTTCTTTCTCCGGTCTCTGGGTGCCGCATGTCCCATGAGTGCCTCGCACACAATCTTCCACGGATACAAAAACTTCTTTAAAATTTGTTCCAGCGTCTCTGCGACGTTCCATTTCTGGGATACACCATCCCTCATCATTCTCGGCTGCAGCCCTCCATACTGCGGAAAGGTCGGTTGGCACAGGCTTCTTTTCAGCCCCTCTGTAAAGTTCAGCTGAGCGGCACTACTGGAGCAACTTCCTGTTGCCTATCCAGTCCCAATTCGGGCCACCATTAGTAGCGATTGAGACACGGACCCAAATCGGCAGAGAACCTGATTCTCCTACATTCCCCATAGCTCGCCTGCAACTGTGCAGGGATTAAATCGCTGGCCAGCTTTTCCTGCTTCTTTCAGCAGCACTTCAAAGTTCTAAGGAGCTCACCGACAATGCACAGTTAGGCATATATTAAATTCCCTCACACGGAGGCACCATTTGTCGATGACTGAAATTCAGACTGAGTCTGAGTCCGGTTCTGGTTCCTGGATCTCCGATCTGAATCCTTTATTCAAAGGAACAAGCTGGTTTTATATACTTTCCCAAGATACAGCACCTCCCTTCATGGTAACTCTCACCACACAACCCATCCCATGCTGCCACGTCAGCAATGCACCTTATGTGGGGTGATCATGCACTGTTCACCCATCTGTAGGCTTACTGGCTGGCTCCTCTCCGTAGGGGTCTGCCGTGTGACACCTCCTCCCCCCAGAGTCTGTGCCACCATGTGCTCCTTTGTGCTGCCATGTGCTTCTTTGTGCTTCTCTTTCCCCATATAAATCCATGCCTATTCTGCACATATTTCCAGAGTAGGAATGATGCTCATTATATGTATCTTTTCGCTTTGTAATGGTGCTGGAAGCATCTGCAATGATTAAATTGTCTGTCATACTTGCCAACATTTGCTTAAAATAGGAGATGAAGCGGGCTTCTGGCATACTTAGGCAATAATCTTGCCAGTTAATTTGTAAGACCTTTCAGGCACCACAAGTTTTTCTGCTTTGTATGACTTTGCATCATTGGTCTTTACATACAGTATGCAAGAAAACGGGCAAGATTTCTAACTATTCCATCCAGAATGGTTCTGTTCAGAAACCTCTGTCTGTGGAGGAAGACTGAAGTGCTAATGACACATATCACCTTTATTCGTACTTTTAACTCATGCTTCTGCTAACTCTTGTGATTTGTTTTGTTGGTTCCATCTCCTGCCAGGAATACTGGTTCCGATGACCTCAGGGTTCTCCTTGCTCAATAATTTGTACAGTAGTTTGAGCAATTTTGGTAGACTTTTAGACCTTGTTTATAACATTCAATCTTTCAAGTAGAACCCTAAACTTTGTAAAACATGCTTCAGAGTTGTAGTTTAAAAGAATATAATACGACCATAATCCTGTATATGAGAACAGAGAGAGAAGTCAACAATAATGACAAACAGCTTCACAGTAATATGATGCCAATATTTTTCTTGATGCAATCACATATAACCTCTGGATCTCAGAATTATGTTCCATTTCCGTTACTCCTGCTTTACATCTTTGTATGGGACAGTTAGTCAATGGTCTATAAACTATTAAAATGATAGATAGCCAAACATTCGGGAAATAGATAGCATCTCACAGTGAAAATGACTGACTTTTCTGCAAGCTTTCAGGAGTTCCCAAGTCCTTTTAGACCTAATTTGGACTCTTTAATTGATGGAGGTATGTTATTAAAATTCTAAACTTCCTTTTTGGCATCCCTTCTTGCTTCAGATTCATGTGGGACAGGAGGAGCACTGCCTATATCATTCAAGATGCATTTTCCCCCCAACCTACCTCAATTGATACATCAACATCCTCTGCTGTGTTCTCTTTCTTTCCTAAAAAATCCTGTCTGTGTGCTTTTTTTTTTGTCTGTGGCTGAGCTTTGCAGAAAATATTTTATCCCGCTGTATTTCAGGATGACAGAACCTGTTTCACCCTGCCCACAAATGCATCATACAGAGCACTGCAAAAGAGGACAGTGGGGAAGGGCACTATATACCTCAGGATGGGCAGCTGTTTCATCTCCAAAAAGAAGAATCAGTGTTTTGAAATCCTTCTCTGAAGTGAGAAACCCTGTCTTTGTTCTGGATACAGGAAAGAAAGCAGTGGTGCTGTACAAGCCATGCCTCACTCAAAGGCCACTCTCCCCTCCAAAGACTCCCTCTGCAACACTCTATGTATCTGACCATAGTCACAGTCTCTCCTCACCTGCTCCAGTGAAAATGTGGACCCACTCCGCTGTTTACTTATAGGACTTTATGGTCTTACATGACACAGACAGCTTTAGAAATGCACAATAAAATACTCAGAGCTTCCTTTTCATGTCTCATTCCTTTGCAACATGTTTTCTTTAGTAACAGGCAGAATACAGAAGGATGGCAGATCAGATATGAGAGCCAGGTGATCCCCTGGCTGATGAGGGGGTTTGGGTTGTCATTGCAGGCACCAGTGAGTGGCTGAATGCCTGGCATTTCAGAAAGAAGCATGACTCTTATTTCCTTTCCTTGTATTTGAAGGAAATTCACAGTATTTGACAGGTCTTAAAACAGTGCATATCTGCTGCCATGTAAGAAGCTTGCCTCTAATTTAGAAAGGTACAGTAGATAAATATTACCTCAGTAGGGCTTACTAAAAGTCTTTCTTAAATCAACAACTATGCAGTGTAGTTAGAACTATATGCATGCAGAGCAATTTTAGTTTTTTTGACATCTTCACAAAGCCAGTGGTGGATACCCATTTTCAGACTCTGAGAATGATTACATGGTATCTTGGCACGCCAAGATGACAGTATGCAGCTGGTAAGCTGTTTCTAGCTGTCATAATAGGTAGTGTTTGAAAAGGAAAAAACAAAGGCTTACTTTAATGAGGCCTACAGCAGCAGCAAACTGAAGTTATAAACACATTTGCTGCTATTTTGAAATTTTCAGTGAACTTTTTCCTTACTTCACATTCCTTTTTTAAACACATTTTGCTGTCTGCCTTTATAACATCAACCACTGCTGTGTACCATCTTGTGTAAAACTTGCTCGGAGAGATTTAAGGGTTATTTTTTGTTTGTTTGTTTTTGGGGTGTTCTTTTTTATCTTTATCCCATGTCTCCTTTGAATTTTTCCTTGAAGAAAGAAACTGTTTCCTCTAAATACAACCATTTGGTCGAGTGTAAAAGTGTTAATTGGAGCATTTATTTACTCTGCCGAATTAAATTCCACAGTGATTCTACACAGAGCTTCAGCAAATCCAGTATTTTTTCTTCTGAAAGCCTATGCAGGTGGCGTCAGTACTGGATATTCTGTTTACAAATCATTAATGAAGTGATTGTGGCTTTTTTCATTTGCTCACACTTTTGAACTGCTCAGAGCGACACATTCCTAAATAGGGAACACAAGAGTAGAGAGAAGCACACAATAGCCTTATTATGGGGGCCACACAAACACTGGTAGTGCTGAGGGTTTATATTAACCCAATCAATTAAAGATGTACGGAAAGAGTTCAGCTAGTAGGGGACTGGGAAAAAACGGTCCACAGCAATGAGTTGCTAGGCATGCTAATCTGGACTCTGAAATTTTCGCTTAGCGCTATATCTGAGCTTTCTTCCTGCACAATAAAAGGTCCCTTTCAAAGCTGAGAGTGCTTAGCAGTGCAACCATTGGAAGTCACTGCATTCTCTGAATGAAATAAATGCCTTGCTTTAATTTCTATACTGCTTGTGTAAATTTCCTTCAGTACTAAACCATTAGAATTCCGAAGGAAAAATGCATATATTAGGCTATACTGTATCCCTATTGTGCACTAAACATCAACTCATGCTACTGATATGGAGTTTAAAAGCTTAAATAAAGTGCTGAGCTCCTGCTGGGCAAACAAGCTGAACTGGCCCAATGAAGTAACCTTTTTGTTAAGAATTCTCATTTGAATAAACAGCATGGTAGAACCGCTGAATGCAGATGGCTTAAGTGTTCGCGTTCTTCTAGAAGAAATAAGTCTTAGTAGTTTTACACTTTCATGAACTAAATCATATTTAACGAAGGACAAGTGCCCCAGTTTCTCACAGACTGTATGGTAGAAATGAAAGGAGTTCATAGCTAACTGGTTCATTTTGAAGGCTGCATCAAGGCAAAACAAACATACAGATTTTATTCTGTAATTCTCTTGTTGCATGTTTCTCTATGTAAACCCATGTACAGACACTTGCATACAGAAAAACATAGCTCTAAAAGCCATCTAAGTTCTCCAACGAGTAAATTAAATACCTGTGCTCAGGTTTGGCATTATTTTTGTGTTCTGCACTTATCTGTGATTCTTTTTGAATTCGACATAGCATCAAGAGCTATGAAAGACTCAGCACAGCACAAAGCCTGTTTTAACATAGATGCTTTGCTTCAACTTTTATTGCATTCCCTCTCATTCTCTAGGTAGATATTTTCCCTCCTGACAGCAGAATGCTAGCCCTGCTTGCTTCCTTCTCTGAAAGTGCACAGGTGATAGGAAATGCCACTCATCATGCAAAGAGCTCATAGTGCCATCTTGAATGGAATATAACAACTGAGAGATACAAACATTAATTTGAGATCCTATTTAATGGGATGCCATTGTGCAAATGGAATCGAGAGTTGACTGCTTTCAGCTGCCCAATAGATACTCCATTCTCTGCATCTTTTATAGGAGGTGAATAAGCTATTAACTGTTGTGTGAAGTATTAACCAGCTATTTCTACAGGCTTCCTCCTTCCCGCATACTGTAAGGACAGCTTTTGTCTTAACTATTACTGTTGCATAGCAAATAGATAAATATGAAAGACTGAAGAGCAGGGAAACAATAAAAATATCTTTCAAAAACCCATCTTTGAAAGTGTTGGCTGACTACAGGAAATGTCTTGAATAGAAAAAAAAAGGAATTAACAAAAATTGGGGAAAAGAGAGTGAAAATTATCAAGAGTCAATCAGTAAGAGTCAAGAGTAATCTGGCTACATTTATATGAGAAAATACTTTCTAGTAATCAAGGCCTGTAAAACCAGGCATTTTCACGTTGGAAAAGAAGAATGGGCACTGTCCACCAAAACTCTTAAGACAGACCTTTCCTCTACCTGTTTTGTTGCCATTTGTTCCCATAAAGGTCACGTAAATTTCTACCATATTGTAATACCACTAATCTTTATTTAATTGTTATTTTTCTGCTGTTCTCATAGCAGTTTCAAGAATGCTATATGTCTATGTATTGGAACTTGTCATGGTTTAACCCCAGCCAGTAATCAACTAACTATAGACCCACTTGCTCACTTCTCCACAAGTGGGATCAGGGAGAGAATCAGAAGAGTATAAGTGAGAAAACTCATGGATTGAGAAAAAAACAATTAAATAGGGAAACAAAAGCCACACACATGCAAAGCAAAAAAAAATACTTCCAATGGACAGCATATATGAACATCTGAGGACAAAATGTGTGACAAAAAAGAGGTGTTTCTCTTTCAAATCTACGCATATAAATGGTAGGAAATAAACCACATTAAACGGTATAGTGCATTATTGCTGATTAAAAACACAGACCTTATTACTCTTGGTAGACCACTTTTCATAGCAGATAAATTTAATCTAATGACATTTAGCCCAAATAGCCCTCTAAATACACCAACTTCCATCAATTTTATTTAAAAGTTGACGTGAACTTAGAGAATTACTCCTCCTTGCTCTTCTCACTGCTCTTACTGCTCTGCTGTTGCCTGCATGGTCTGCTAATTGCTTGCAGGCAACAGCCTGTCCAAACTTCACATCTCTCAACAGGGTCCACAGCACTTGTGGGATGAAGAAATGTTGCTAGATCAAGAACAGCAGGTTGGCCAACTTGGTGAGGGGGGCTTTAAACTGAAACACTTGGGAAATAAGGTACAAAGTAACAAGTCCCATGCCAGGGGAACAAGCCAGGCCAATCAGAGCAGCAACGAATGTTCCTTAGCTGCCTCCCAAGATAAGAACCAGAAACCCAACCATCTTAAATGTATGTATACCAGTGCACACAGTGTATACCAGGCTGAGGAACAGACAGGAGGAACTGGAGCTCCTGGGCCTGTCAGAAAGTTTTGATATCAGAGGAATAACTGAAACACAAAATGGGAACAACCCACATGGCTCAGAGGATCATAATCGATGGCTGTTTTGTAAAGACAGCCAGGGAAAAAGAAGAGAAGTTGCACTCTATATTAAGGATAACCTTGAATGTATAGAAGTCAACTACGGTTGACTTCAGATGATCTCACTGGGGTCACAGTCAACACCACCTCAAGTCTGAATCCTTTCAAAATGAGAAGCATAATCACTAAACTCTAATAAAATGCTAAGACATTTCAAGTAATTCAAAGAAATCTGAGAAATGGCTTAAATAAGGTCAAAGTTTCTGATGTTGAGCCTAATTGGAGGGAAAAGAGCAGCTATTCAGCGTGTCACTCATCAAAACACCTAGTGAGAGAGAAGCAGAGTTTGATTTTGAGGCTCAAGATGGGCTGCTGGCATATTCCTTGTTCTAAGAGATGCTTTGATTGGACTGAGCCATCCAGAAGGTCTTACGTGACATGCCCTGGAGCTTTGAAATGCTAGACATCTCCTTTTATGTGAAAATTATGATTCTGCTGTCATCTTTTCCCGTTATATATCTTTTTCTTACTCTTCTACCTGACCTCTATTTTTTTTCTTTCTGCTCTCTAAATATATCCCTGTCTTGTGATACTACCATGACCAAAAGGACACTGAAGTGGTCTGGCCACATAAACAGAAGGAAGCTTTCAGATGTCAGTGTCTCAAGGAATGAAATACAAAATGCCACTCGGGAGACAAAGGTCATCTTTTGGAAGATTTCCCATACTGATATATACAGCCAGAGAACCGTGTGACAGCAGAATTCTTAGGCAGCGCAAACGTTTCTTCTCTCTGGTAAGAATTATTCACTGTTTGTTGTCTGTGTCTAGAGGGATATCAATTCCTTGTTTTTGTGCACAGTTCTGTATTCCTCACCACTCAACAACACTTCACGTATCTAATTCTTTCCCTGTTGCCCTTTCAAGCATGGCTACTACCCCTTTCCATCAGGCTGTTCACTGATACATAATGCTAGAACATTTATCCAACAAGAACTATACACAAAGGAGAGTAAATTTGAACAATTCCTTCAATGGTACTAGATTTTACATAGCCCCTTAGTATAAAAGTGAATGGTATTCATGTGCTACAGAACTTGGAAAAAGTCAAACATTATTAAAATATTGTTGTTATTATTATTGAAGAAAACGAGAAAGGTTTAATCTTAGATAATTATAACTTGCAGAACACTGAAAATTTGCTGAAAATGCATTATCAGTTATTAATTAATACATTCAAATCTGTTCTGAAGTAAAGGTTCACTAACAGACTTCTGTGCCAGTTTAATGTGGAATAAATTTTGCAAAGTGACACTAAAATAGTTCATAATCAAAGTCATCTGAAAAATGGCCAGGACTCTTGTGAGTAGGGTCAGATATCAAAGCAAAATATGAAACACTTCACAAATCTGGCACTTTTGCTATTACATCTACAAGAAGCCTCTCCAGTATAAATCCCTATTTCTTCCAATCCAGAAAGAGTTTTAAAAGGAGAAGGAATGGAGTAGCTGATCTTCTCACAATCATTACCGTGAAGACATTTTGTCATATGATTTGTATTGAGATGCAGCAAGGGCAAATTACAAATCTTTAAATAAGGCTAAACTTGGAGGCTACCAAAGATTGAAAACTTTGACTTGCTCTTGAGACTGTGGATGATTTGAGGAGATCCATATGATAAAGAAAGAGGATATCACTCTTTCATTTGTGAATGAAATGAAACAAGATATCTGGGCAAGATAAAGAGTAACTTTCCTACAGGAGGAAAAAACTAAAAAAAATGAACACATACAGATAGAAGTTCAGGAATGTGATAGTGACATGAAAAATGGCAATTTATCTGGACATGTGATTTTTTCTTGAATCCTAGTAAAAACTTGCATTAATAACAAAATTATATCTAAGGATTCTAAGGGAGGATTAAACCAATTATTAAATAAATAACAAGGATCAAAACTTAAATTATTTTTAATATGAAACTCTTGCCTTCTGACAGTTGTGTTAATTCGTATGTTGTGGAGAACAGGAAGTTCAAGAAATCTTTGGAATAATTCATCCAACGAGAAAACAGAACAAAAAGACAAAAAGTGGTATGAGAAACAGTTCATTAAGTACTAAAACCTAAGTCAGTCTCCCAGCCAAGCTGGCAGAAGCCCCATTACTTGATATAAATGCTGCTCAGTTTCACCAAGATCTCAGACCTGAGAAGAAATATTATCAGACTTTCTGATGTACCACTTTGGCAACACAAGGACTTACATTTTAAAAGTTACTTCATGTATTTGGTCTTGAAACTTCTCAGCCAAAAATGAAGTGGCCTTTAATACACAACTTGCTCTGGGTAACATGTGTTGCTGAGTATGAAATTAAGGAGTTCATTTTCCACCACCTCTTTTCTGTTTCTAAAAACTGACACTTTTTACCAAGCATCCCATAACTGTGTTTCCAACAAAGATTACACTGATATTTCTGTTCAGCTACATGTCCTGCAGGGGTGTTCTGCGGTCTTCCGATCAGTAAAAATGTAATAACATTTTCACATAGTCAATATTTAATTCTGTAAATGCAACTGGTAGTTGTAATCTAGGTTATTAACCACACAGTGATTTATGAGGGAGGGCAGACAGTGGAGGGGTGCAGAGCACTAGGAAGGTCCTCTGGTGACAATAAAAAAGTTATAAATTTCATAGCTCTGCCTGAGAAATGTATTTATATCCTATATTAAGAATAGCTTTTTATAAATTTTAATGATCCATGTTATTAATGGTGCTGTCATCATTACTGCCTTTGCAAGACTGCAGTCTTTTTTTTCCTCTTATACTTTTCCATCAGCTGAAGGTCTTACAGTTTCTAAAAAGCTGTTATTAGCAGTTTGCCAAAAATCTTTAAGAGTTATAAGTCTATCTTTGTTTCATTGGACTGCAAAGACTGCAAGGAATATTTTGAATAAAGTTTTACAGCCAAGGCAAAGGTTGGGCTAATTGGACAGAAAACAATTGCTTCTCTATCATGTTTACAAAGCCTAGGTCAATACACAGGAATAAAAGTAGCACCATATCAAAAAGAGGAATTTATACATGAAAATTGTCCTTAAATAGTTCAGTATACACTGTTGGGTAACTATAAGATAGACAGTTATATAACAAAGACCTGATATAAATATGTGTGGCACCACAGACCCCATTACAGTGAAAGTCAAGGGTAGTATTTATAAAAAAACTCTCCACATTTTTACTCCCTTTGCTTTAGAATGCTCTGTCACACTTGGTCAGGTTTACCAAGGGAAGGTAAACTATGGCACTGCCTGATAGCTGAACAACTTTCACATTTTTCTGACCTTCATACAAGAATTTCAGAGACACAAAAAGAAGTTTGGGAACAGATCAAAAGACACAAAAGGAAAAGAAAGCAGAAGTAGCACCATTTCAGTTCTGATCATTTCCCGTTATCCACCTCTAAAAGCAGAAACAGACACCTACAGCAGCCTCCTGATTTACTGCTCTCAGGGATGGAGGCAGCTTTTCTAAAACTGTCAGAAGTCTCTACAGTAGTCAGAATTCCTCCCACTGTCAGAAGCCAAAAATAAAAAGTGGTACACAAACTTCTGATCTGTTGGCAACACAGAGGTGTTCATCAGGGAAGAAACACAACCTTACATGATTGTCAATGATCTATGTAAGTCACATAGATCCTCTGAATTATAAGCATAGGTATTTTTAATCATAAAATCATAAAAATAAACCAAGCCTTATGGGCTATCAGGCACACTGATGCCTTGGAGATAGCAGGTGTACAGTTCAGGCAGGCATATTAAAGAAGTCATGTGAGCTGGAGCAAGGTCCTGTGGTATTGTATGCCTGTTGTTTAATTTTAAAATATTCACCAAAAAAATGACAACAAACACCATCATTGCAATCTCCAGACAAATGTAAGTACCTGCTATTTTACAGGTATTTGTATCAATTATGATTTTTTCAAGGACGAAAACAAATTTTCAACACTGAGCCACTATTTTCCACAATTTTTCTTCTTTGAAAAGAGCTTAATTATCATCTTTTGTCTTCTTTATTTTCATACCTACTCTGTTTCAAGTTGATATGGTAAAAGTAATTTTTCCCCTTGTATTTCAGCTACTTGTTCCTGGGATAGGAAACATGAATATTGCTACTTAATAAAGCCAACATTCCACTGAAAATACTGCACTTCACATTTTTACCTCACCTTGAAATGTTTTCTCACCTAACTATCTACAAGTTATAGCTTGAACTCCATTCTTTTACCTTTATACTTCTCTCTCACATTGACTTCAAGTGTTACATGCTCAGCCTAGTTCAAGGTAAACCCTGAACAGAAAATGTCAGTTCTAATCAATACAAATTAGAACATGAGTAAGGACAAATTTGCTTCCATAAGAGAGGAATTCCCATGCCATTCCTAATCTGAAGGAAAAAACACAACTTCCTTTGTGCTGAAAGAAAATTAAGTCTCCTTGCAGCCTAGTTTTCCTCCTTAAGCAAATTCTGCCAACTGTATCATAATATATTCCTGTAAACTCATAAGGAAATTATTTGAAATACAACTGCATCTTCATTTGCTAGAAACTGCTCTTAATGAAATCAGCTATCAAACCAAAATAAAAAAAATTGCAATTCATTTATAATATTATTTTTTTAAGATTCTTTTTTTTTTACAAATAGGACCTGCACAACACTTAATACATGTTAATAGTTATCTGAATTTCTGATGATTGTTTACAGTATTGTAGTAGGGATGTTGAAAACTATTTTGGGGAAATTGAATAACATTGATTGTTAATGACTACTTATGTCACATGCAGGATGCCTCAGCTCACAGCATCTGTCTCTGTAAGATTAAGTACAAGACAGACTATGAATTACTAAGAAATAAGTCTGTTAGAATACTCTGCTAAACTAAACCTTTCACAAAAACATTTGCCTAAACCTCCAGAAGTAGGGAATTCAATGCCTCTTAAGTAAAGCTAACAGAATTTGACATCAGTCTGAGTTAGAAAAAAACCTATTTTGTTTTTCGTGATAAGTTGCTTTCAGAACATAACACTACGCAGTGTAAGAATGCTAAACAGTGCCTTTCTAGTTCATGAATGAGAAAAGCTTTTATTCAAGGTGATTACAGAGTAGCCTACTGATTTAACTAATGGGAATTTACTTTAACTTTCCTTTAAATTACTAAAAAACCAGTTAACAGCATGATTTCAAAATGTAAATATATAGTTTCTAGACATCTGCATTAGTGCATTGAGGTTACTATCTTATTTTATGGAGTAAGCAGGCAAAACAACAAATATCATAGATGTAAAGGTAATGTGCTACTACTACTTATTCTGAAGAAAAATAAAGCAAGTCAAGGCAGGAGTAATGCTTCAGCAAAGAAAACAGGAATGCATCTTCGTGGGAACAGTTTGCTTCACCTGAGCTTCGCATTTTAGCTAACCTAAAGTACAACAGAAAATGTGATACTGGTTGATACACATGTGAAAGCTGTGGGTGGAAGAAGCAACAAGAAAAGAAATTTCTCAGTTGTAGCATCATATGAAGATATTCTAGAAAGGAAGCATCAAACCGGAAAAAAAATTGAAACGTCAGGGAACCTCGGAATTCTGGAAGCTCTCTTTGAAAGCTTCCAGTAGCATTTTTAAAAGTAAGCCTAGGCATACTCACTGTCTCAGGGAGTGGCAGGAGAGTTCCTATGCAGCAAAGTGAAGAAGCAAAAAATGTGACCAGAAAAAGTTGGCTTGTTTACTGGGAAACTGCTGAAAGTGCACAGTGGAAAGCATCGAGAGTGTGACTTGAGCTCATTTAAGAAAACGTTTTCTGAGAAACAGGTGAATCCCTGATGCTCAAAGCCGTAACCTTTTTTCCAGCCAGCCTGGTTCTCACAGCTTCAGTGTCAGATGAGATTGGTGATAACATCCTCTTGGATGGTCATAACAGCCTCTTGGTTACAGCAGTGGTTCCTAAACATGCTAGTCTGCTGTAAACTGTGTTTCATGGTGATCATTGATCCCCACTCAAATTTGAGTTTCAAACACTTCTACACCCTTGATGCAGAGTTATATCATGGCTAGTAACCTAAGGACCACATCTGGAGGGGCCTCTGGCAAGGGACCCACCCAGGCTGTGAAAGATTTACCTGGGTGTTATTATAACAGCCAAGTTATACACACTGTGTTCCTCAATGGGGATGCTCTTTTTCTGCCTCTTACTGATTACTGAAAGAAGAACTTATGTCTCTACCAATTCCTCAAAACTATTGTTCACTTGGTTATTCATTTACTTTTCCCTTCTACTAATAGAGTTTGAAACAGTGAGGAATATGACTTCTTGTTGTCAAGTTGTTCCTTGTTGTTCCTTGTAGAGGAATGCTGTCTAGCAGCTGTCTTAGGGGGATTAGAGCAAAACAGTCTATTCAAATACGGCTCTGAAAGTCTCACTGAAATCTTGCTTTAGCCCCCAACCTTGCAGCCTTCCATGTCCTAATCTGTCCTGCCTTCCTGTATCTTTTAAGCTCACTTCCCTTCAGTCTTTTCTTTCTTTTTCTTATTTTATTCTTCCTACTGGTTGCATCTCCACCATAACTCTCCTAATAGAAATGGAAACAAGAAGTGTCTTCACATTGTCAGATGACTTGTCTGCTGTGATTTTCTGGATGATTCTCCTCCATTTTATCTACTTTTTCATTCCAGATAACTACCATTTTTCTGCAAAGAATAGGTCTCTATTTGTTAAGAAAGCATTTACACTATTTAGGGTAGTGCCATAACCTAGATCACCTTTCTGAAAGAATCCTACAGTTACACACATATATGTACATATACATACATACATTTTCAAGCCCCAAAGGCCCTTCCTTTTTTCATGAGAATGAAAATCTGGGGTGGCTTCCAGAAACTACACAAGAAATAGATGAAGAGTGCCAGATCCCACATTGGCAAGTGGAAAAGGACAGCCACAAATCCTCATCCTCCAATTAGAATGATGGAGGAGTTTCAAGACAAAGAAAGAACTGGATTGAACTAACTCGTACACACTGAGGGCTGGAGTGAATGAGTACTTTTTTATTGTTATTTTAATGGTTTGGAGTTTTAATAAGTAACTGGAAAGAACAGTGAAAGTTACAAATATAAGAAAGACTGTATTAATAAATGACAAAAGATCTGGAGAAGAAAAAGGTGGCCTGACCACAAAAACCTTGTGGTGGTCCAGAATGACCCAGTAGAATCTGTGATGGATCTTCCTTTGACTTTTTTGGGACACTTGCAATATTCCAAGAAACATAAATGGAAAAGATTTTAAAACAACCATCAACTGTGTGCTCCACCTACTATCATCAACATCTATATCCTTGCACTTCTTGCTGAAATCCATTAAAGTCCCAGTTCTGCAAACACATGCCTAACATTCTGCAACTATTGAGATCTAGTAAAGTCTGAAATGCTGTATTTTCATTTAATTACTCCTAGTAAAAGAATGATCAGGACTTGTAGATATAAGTTCTTTATAGCAGAAATCTTAAATAGCAACACAGCCCTTGAAAATCCGTATTGATTCAAAGAACAGGACTAGGATAACTCCTTCAAATTTCCTTCCTACCATATATAAGTCCTCCTTCATCCCAAGATGCATTTTATAAACAAAACAGCAATGATAAAAAATTGGTTTTGTGGGGTATTTTATATCTCTTCTGTAATACCACTCTGCCTAGCTTCCAAGTGCATTTAAGACTTACTGAGGCTTTATCTACTGCTGCTGCTTTACTGGTCATATGCACGTGGCAGCTTTCCTACTGCCTGAGCAGTAGAGTTTGGAGAAAGAATGACCACTGCAGAGCTGTGACAGACAAACCTCCCTTTTACAGTCACAGACCCAGAAAAATAAGAAAGTAATAGATCTCACTGACTGGTGCCATTCCATTCATCTTCAGTGTTCTGCCAGTTCTAACCAGTTGTTATATAGATCGGCATAGGAATCAATCAACACACTGGCACTGCTGCAGTTTATCATCCAGTTGAAAGTGTTATAGTTCAAGTGAAAGGTGTCCCAGAAATTCCTGAGTTTAAATTTAATGTGAGAGCATGAAAATATAAAATGTGCCGCTACAAGTGAAAATTTTTGCTAAATTTTACTTTCTTGGAAATAAAGTAATTTACAAAGGAAATCTATAAGTGAATGTTATTTTATTATATTTCAACATCTTTTATTCCACCAAAAGTTCTAATTACTATTTTACTTACAGAATTTAGCAATTTGCAATATACTTGTCTTAAATTATGTTTTCAAAAATTTAAACTAGTCCATACATCTATCCCAAACATGCCAATGACCTCATTCAAATCGAGTCATATACTGAGAATGCACCTGAATTCCAAGACAGATGTCTGAATTATCTACTGCTTTTTCACATCTTTTTCTGTGGCAAAGACCTCATTTTGACTGATTTTAAATCAGAATGAACACTTAGCTTAGTTATAATCTTAAAACAAGAACCTTTCTTCTTTACACTACGTGAATGTTCCAGGAAACAAAACAGATGTGCAAAAACACGTCTTAAAAATTGAGTTGTATTTTTCTTGACTAAATTTTCTCCCTTTATGATATAGATATACTGTCTTATCATTAAAAAATACACATGCTGACTTTTTAAAGTCCAATCAACATTGGTTATTTTATTATCACTTAGGCAACCCAAAGCTTCATAGAATATGCTTTATCTCTGGATATTTTGGATGGAAAAGAACTGGAGTTGATTATGCAAATCTGTTTCCAATGCTACGAGGGCAAGAGCATTCCACAATTCATAACACAGTTCTGCAACCCTATTTATCCAAAGTGAGGAAGCCTCATTTGTTCAGAAAGGTAATAGTGGCTACCTGCTTCTCAGCTGACATGCATTCAGACCCAGACATGTTGCATGCCATGGACAGTCACAGTGAGAAAACACTGAAAAAGAAAAAGTTCTAACCTAGATATTATGAGCAATCAATTTAGATTCAAGTCAACCTTGCTCTGACCTTAAAGAAATGTTCCAGTAAATAAATGTAAAGTCTGATTCAGCTCTCACTGAAGTTGGGTAAGATGCAATCTCTCAAGTCAAAGCATTTAAATGAGTGAAATAAAGTATAAAGGCAAAACCAATCAGTAATGCAGTGTATAAAATTTTAAAAATATATAAATTTGGAGACATTTTTGACAATGGGTTCAGAAAATGTATTCTTTTGACTTTGCGGCACACATTAAAAGAAGAAACTCATAGACATACTGTCACATCATTCATTTAAACTTGACATCTTCAGAGTTTGTAGCAAAACCCAGAATTTTGTAGGAATATTGTAGGTTTATCTTCTGCTTGTCCTAGAAATGCTCACCCAAACATTATCTGTGGAAACTTCAGTTTGCATAGATGCAAACAAGCTCATGCCCTCAGCAGCCTATCTCCTCTGAGCATCCTTCAGCTCCTCACAACTCCTACACGGGAAGAAGCCTGAGCACATATCATGCTTACAGAGCATTTATCTACCTTTCAATTAACACTATGGGAGCAGAGTTCGGAGGCAAGCCTATCTTGAGAAAGTTGGAAAGGGAGTGTCAGAAGCCTGGCATGTGAATGGAGCAAAAGAACAGGGAGAAGCCTTGGTTTAGGACTCAGACCAGAGCTTCTTCACTGGATGAGGGCTCAGACCTCAGGACAAGGTCTGGCTGTAAGCTAGTATTCATCAGTAGCTGGTGTCAAATAAAACTTTTTGAAAGAGGTATCATGCCTTGCTTTTACCTTTCTGTTGATGCTATTGAAAACAGCCCTTTTAAAGCCTCATCTGTGGGCAAACCATCCCTAGTAATATAATCTATATTTACTGAAAAATAAGACAAACGTGGACATGTTACTTTTGCCCATATGAATTAGCTTTTTAATATTTTCAGATCTCAAAGGCAGGTATGGAGTCTCCCTGCACTGCCAGCAGAGCAGTTTTTCAACTCTACCCATGAGTTGAGTTTACATGAATATGAAGCCACATCCATTGTATAAAGAGCAGAACTATGGAAGATAATCAGCTCTGTCATGTGAAGAGACTCTGAACTTATCTTGAAGGCAGAACCCATTTTGATAGTTTGGCATCTCATTTTTTGTCTGGAATGGGACTTCTTCCGCGGAGTAACAACTCATTACCATGGGAACATAACAGCTTTAGAAAGCCTTGTGCTGGATCAACTACAACAGCGGAGTTACTGACTGCAAAAGCAGCTCTGCTTCAGAGTAGAAAAGAATCTGAATAAAATGGAGCTGCGACTTTTTTTTCTTTGAACTGACTCTTTTTGTCTTTGGTTGTTTCTGCATCTGTTCTATTACATCAGTTGCAGAAATGCCTCAATGACAACTCAAATGTGAGCAGCAGGAAGACAACCCTTTAAAACTGGCAGAAGGACAGCCCATAGGTGACTACCTGAATGCTTTATAATATCTGCAAAAAGAACAAGATCTTTTTATTATGACTTTTTGGACCTATAACCAAACCAATAGTAAATACGACCAGATCAAATCTATATAATGCATCCTGCCTATTAATCAAGAGACAATTAGAATTAGGCAATTGTGAGAACATGCTCTCTTGATAATTACGATATTTTCTCCATGGTACTAGATAATATTAAAAAAATATATATTTGGAAACCACTGCCTCCCATGTGCTTCCAAGTGTGTATAACACTGAGAAAATATTACACAGATCTCCGGTCTTGCAAGTGTAATTCTTTATCTGTCTTCCCAGAACCATAAAAATGATGTAGTTCATCAAAGTATATGAGTAAACAAAGGAGCTCTTCCACATCATCGGTAAACTACATGTCAGAAATAATCTTTATCGATTAGAAACACTGGGATAACAGAGAAAGTCAGAGAAAGGTGTCGTTTTAAAGACACGTTTAAGTGTTGTAAACATCCCTGAAAAACACCAGTGCTTGATTCTCATCCTCATACCACGTTCTTATTTTCACGTGAAGTCTCAGACAATTACCATAAGAATTTAACAAAATAATTTAAGAACTGGTGTACTAGGTCAGATCAAAGGCACCAGTTATATCTGGTCTCTTAGGGGAATGAGAAATGAAGGCCTTAGCACAACTGAATAGCGACTGCACAGTGGTACTTCCCACAAATACCATTCCTGTTTTGAACAATTTGCAACACGGGCCTTCTGAGGCAGAGGTAGTATCATTGTGCTTTACAATCTTTTTCACTTTCATTCACTCAGCTGTTCATCTCCTGAACTCTTGTAAATATTTTAGCACTAATAGCATTCTTATGTTGAAGCTCCGTAGACTAGATACAGGTTGTGACAATGTCACGGACATTTGCACCATTTGTTTCAGAGGTCACAGGCTATTTTGTGCTGATAGACTTTAGACCTTGTCTTGGAAGACTAAGCAAATAACCAAACCTTATTGCCCTTCTCCATGGTTTCATAGATGCCCATTATACATCCATACAAAGTTCCTCCTTTTCTCTGAGCTGAAGAGTTTCCGTCAATTAAGCTGTTCATTACGCAGAGATATGCTGTTCATTTGATCTTCTTCAAAATGAGGAGGGGTGACAGAAATAATCTGACTGTTCACAGCATTCAAGACACAGGGCATCTACATGTGTATTTACAAAATGATGCAATGTTTTGTGGTTTATCTTGTGTTCTCTTTCTGGTAATCCCTAACATTTGATTAGAACTCATTGCACTACTGAGCACTGAGCAGACTTTTCACAGAACTAGGTCTTAAATTCAAGATCTTCTAGAGTGGTAATGGTCTTCCCAGAGCTGAGACTCACATTGTGTGTAACATTAGGACTTTTCACACTGTCAATTTTCTCTGAAGAGTGAGCAAGAGTGATAACATTATCACAAAACATTCTTTCACATCACTTAAATTATTCCAATGGCTTCTGGAGGATATCCACATCTTTAATTCATTTATATTCTAAGGTATAATTCATCTTCATAAATCTGCACCTGATATCCTTAATGCATTTTGGAACTGGCTTTGGTTTGTAGGGGTGGTGAGGTGGATAGCATTTTAATTTAGTATTCCAGTCAAGGGTAAAAAAACTGAATACAGGAGGATGAGATTTGGGCCTTCCTCAGAGGAGAGGAGAGTGTGGTAGCATGTGTAATGAGAGGATAGCGTGTCTTCTGAGTATTGACTCAGCTGTTATCATTAGTTATGGAGCACTTATGAACAAGATCTGCTTTTCAAGTAAACAAACCTAGAGAAGAACACACAGAAGAAAAGAAATACGGACAAATATAGTCTTTACATTGAATCTTAGCCTGAGGGGATTTTTGCTAAAAATTGCTAAATCCAAAGAAATTCTATGGCATTTGAAAATTATTTCCCTGCATTAACCATTTTTAAGAAGAGTAATACCTGTAGGAGAGCACCTAGATGGTAAATAAATTATATTGGTTCCTTGCCAACATTATTGGTCAAAAATTCTAAATTTGGGGAAAATGCATTGCACATTTCATAGTCCTTATGTGCCTCACATACCTGCGGGTGGTGTATGTACTGTCATGTTAAGATACAGGGCAGAAAGCATTTGCCTGTGTTAAATGTGTCATTTAACTTTGTTCACCTGCACTCTGCCCACACCTCTCAGGACTTTCCTGCTATTCTAGCAACAGCTGAACAGTTCCAAACCCCTATTATTTTCAGAAAAATCTCTCAGGTGAAAAATGCAAACATCCTCAAAGGATCTCTGAAATAATCAAAATAATGACAACAATCACAAGGTAAGGTAAAATTTAAAGATTTATTCCTTGGTTCCTATTTTGCACCTGATGAGAAGAATTTCTGAAGAGTTAATTGTAAGCATTCAAAAGCCTTTACAAAACATTGCTGCAATACATAGCGCAGAGTACACAACTCTGTTCAGGTTCATTCATTGCTCAAGAAGTGGAGAGGAATGTGCTAAGGATATGATTGTATTTTTCCTGGTCCTAGAATAATTATGGTAGCTGATAATAACTCTTCATTATAATTGCACCTGAGTAATTATCAAGGTCAGACACATTGAGTGAGGCATTGTATGAACACAGGGAAGCTGCCCCTGTTTTTAACAGCTTACAATTAAATTAAACAAGATGTATGAAAATGACAGGAAGGAATAAAATTCACAAATTGAATAGTATGATTGCAGCAAATGTCAACCCATGACTTCTTTTCTTGGGATGAATGGGAGGCTATTAAGCATGGGCACAGCACATGGAAAGAAGAATGAAGCCACCAGAAAAGACTGGACCACTAGTGACTGAATGACATGAAACAGTTAGAAATAAATTCAGGGAAAGGCAGAGACACACGAATGACAAGTGTAACAGGTTTGCTGTGGCTATGTCCACACATCTGAGACACTGTAAAGCTGCTCCCTATGAAAGTGGCCTAAGAGGAACTGCTCTCACACTTTCACATGAGGAGCTGTTCAGGCATGCCCAGCCTGGCACAAGCTCACTGCCTCACACTCAAAGGGCTCTTACAGCCTCCTTGGGCTACCCGCATATACAAGAGTCAGTCATGCCTTCCAGCAGATAGAGAAAGGACAAGAAAATATGAGCAAGGGATCCATGGGAAACCTGCATTCATGCCACCTGAACCTGCCATATCCTGCCTTCACTAGAATGTCCACTGCCAGGACCCACTCCCATACCCAACTCCTTTCTCAGAGGCCAGGCATGCCCCAAACAAAGGTGCAGTGTCCTTGAGCACAGAAGAGACTTGGGTAAGTGGTCCTTACTTTTTCAGTTGTGTTCATGGAAGGTCAGAAAGGTACTAAGCAACCTGAGGCACACTGTTCCAATAATGCTACTCCACCAAGGCTGTCCTTGAGAAAGTCAGCAAAAAGGGCCCAGCTGGCCCCATCTCCAGCATGCAGTGATGTTTATGGCATGGACAGAGACATTTTTAGTGCGAGCCAAGTGTCAAGTTTGCATCTTGGCCAGGTTCCTGAAAGAAAATTTCCCAGACCAAACTTCTGACCTTGAGAAGCCAAGCCTACAAAAAATCCATCAGATTGAATCCAATCCTTCCAGGGTCATGGGCTTTGTAGTGTCTGAGACATACCAGCATCACATGGCAGGATTTTGAATCCTGTGTACTGCAAGGATAGTTGTGCAACCTAAAAAGCTCCAGTGTTGTTCAGTTTTTATCTGTTTTGTGAATGTTCTTATGCAGACTGGCTGCTCAGATACACAGATGCAGTCAGGCCAGCATCTAAGCAGGCACTAACACCACCCTGTAGGGCAGCTGGCAGTAGGTATGGCAGGTTCAAGTAATCATGCACCAGAAACATGGATTGGGCCCCAACCAAGTGAACATTATCTACCTTCATAAACTAAGCAAATTTTAATCACCTGCCAACTTCAGTCACGATGACCAGCTGTTGGTGTTAGAGCAGGAACTTCAGTGGGACAAACTGTGTACAAACTATACAAAAGGGAATGAGTTTAGTTTGGGAGGAGGGGGGCAGTGATGTAGAAGGACTGGCCTTTCCAGCAGCTTTCCACTTCTCACAGTATGTGGCTGCAACCTGCTTCTGCTTCAAGCGCGTGCATGCACCTTTCCAAGAAACATGGTCCTGGGACCTGTTTGTGGAACATCGACTTTTGTACATCTTGATTAGCACACAGCCAAGTCTTAAGAAAAATAAAACCATAGGTTGTGCTAAGATGTAGATATTTTAAATTATTTCTTTTTCACTTAATTTGTAAATCACAACACAACACTTTTTGCTCTTTGCCCCATTAAATAAAAAATCTTTACTTTTTTTTACACCAGACAAAAAATATTGTTCTGAAGTGTAAAAATAGTTTTCGTTCAACAAGTTAAAAATGACATTTATATTATTTTGCCATATGCCTTAGTAGAAAATTAATGCCACATAATAATAATAATAATAATGATAATAATAATAATAATATCATATCAGTCTTCAATGTCTTTCTACAGTTTTAAAAAATCCATTCTTTTTCTCTCTCAAGATGACAACTATGGTTTCTTTGTGGATTTGGAACTTTGTTTAGTTGGGTTTTTTTAACTGAGATGTCTAGTTTTACGTGGCACTGAGTTTAGCATTACATATTCAACGGACATTTATTGGTTTTGTGAAAACTGCAATTCTCAGCATATTTTCGTCAATTAGATCAACCATAAACACATGTTATGTGGGTGTGCAGTTATTTGGTTCATTTGTAAACATAGGTAATAAAATGTCTGTATTACAATACCTCTGTGTGCAGAGTATTCATGTTATTTCTTCCACTGGAGTTTGCTCATTAATCATGGTGACAGCTGATACTTTTTTCACTGACATGAGATATAAAATTGCTAAAAAATTTGTTAGAAAGCTTAATATTGTCATTTATGATATCTGCAAAATAGAGAGAACCTTCATGGGAAAACTAATATGACAAATATTGATACCAGCGGTAGATGTCTTTTGTCTCACAAGTAGTGACCTCTTTGAAAGGCACTAAGGTGTTAAATGTGAAGATCACAGACTTTTAAATGCATAATGCATGTGTACTCAAGAAATTCTTCACACAAAACCTCAAAATTATTTAACCGACACTAGATATTCTAAAGGGTGGGAAGGAGCAAAATTTCTATTCTAAATAGGATAACATATGCATACAAACATGTAATAATTAATTTAACCAAATATGTCTTAGGAAAAAATACTTAGAATTAAAGTATCAGCTGACATCTGAAGAAAGGGGTGAGGCTGTAAACTGTGATCTGGTAAGGACATACCACCCTTGTGAAACAGGAGTAAAAACCATATCTGAAAACAGATAAAACTTCAGAGCTCCCCAGCTGGACAGCAGGAAACAACCATAAAGGATAAACTCTCAGATTAACCGAGTTTAGATTTCACTTTGACAGGATCCTCCATATTAAATGTGTTGTATAATAGCGCTACAAGAAGATGAATGATAAAACATTTGGAGCTGGTGACGTCCTCCAGTGACCTGAGGTGGTTGAATACCAAGAAAAGTTTATGAAAAAAAGCTCAGTGACTCCGAGAGAACAAAAGTAAACTGTCAAAGGAAGCCTCAGGGTCAAATTTGGAAAAGTCCTGATTTCTGTATGAGAAGTTGAAAAAGAAAAACAAAAGTAGCCTCTTCCCTATTTCAGTCAAGCTCTTGTGACGGATAGACTTGGCCACTCTAGAAAGACTTCCTTCTCAGGCTGCTTCCGTGCTAGTGTGACTGCATTTGGGATCAGAATCAATTTCCTTGGATGCTTATAACTAAATTCAAACTGTTAACAACTCTCTAGCTTATATTTTCTTTATTTTAAATGTGTCTTGAGGTGTTGCTCTATGAGAACTATCAGGAATGCCTAGGAAATTTAGAACCAGCTCATATTTTACTTTCTATCTTCAAAAGTGTCACCAGGAAGTTTTGCCTGTTGGAAAAAAGACTGTTTTAATGCATCATGACCACAGGAGGAGAGAAAGTGCCTGTTAAAGGAGCCAACAACCCCATAATATGCATAGTAGGAAAACTCAGAAAATATGAGAGTGTGAAATTTAGTGATCTGGCAAGCAAATTGTTTAGCATTACCAATTCCCTCTAGTTAAGACAATAGAAAGTCCCTTTGTGGATACCCCCTTTCATTTTTTTGTTTTTTGCAAAGAAGATTCATGTGTGTAAAGAGAGCCTTGGCAAGAGACTAAGGAGACACACATTTTCTGTAAGTAAAACAGATTATCTTACTGATGTTGTTAAAAGACTCAGAGTAGAGTTTTGTCCTTGAATATATATGCCACTGCTGTTTACTTTAATGGGATGTATGTGCCATATTCCAGTGATCAACCTTGGCATTTGCAGAGAACTCCAGCTAGGAAACCAAATGCTTATTTCATAGATATGCTGCACTTGCTATTGTTGGAGAGATGTAGACACCAGCAGACATGCTGTTTCCATTTTGCTTATTTTAGAAGTATAACTGGTTTATGACATGCTTGAAGAAACCTCACCTCCTGTATTAAACTCTCTGAGCACCAGTTCTTATACCAAAAACTCTGTGAATATTCCATCTTTTTTTTTTTTTCTGGATGATAGATTGACTTTCAGAACACACTCCTAGATTCCTAGCACAAAATTTAGATGCACCATGTTCTTCAAACATGAAATTACAGGGAGAAGAATCAAATGGAAGGCTTGTGAAAGTCTCTGAAATTAGTTCTGTATTAATCTTGGGGGTTTTTTTGTGAAAGCCCAAAGTATCACCCTAGGCTATTAAAATTCTGGCTGCATTCATCTCTCTTTATTTCATATCAGTTTAAAACACCTAAAATTAAATATTTTTTTGGTTTCAACAAATTCCACAGTCCATCAACTTAATATATTAATTTGTCATAGTACATAGAATATGTATAGTCATGTGGGAAGAGACTGGGGAGTAGGTACAACCAATTCATTTTTGAAGGAGAAAGGCTTCATTCCCCAGAGATAGCATAGCAGGTATTTTGCAAGTAGAGGCGTACTATTACTTAAATCCTCAAATACTTTTGTCTATTGTCTTCAAAAGTAGAACATGCATTAGCCCATATTAATTCAACCTCATTGTGTCCCATAGTGACATATCACTCTCCTTAATCTTTATAAATGGCTTTTGCACTCTGCACCATCAAAAAACTTTCTTTTTGCTGATCAATACAAAGTGTATTGGAAAAGAGCATTATCTGCCTTTGAAAAAGCCTTCTGCACAATCAATGGTCTTCAGAAGCAGATGCTGATCAAGCAAGCATAGGCAACATTGTAGAAAGCTAGTAAATATTGATCCCAATTCAGAAAAGGATATTGCCTTGTAGTTGCACTGTCTGACTTCATTTAGCTTGTAAGTTTACTGAAGGTCTGATTGGGTGAGCTGGTGAACACTACAGTGCATCATCACTGAACTCTGTGCTTGCGTGAGCAACACGCTGGTTTTCCATGGTCACACTGTGAGATAAAACTACAGTTAAAAACAATTTCAAAAATGCTGATTTTTGTTGTAGAAAAACATGACTAATACTAATTGTTCATGTGATTTCACAGTGGATTGAAGCAAGCAATACAAAAGCTCTGACACTGGCATATTTTATGAATTTGTACTCCTTAACTAAAAAAAACCCAAAACATAATATTCAAAATAATGTTTGATCATTTTTATATATCAGAGAACCACCTGAACTCCATTGGTTTGATGAAGTTACAGACTCAATTAACTTATTTGTTTCCTAGGATTTTATTGATAGAACCTGGCATTTATGAGAGCAGAAACAGCATTTCATGGTTGGCCTAGATCCAGCCAGTACTACTCCACCAGTGCAGACAGAAGGAAAGATACAAAGGAACCTCAGCAGATGATCGAAAGGTCCCTGCAATGCATTACAATAAAACTTGAATTATTCTAGATTTATGATGTTGTTTATAACAGAAATCGTGTTTAGTACTTCCAAATTGTGAGAGTCACATAATTAGCTGTCAGAAAAGTGCACTGATTAGTCATTCTGTAAAAGATATTTTAGCTCACAGCACGGTATAAATCACAGGAGGTGACGGTCATATCCTGTGTCACTGAAGTCAATAGGACTTAATTGATATTCAACGGCCTATCTGAGCATTCCTTCAGATTATTGTAGGAAAGGTTGTCCCTCACAAACATAGGGCAAAAATACACTAATTGCAGGTCTAAGATTCAGAAGGAAATACACTAGTAGAGGTGCCACAAATATGTGATCAGCCCACTAGTCCAGTTAGCTTGCTTGCTCTGGAGTAAGAACCAGCTCCAAATTCTCAGCATTCAGAGGATGGACCACTTATCTTTGAGCCAGACACAATGCTGGGCAATAAGTAACAGGACAATACCATGACACCATAAGCATTTTGTGTCAAATAGCTATTCTCCATCATGGCTCCTTGGTGGAAGACTGGGATGGGATTGATGACGTCTTTGAATAACACAGATACTCAAAAGTTTACTCAGAAGAATAAGGATGAGAAAGGCAATGGCCATTCTTCCTGTCCAGCCTGAGGCTGGGTGAATTCACTGGCTTTTACTGGCAAAACACCTTTATAAAAAGGCCCAAATAGACTTTTCACAGAACATGTGTCTTCTACTAAACAGGAAAATAAATTCAAAATTTAAAGACTACCTCCTGTATCACAGAAGTTTATGATAAAATATTTAGCACTCTTTACTTTTTTAACAGATTTACAGACATTAGTTACTAAAAAACTGCAAAGTACTTTCATCTGTACTCTCAAAGATATGTCACTATATGGATAAAACAAACTTTCAGATTTTAATTACTTTTAAGAACCTAAGAAAGTGTGAAGTAAAACTCAAGACATACTTTGACCCCAGAGTTTCGACCTATCTCAGTTGAAAGTAATAATACATCATCATCATCATATTAATAATAATAATAATAAAAATCCATACTATTTAAACCTAGCTCTTCATCAACTTAGAGCCACATTTCCTAGACTGAGAGCCTAATTTTCCACACAAATACAGTAATTAGATATGAAACTGCTCATGTACCATAATGTTGTCATAGTGTGGTATTTGGTCTATATCAGGAGGTTAATCAGGGAGCAATTGTATGGTTTTATAGCCATTATATATTTGGAGGGTGGGAAGAGTAGTTTGGGCTGTCCAGATCGCAGCTGAACAATGGATATGAAATAGGGTTGTTTCTAGTATATATGTGGAGGACAGAATACGACAGGACAATATTTTTCACTGTCAGTTTGTGGGCTGTTAAGAAAAGTGCTTGGTTTGGGTTGACAAGCCATATGTGATAAATGGTGCATAGTTTTGTAGGACAGTATTTTCTCAGCAAGAGGTGAAGGCTTGTCTTATTTTAGAAATGAAGTGGAAAGACTTCGTTTTTGCAGAATGGTGGTCTGATGCCAAGGACTATGGGAGGAGTTGTAAAAATCCACATACATGTATCCACCATAATGATGTCAACCATTTTTTAGCATTATTAGCATTATTTTGCAATAATGATCAGAACCCTCATTGGAATGAAGACCACATTGTGGTCTACATTTGTTCCTGTTCAGCACAAACACATAATGAAATTGGGTTCTTTGCTTACTGGAAAAGGCTATTGTTGCATCTTTGCTGCTGACTCAATATATTACAAATTTATTACCAGAGAAAGTCCCATATAACTGCAGTTGCCAACTACACACTAACATACATGGCTTAATTTATGTCTCCTCTGGCACTGGTACTCATGACTTACACAATACATGTAAAGGAGGCCCATCAGAGGGCTTTTAAACTATTTTAGAATACTAATCAGTCCCTACACACTACAGCTTTTATGCCGTTTACAGGAAGCTACAAAGGCAGAAGAAAGCTGCAAGTGCAAGCCTCAGCCAGGGCAGCCATCCTTAGTCCTGTACCATTACCAGCACTCACCAAACGCAATTCTAAGGTAATTACATCCTTGCTAATCATCAAGTATATGACAACACAAATCCCTAAAATAATAGCTGTTAGTGAAAAGTAATTCCTATTGCATGGAAACTACTGCTTCTCTGCAAGATCCCATCTTCCTAAGCAGCACCATTCAGAAACCCCTCAGTAAGCTCAGCATACTCAGAAGAGCTTGCGCTGTGCAGGTCAGAGAGCATCTCCACCACATCCCAGCCCCTGGCTGTGCCGGGGTGGAGGCACAGGGCCAGGATACTAACTTGTCAGTCCTCGGAAGCTGAAAAGAACAAGTAACAGCAAAGGACGCTGCAATATAAGAACAACTGAGAGGGAGACTGCATCAAATCCATGTATTGGGGTGGTGCTTAAAAGATCAGCCACCAGCAACATAACTTGAATAAAGAGCAGCATGATAGCACAATGAAAAACTGCCAGGAAAAAAAAAAAAAGAAAAAAAAGCTAGATAATTTTGTTAAGCAATGTAATATGCCCATTTTTAAGGATAACATCATGACTGCAAGATCCTAATTAAGAGTTCTATTTCTTTGGCCCTGGACAAAGTAAAAAAGTGAAGCTTAGCACAGTAACTTTTGCTTTAAACTGAGCAATGAAAGTTTAATCCCCTGACATAAACGACAAAATCCTCTAGGCTTTCACAGCTTGGTCGAAACGGCCAAATCTGCATTCAACTTGTTTTTCACATTTCCATCATTGTGCAGAATGAAGCCTTGCAGAGCCCAAGGGACATGTGTTTAGTTGCCATTCTGCAGCGCTTGTAGCATTTTAACTTCAAGCCTCTGGGAAAAAGCCGCATACCGATTACTACGGCTTTGGAGTTTAAATTGTTAGTTGATGTGTCCTGTTTATCAAATCCAAAAAGCAGTTTGTGCCTGAAAAATAGACCAGGGCCCTGCAAGCAGAGAAGTGGTCTGGCTGGTTGTTTTTAAATAAAAGCCGAAAGAAGTGGCAATCAAAAGTAAGTAATCAAGTATTCGTCCCTCTTGTCTGCCTCTGAGTTATTTTACACTTAAATTGACTCATTGCTGACATAGTAAGTTTGGCAAGGTACAGTGCTCACCTATCTGACCTTCTGTATGAAATATGCCTATGAGAGTAAAAAGGAGATGGGCTGACCCAATCTTCTTTCAGTGGGGTTTTTATCTCTATGTTTGGTCAATGCAAAATAAAAAACCAAACCAAACCTAGAATCCCTTTCCACACTCTCATATAAAGCTCATTATACATAATCAAACAAGATCAGCATTTTGCAAGTAGAAAGTCCATTTTACTTTTCTCTACAGTTATTAACAAGGAAATACATATAAAACATAAAACTGTATTTAATTTAATTTTTTTTTTCCAGACAAGTGTGTTTCTGTAGGCTTGGATGCCTGTGTTGTTGATTTTCATTAATATATATAATCTGCCATCCATTCATTGTATGTGTTGTAAAAGAAATAGGAGCTGACTGACAGTGCAAAGACAATCAATATACTTTTTAAATCTAAAGAACAGCCTTCATAACTGAAAGGATTAACTTTTTTCAGTTTGTTTTAAAACACTCCTTAAAAAGAAGTCTGTTGTTATGAATGAGTTTATGTTGGCCAGCTAGACTATTATTTGGGGAACAAATACTTCCTTGTGAACATGAAACAACTTGCAACTTTCATTATAGTATTTCAAATAATGGAAAGTAATAGTAAAATTGCTGCAATAAACTAAAAAAAACCTTGATAGGCAAGTCTGTTATGCAATATGTATTGCCCTCACTGTTCCCTCACTGGTGCCAAAAGCATGTCACTCAGGTAATTTGTTTTAGACCCTTAACAAGACTTAGAAGCAATTATTATGAAACACTGACACAACAGATCTCACCAACAATTGAAGTTTGACAGCTTGTGAGAAAAGTCTCATGTTTATGCCATTGCAGAGGTGATCCTTGTATGACCTCCTTTTTCACTGCTGTGAATGATAAACTATCGCTTTCCAGTGGTTAACTATAGCTGAAGGCCCGGTGTACTGTACTTGTAAAGGAAATTTTCAGTTGGTTCTCTGAATCAAATAAAGCTGGAAACTCCTTTGGTCCCTTTGACTGATCCAGTTTAGGCTTTATGATATGCTCTAACTGCGTAAGGAGCTAAAAATCTAAATATATCCACACCGTGCATCCGTAAAGGACTGTAGAACAAACATCAATAGAGCTGTATGTGTGGGGCTGACACATGTACACTTATTGATTGAAAATAGCTTCACATTTGCTTTTCTAAGGAAACTGAAACAACTTGCATGTGAGAGAGGGAGAAAAAGGACATGTTAATATCTATTGCAATATATTTATTTGCCTTGTTTCAGAGTAGAGGTTGGAGGGATTATTTAATGGTTTATGTTCACTCCAGCATCTACAAGCACCCAAATCAAGTACTCTTAATCCACATTTCAGAGGCAAGTGGAAGATGATGTGGTAAGCAGGTCTACATATTCATGCTGCAAGTATTCCTCAAAACTCACCTGAATCAGTTGGAATAGCTGAGGAGCAGTGGAATAGAAATAATCTTCAGGCAGTGAGTTTAGAGCTCCCTCCACTCCTGCACTTAGTCTGAACAGCACTAGACAAAACCTGTATTCCTTTCTTTGCTGTTAGGTAGCTTTCTTACTGAAGATAAATTTAAAAAAAAAAAAAATAGAACAACAAAAACCCACCAAATCCACAAATCAACACCACATCCCCTAAAACAAAAAACCAACTCACCAACTTTCTGACAGTTTTATATATTTATGTACTCACATCTTGGTTTCTTGGTGTGGGCCATAGAAAACCTATATGCACGGCTTCCATGGTGTAAAGCTTGGCTCCATGTTCTATTTCATGCTGCACTCAATGCGAACCTTGTGAGATATTCTCTTCTACCTAATATTGTCACACACTAACCAAACTCCAAGTCTTCCTAAAAGAATGCTTTATCTTACAATTTTGATCAGTCGTATCTTAAGCATATGCAAGTAAGAAGAGTGCATGTCTTTGTTTAATGATTCTAGAAAGAGTAAGATTTGATACACATTTGTTCTAGGTTACAAAGTGATTTAAAGAACTTCAGATTAAAATTTCTTTCCTCTCATTTGTGTATTCTGACTCTTTATTTGCATTGTTTGCACAATAGCAGAAAAACTTGAGAATAAAAACTGTTCCACTTCAATTAGTATATTATACCGCTGATAATTTATCATGGTATTACTTAACTGGTACTTTCACAACATCAATCTAACGCATGTTCAGCAGCCTTAATAATGGTTTCTAATCTCAAACAAAAGGATTTTTGTTTTCATCCAGATTTTTCTTCCCTGTTACTGAAAGGAGAACATGGCAAGAACTTCTCTTTCTTTCTGTTTTCAGAAAGGAGCAGAAGTATGGTCATCAAGAAGAGTAGATGACTGTTAAAACTGTTAAAATCTACAAATCTACATTTCTGAATCTTAGATGCTCAAAGAGGTATTTGGTCTCTTCATGCCCTTTTAGCAAACAATGACAGTCATATTTAACTTTAACTACTGCCACAGGAAATCAAAATATGACCAGGTCCAGATGACATCAGGGCACAAGTTATAACATGATAAAATTTTTTTATAACCCAATGTTAAACCCTATTTATTTTTCCTTTTGTTTAGGATTGCAGATCAGAACACAGTTTAATTGCAATCTACAGAGAAACCAGCTGTGATCATATCTAGGACCTTTCAGTAGTACCATGTAAGCATAAATAAATAAATAATTATAATGAATTGCCATATTTTTGTTCAAAATATTAGCTGAAGCTACATGCAGGGGGCAGAACCTTAACCTGGACATATATAATGAGACTAGATTAATATATTAATTGTGTAAAAGTTGCACCTGGTAAGTAACATTAAGAATCCTGTGATTCTAGAACTCATTGACTGCATTTCACCACAGCCTTAAAATGTGCTTAAACCCACCAAATACATCACTCTCAGGTCCTCTCTTCCAGACCTTAGGTGAGCTTGGCCTGCAGGACAGTCAGATAGAGTCTGGACTCTCAAAGGTGGGATGGAGCAGGGAAGTAAGTGAAGGACTTCATGTATGTTCCAGAAATCCATTGGTATCCTCTGATCTTGCTGTGACACCTGGACATTCAGTCATGGTTTTAAATCAAAGTGTAATTCTGTGATACTTATCTCTTGGAACAGTATGGTTACCATGTGCTTAATGCAATCACTCTTGTTCACCCTGGAAAACAAAACACACATGCCGACTATACACCTCACACTCCAACACAAGTCTCACTAAGCTCTGGGCCATCTGCTAAACAGAGAGACCTAAACTTTTGGAATTACGTTCCGTTCCTCCTTTTGTTTATATTTATATGTATGCAAAGCCCTGCTAATTGTGTCAGAGAAGAAAGGGTAAAAGCAACAGCAAACTCATCTTGAATAACGGTTATCTAATAATCTGGGAAGTAATAGTGTGTGCCTTCTGCATCAGGAAGTTTCCAAGTCTTTGACTTTCCAAGAGCTGACAGAATAGCAAATTGGTGCAAACTATTGCAATTTTCACAAAAACACATATTGTACTTTAGTGACAGCCTGGTACACTTCAGTGGCATGTTGAAATAATAAAACTAGTGTAAGGAACATGAACACCTTGCCTTGAGATTATTTTAGACTTTTAAGATACTAACACAGTTTTACCAGTGAATTCCTTGTTGGGAATGTAGCCTTCTGCTAACCCAGGGTCTTGGCTCTCTTATTACTACAATTTAACATCTCAAAGGTCTGTAACCGAGATTCTTCTTCAGTCTCTCAAAAAGAGCTTCAAACATAGCTGTTGGGATATCCTCAACAATACTGGCATACAGGTCTGTAGCTATGTTGCTAAATGGGACTGAACATGATTCTTTAGGTGCGTGTAACTAAACTGTTAAAATCTACAAATCCATACAGGCATGATCCCTCCACATTACTGCTTACACTCCATGATGAACCTTTGATCAGTGCCCCTCCATACATCTGCTCCTCTCCTCCCATTATTATTTATCTTTATTTTATTTATTGCCATTGAAACTGGCAATCTCAAGGATATGAGGTGTTTAATGTCTTGCTCATTACTGCAAAACAAATGCAGGTTTGTGTGAATCACCGTCATTAGCAGAAACGAGAGCACTACTAATTGCAAACAATTACTCAACAAGTGTTGCTCTTCCCCAAGAAACCTATTAAATGCTCACAGTGGAGCACCTGGCAGCCTTCTGAGACTTCAGTTTCCTATCCAAATGGAGACTGCTATAGAATTTGGTGACTTTTATTTAGTTGTTTTAGATAGGTGGGTAAGACTCATTTAAATGTGTCTAGAAAGAATGCTAACAAATGGCACAACTTGTCAGACTTACCTGCATTCTTATCCCACTTATTCCAAGTGGTTTTATGTTTAGTTGGCTGGAGGTGTGTGCCTTTTTTTTTTTGGTTTTGGGTTGGTTGGTTGATGGATTTTTGGCTGGTTGGGTTTTTAACAATAAAGCAAACAAAAAAACCCCAGCAATCTATCTTCTGGTTCTAAAGATCTCTCTCCAGAAGCGATAATACTGACATGTCCTAGCCATGATGCTCTGCGGATAAACAAAAGATCTTGGTCTTCCAGGGGCATTAGCAATCACATCTTTTATCAATAATTGAACCTGAAACAGCTTAGGTTTCTGTGCAATTTACGATTGCCTCCTTGATCCTAGGTATTTCACATCTGGAAAATTGCATCATAGTATCACACCTAAAAACCAAACAGTTGTGTTTTCTATTTTTGTATCCGCCTAAGGATACAAGTCATAAGAGAAGGCTTTCACCCTCAAGGTTACAGCAACAGTTGTATTCTTCTTGTGCAGCACCTAAACCAGGTGATGGACACAGCAAAGCTTCTGCCATTTAGGAGTTAATGTAGCTGGTGTGTGTGTATGTGTGTGTGCAAGCACTAATTATAGATCACAGCATGCACTAGGATGCTAAGGAAGTTCAAAGAGAATATTAGATCCCTGACTCCAGCAGATGCACAGCTCTGGGGTATAAGAAAAAATGTGTGAGCAAATCACACAAGCTTCCTGAGCAGCTAGAAACAAACCTGGAACCCTGCAGGCTATTGTTGGATTTGTAAAATTGACAATAGCCTCTGCAACTTGTAATTTAGTCTTGTTTTTCATTATTATTAAGATTATTGTTTCAGTTTACTGAGCTCATGAAAATGTAAGTAGAGGAGAGTGCAGGGATTCTCTGCCAGTATTTATGCTATAAAATATTAACCTGTTGACGCCTTGCATTAAAATGGATTCATTTTTAGAGGGAGCATAATAGTTCTATCATCTTTATGAAAGCATTATACACTATTCTGAAGTGCCTTGAAACTGCTCCTTGAGTTCTGCATTTCTAAACTCAGTTTATACAATATTTAGAATACATTTAACACACACAACCCTTGCTATTTGAAGACAAGCAGATCAGGCCATAGATCTGGTGGCTGCGATGTTGCCTTACAGCTGCTTGGGCAGGGCAGGACAGTTAAGGTTAGAAACACCCAGTGAGGAGTTCTTTCACTCCTCTAATGTAAGCCACAAATTTTGAGGCCAAAAGAATTTATTTTGCTGTACCATCCAATTAATCTTAAGGAATTTCACACAATCAGTAATGGGATAGAGAGATTCACTCCTCAGTAGGGCATCCATTATCGGGCAAAACTGACCTCCTGACTAATGACAAGCTTGCCTTTCATCTTGTTGTCACGGTAGGCAGCACAATAGCTTGGAGAAACACATCTTCCAGAAAGACATCCAGTCCTGAACTGAAGACATCATGAGAAGGAAAAGCCACCACTTTACTCCAATAATCTGTTTCAAGGGCTTCTCAGACCTCCTGTGATATTGTGCACTTGATTTCTCAGATGACTCTGCCTTGCCTCAGCCTCCAGCCATTGGTTCTAATTATGCCTCTCTCTACTAGATTAAAGAGCCTTTAGTATCCTATACTATCTCTCCTGACATTACTTTTACAGTGAGATCAAACCACCTCTGACATTCTTAATACAATACGCAGAATGATCTTTAATGTTCTTGTAGTAAAATGTCTCCTCCTGGGCCTCAAATAATCGCTGTGGGTTTTCCCTCCAATTCTGGGCACCCTTTAAGATGTGGATATTAGAACTGATTGCATGGATATACCTATATATTTGTTCACTAATTCCCTGTTAAGATATTCAAGGAGCATATTCTTCGGGTTTTGCCTCAGTTTTGCCATTCAAACACTCCACTGTCTGGATCAGTTGCTTCTCAGGATGCGACTCCCCATACTGCAGCTATACAGTGTGCTCCTTGATGTGTAATTCCGTTTGTCATTGCCTCCCACCCCGCATGGATGCATCTTTTTCACTCATGCATCCAGACTTGATTACCTAGACCCAGCACTGGTAAACTGTCTATTAACCCCCACCAGATTTTTTCAGCTGCAGTTCTGTACGTACTTCCAGATCAAAGTCTTGAGGATAGACCTGGAACCTTTTCTAGATACAGCTCACTCAACAATGATCTCCCGCTGACATTTTTGGACTTTTGAAATCTGTGTAAGTTATATCCATGTTACACAGACACCAGGGAGGAGCACTGCCAAAATATGACATGTCCATATAGTACGGCACAGCACCAAGCAAAACCTCTGTTACTGTAGATGTCCTGTTGTGGCCCCTAGTCATCACTACCATGTGCAATACTCTCCTGAGTAGCACACGCAGCACTCCTTGTTTTCCCATGTAGCACTTCATTGAAGCTACTTCCCAAGAGGGTGTAGCTGCCTATTCTCACAGAATCACAGAACCTTTAGGATTTGAAAGGACTTCTGGAGATCATCTAGTTTAACACCACTTCTCAAAGCTAGGTCAGCTAAAACAGGATACTGACCGGCTTTATTTTTTAGTATCTCCAAGGATGGGGACTTCCAAGACTTCTCTGGGCAGTCTGGTCAAGTAAATAATCACCATTATAGTGACTTTTTTTCTTACTACGTTTAAATAGAATTTTCTGTGTTTCAGTTTGTGCCTATCACCTCTCAGCTTTTAGTGGATACCACTGAGAAGAGTCTGACTCCATTTTCTTTGCTCCTTTCTATCACACATTAGTAAGATTTGCTCCTGAACCTTCCCTTCTCTAGCCTAAGCAATCCCATCTCTCTCAGCCTCTCATATGTCAGAGGCTACAATCTCTTCAACATCTTTGCAAGCCTTCATTGGCCTTGCTCCTGCATGCCCAAGTCTCCCTTTCACTGAACATCCTAGACTTGGACACACAACTCCAGATGTGCTCTCAGCATGGCTGAGGAGAAGAACCACCACCTTAACCTGCTGGTTAAGCTCTAATATAGGACGGCTACTGCTGGCTGCCTTTGCCACAAAGGCAAATTTCTGGCTCTCGTTCCACTCGATGTCCACCAGGAGCCCTGCGGCCTTTTCTGCAAAGCTGCTTTCCAGTCAGACAGACCCCAGCCTGTTCATGGAAGTGCCTGGAGCTTCATTCCTCCCCAGGGATAGGGCTTTATTTTCTTTCATTTATGTCTGGGGATTCCCACTGGCCCACTTCAGCAACCTCTCAAGATCCCACTTAATGGCAGTGCAGCCACCTGGTGTATCAATCACTTCTCATGCGCAGATCTGCTGAGGGTGCACTCCATCCCATCATCCTGGTTATTAGTGACTATGCTGAACAGTACTGGCCTTATTACCAACCTCTGGATTAAAGAACTAGTGACAAGACTCCAGCTGGCCTTCATGCATGTGACCCCAACCCATCCACCTTTTATCTACTGTCCCTTTATCTCACTGTTATGTATCACGTTGTCAGTGAAGAAGTCAGAGATGGCAACACTGAAAGCCTCACAGCCACTGCTCTCTGCCAAGTCAGTCATCTAATTACAGAAGGCTATTGCATTCATCAAGCATGATTTCCCCTTCCCAAAGCCAGGCTGATTACGCCCAATCATATCTTGTCCTCCTTATGTCCAGAAATACTTTCCAAAATTATTTCTGCATCTTGCTGCACACAATCAGCAAGGCTGACTGGTCTGTAGGTCTCCAGAACCTCCTTGCCATTCCTGAAGATAAGGATGACATTTGCCTTCTTTCAGTTGCCAGGAAACTCCCCAAAGGCCTACAGCCTTTCAAAGATAATCAAGAGCAGCCTCATGATGACATCAGACAGCTCCCTCAGCATTTGTGGATGTATCTTGTTGGGTCCCACAGGTTTGTTTATTTCCAGTTTAGTGTACTTAAGTTGATCCTTCACGAAGGCTAACATTTTCTTTCTCCAGACTCCCCAGTGCCCTCAGGGAGCTGGAATTTCTGAAGCCTAATTTCATCAGTAAAGCAGTGAGGCAAGAATGGTATTCAGTACCTCAATCTTCTCCATGCCCTTGATTACAAAGATCACTGGAAGAAACAGCTACAACCTTCATAAGGGCAAGAAGCTTGCTGTGTCTTTTTCCTTTTTGATTCACCAACCAACCAAACATAGGGCTTGACTTTACTAAACCAGACTGCCTAACATGCTAGAAATATGGCAAAATAGAGAAAAGTATTTGTCATTTAAAATGACAAGTATTATTTTAGTTCTCCATACAGTCTGGAATATTCTTAAAATGTAAGGAAAATGAAAATGGAGGCTAGCAGAAACAAATAGATCAGAATTAGATAAACAAATTACAGTATTTGGGAAACAATGTTCTGCATTAGAAACCATCCCTAAGCTGTGATATGATCAGCAGAGTAGCAGCATGGCTATGCTAACATAAACATTTTTTAAATTAAATATACAATAGTATAAATATAAAACAGTGTTTTGTATTTCCTCTCTTGAACTAACACAAGTAGACCCTCACAGGAAAGCATGATGGATTTAAGTCCTAGAAATTAAAGCAATTTTGAGTAACCCATACTGAAAATGCTGAAATCACAAAAGGAGCATCAGAACCACCATATTGATCAGCCAGTTGGTAATAAATATTTTCTCCAACTAAGAGCAGTAGTGGGCACTTGGCCGAAGTTAAGAAAGGCTGGACAGTTAGTTTCTAACATAAACGGACTAATGTTTCTTGAGTGCATTCACCCTTTTTTATATTCTCTGGTTAGAGAGTCCATAACATGCTTTTTTGTGTATGTAGTTTAAATCTGCTTTCTGATAACTTCTTTGGGTGCCCTGAAAACATCATACTGAAACGCTGAAAGCTGCTTCCTATCCAACCCTCTCCCAATTACTCACAGTTTTATCAATACTTACCATAATCCATTTTAGCTACCTCCTCTTGAATCTCAAAGGAATAGTGTCTACTAGAGGTAAGCTGCTCCATTCCTCTGACAAAGGTTCCCGTTCTCTGCTACAGAGACCAAAAATATGGCAAAACTCAAAAGGAAGACAATCTCATGGACAAGATGCACACCCTGATTTCTATTACATATTCTAAGCAGAATGAAACAAAACATCACGTTTTCAGCACGGGTTCAGGTGTATTCAACTTTTTCAATTACGTCTTCTGTCTTTTTGCCTTGATTTATTATTTTTTCAAATAAGTGAGTCCATTTGAATGTGTTCGCCAATATCCTGGCATGCACATACAATTGCTGGGAGAAAGGCATTGTTTTTTTAAGTCCACCTAAAAGTGTAACGTCTGGCTCTAATTCACTATTCTTCCATGAAGGCCGTGGGGAGGATTACATTTCTTTCTTCCCTATTCCCTCTTTCCTAGCTAATGTCTGCTGCTGTCACACACTGCTGATAGCAGCAGAGCAAGATGGGTAAACCAGATCAAAGAGAAATGTCAGCTCCAATTTTTGTCCATAGGATTGTAAAGTAACAAGGAGTTAAACAGAGTCATGCCATTTTTCAGCATTTACATTTCATAGCCGGTACTTTTTTGCCATACAGCTCACATTAAACAGCTTCCTAGGAAGTAAAAACCAAATTTCTTACCCTCTATAGTGTCATTGAGTTCAAAAAGGTCTGAAAAAAGGTAGCACAAGGCTGAATTTGGCTCTGTGCTTCAGAACTGACAACCTAGCGTAGCAGCCTGCAGCAGCAGCACATATAGGAAGAATTTCTTTCCCTCTGTGGATTGCTCTTGCAATCCTTGACTCAGCCTTTGCACAGATTTTCTCTGGAAATCAAACGGGAATTTACCGTATGGAACCAATGCAGAATATGCAGCCGCGATTTTCAGGTTAGATAACTGAATACAATCAAAGAAGGGAGTTTTGCCTTTCCCTACAGCCAAATCTGCATTCAGTGATGGAAAGGCTGTCCTAGTTGCAAAATACACTGTAAAAAACAGAACCGATCATCACAGCATTAAAAATGTTACTTGATAGTCACATACTGAATAACTTCAAAAGGAACAGTAAGGAAATAAAAACAACCTCAGCACCTACAGTATTTAATGGCAGTGGTACTCGACCTATGGAATTCGTTCTTCAGAGGCCTATATAGAGCTTTTATCATGGGTCTGAGTGAGAAATCGTATGACATGCTGGCTCAGTTCTGTTTCTCTTCAGCTATTCTGCAAACTTGTTGGATGATATCTTTCACCATTTCCTTCCATTTACGTATGTAAAGTTTCTTTTTTCCTCCTTGTAAAAACATACAACCTACACAATCAATTACTTTGCCCTAAGACACAAATTGCAGAGTGCCTTGCAGATTTCCTTAACTGTTTTTGATTAATGCATTCATTCATAATTTTTAATGAAATGGTCACACGCGTTTTCGTATTTTTGACTTGTGTGCCTCTTGTGATTTTAAATGGCTCTTCGATTGTTAAAGGTCGAGTGCCATTGCTCTAAGGGGCATATTTTCATTGCGGCGCACGAAGAGTTATGCACGTCAATCTTTAATCAAGATGAAAAGTCCTCCTAATGCTTTCTGCTCACAAGCTCAATGCACGGCAAAAGAAAACTTACAGAATAGAACTTGCAAGTTTCAAAAACAAAAATCTATTTTGGTATGTTTTCATCTAGTAAATAATTAATAACTTCATGATTCATTCTGAATTATTTTATTCTCTGAAACCAATGTCATTAACATGAGCAGTTCCTAGAGAAAAGCCCGTTTCGCCTTGTCAAAAAATAGTTTTATCATGAGGCAACTGCTTTTAATAAATAAGATTAGAATGTACTTTATGGCAGCTTCTGAGGAAAAATTACAAATGAAATTATGCACATGGGGATCAATTCTAACTTCCAGGAAAAAAAACATAACTACAGATAAAATTCTGGGATGTAATAAAAACCATGCATTTGAAAGCAGCATTTCTCCCACGCACAACCAATAAAGAAATAGACTCTTGATCCAACTGAGACTGTGGCTATATATGCTAATGCACAGAACATCCCATGGAACTGTCACAGGTAACATATGCATGGAAAAGCCCTAATTCATACTGCAGCAGTCCTGTTGATTCAAACAGACAGACCCGAGAACGCCACTCTTCTTTTCATGCCTTGCCTTATCCTCATGTCTATAAATGGATCAAATTTCTTATTTACTTAGGAAAGGAAAAAAAAATCTGTAGTAGATTCGCAATCAAGAAGAAAAAAATTAAATTCCAGTGGTTTTGCTTAGTTTTGAAAAGCCAGAGAGACAGAGTATATAGCAATTTTTTTTATTTGACTGATTTGATATCTGTTTTTTATACAAATGACCACAGAAAACATATTTAAATTTGGTTCCTAGTGTATGAAAATATGCTAGATTAAAATGGATGGGGCTTTTTGAAAGTATTTATAAGAAGAGAATACATGAAGTTTTTGAAAAAGAAAAATATGAAAAAATGTGTTGAATTACAGGGGGAAATTTATTTGGACTGTTCACCTAGGTTTTGGTCAGATCAGGTTTGTGAAATTCCATTTTCTGTGAGAAAGATAACAGAACATGTAATGCAAAAGTTTCTGAGGCCTCTTTTAATGTTAAAGTAAGATCCCCCTTGTTCTGATAGCAAAAACTGAGTTATTCTTTTGACTTAATTTTTCAACAGGAATATTGGAAAAACTAAAGGCAGAACGGATTTGCAGAGATGACTCTTTCAGCTTTGCTTGCCTACGGAAAACTAATTTCTGGCAGCTTTTCTGAATTCATCATTTTGTTCTGGAATAAAGTTACTAATAACAGTGAGGGGAAATTGACCAGGTTTTTGTCCGGTTTTATTTTTTCCCATTTCCAAGTAGAGTGGATTGATACACATTATGAAATTCACTTACTTCAGAGAAAGAATTACACTTTAGACCATAGCAAATATTAAAGTTAGCACAGTGCAAACAATCTTTTTTAAGACTGAAAATATTTATGAAAATTACTATAATATGCCATCATTAGATTATTAGTTTTGTTAAATATGTTTAATTGGGGAAGTCTTCCTTATATAATGTTTCTTAACCCTCTTCCTAAATATTTGATATTGTATCATGCAATACAAGTATTGAATTAATTTTCTCCCCTGATGCTTTTGCACTTCTGTGGGAACAAAATGATTTTTTCAAGTGCCTCACACAGCTTCCGTTGGCTTTAGTTCCCTTTAAGCGTTGCCAACTCAGGCTGCATAGATTTGGATCTTCCCTTTTGTACCTGTTATTTTCAGGCTTAACCCTAATTTCAGTGTTACAAAATTCAGAGCTATAAATAATCAGTTCATACTTTTAACTGCAGAGGAGCTTTGTTAATCCTTCGAGAGCCACATCTTTACATGCCCAAACGCTTCTTCAAGACTTTATTTCCTGTTGTCAAGCTGTGATACCCAACGCACAAAACATGCATGCAAGAACAAGCAATAAATACCAGTTTGCTAAAACTCTCCCCCTCTCCCTCTGGTGAGAAATGCATGTGTCCCGACTGGATGTACATGTGTTTCCCCATGTGAGAATCCCCTCTCTAACAACAAACAATCCATGTTTGTCACTGCCATTGAACTGACTAATCCAGGCAGTATAGAAGGCGATTTATATATCACAAAACAATGGGACTAATTTGAGTGACAATCACTTAAGAGGAGCGGGCTCCTCAGCGGCACAAGGCAGCACGGGGTTCCAACCTGAAATGTACCACTGCTTAAAAACACGGGAATAGCAATGGTAATACACAAGAGGGGGAAAAAAAGAAAAAAAAAAAAGGGATAAAGGGATAGAGGGATAAAGATCTTTCATAGGATCGCCCAGATAAGAGAAAATAATAGCTGGAACGATAACTACAAAAAAAAATCCTCATCAACAGTGCTTTCTTATTCTAAATATATATATATATACACACATATTCTTTTTTTTTTCTTCTTCTTCTTCTTTTCTCCCCCTGTATGGTCAACATACCCTTGATTACTTTTTCCTGGGGAAGAAACTAGTTTGCCACTCCTTTCCGGGGCAGATCCCCCTTTCCCGCACCCCACCGAGGCGACCCTTGCCGTGCTCCTGCGGCGGGCGGGGGGGTTCGGGTCGGGCAGAGCCGTGGGGGTGAGCACCTGCCCGCTCCCCTTTGAGGTCTCACTTACACTTTCGGGTTTAGCGCCGCGGCTGACACCGGCCCGACCCGTGCCGGTGCGCTGCCCGCTGCCAGGGCCGGGCTCGGGGGGTCGCCGGGCTCCGCGGGGCGATGGAGGCCGGCTCCGGGCGGGGGCTGCCCTGAGGGGACGGCGCGGCTTCAGTGGAGCTCTTGCACCCCCTACAGGCCGGCAGCAGTGCAGCGGGCGAGGGACGGCCGTGGTGGGGACAGCGGCGGCGCGCCGGCCCCACGGAGAGAGAAACCCCCCCCCCTTCAGTGGCATTTCCTCCAGCCTTTCCTGTCGTCCGGAGCAAGCACTGCGAGCTTTTACCCTTGTTCTAAATTAATTTCAGGGCAGCGGAGGATTCTTGAGGAACAGGCGCACAGGGAGGATAAACGTCTCCTGGGCGGCAGGGTGGCTCGCAGCTAACCCCCGTGCTAACAGGAGCTAGGAAATAAATAGAAGGCCGTTCACAGATTAATAAATAAATAAATAAATAAATAAATGGAAACGGCCAGCTTCCAAGCCAGTGTCAACAGGGAAAATAAAAAAGAAAAAGCCTGACACAGGGCGTGTGTGGAAAAAAACACAGGCTGGGAGATACCTGATCCCTAAACAGGCGTCTTAGCAGAGCAGTGGTCCCACAAAGGATAAGGCGGCTAAGTTGAAGCAATTCCCATCCTCCCGGTGAATCCAAAGTAAAGGTGTCTACAGAGGGGGCACACTTGAAAAGAAACTGAATGTCCCATCTCAGGCTGAGTTGGCTGTAACCTGTCCGTCCATGAGACATCTCTTACATACACCCACCCAGAGTACTCAGCTGGTCATCCCTGCTGGGTACCACTGGGGCTTACAATAGGCACCAGTGCCAGGAAACAGAACAGACTCACCAGCCTGAACTCAGCTCCTGAGCAGACTCTTTGAAGGCATCCTAAAGCCGTTACATCTCTATAAAAATTGGGTTTGAACCATTTTGTAGCCTCAGTTTCATCACATAAATCTTGTGTGCCTCAATTAGCTGCAGTCAGGTTACTGGAGACTGACACGGATTAGAGTATTGTAGGGAAAAAACATAAAAATGAAAGAGGCAAAGGGAAAGCCTCCAAACGGAGAGGTCACTGTGTGGGCCAGTTTCCAGCTTTTAGGCAAGTGAAATAACAGTGTTTAGTGTGGCCTTCCTGTTTTTGATCATCATGTCCCATCCCTCACCTGAACAGTAGTTCTTTCTACCATTTTTATTATATGTATATCCATTACATACGGGGATACAGTTCAGACCAGAATCCTAATTTTATACAGCCAATTAACAAAATTAGTATTACTTTTGAAAGCTCAGAACAAATCATTGCTCCCATGTCTTCAAATCCACAGGTTTCCCATCTATCAGGTTTAACAGAACATGAAAGGAAACAGATAAGCTGTCTCCCTCATACTTACTTGTCTCCTGAGGTGGAGTGGCTTTTTGCTTCATGATGATGTAGGGAGACTGAGAACCACCAAAACACCTTTCCTTCTGAGACAGCTGTAGGGGAGATCCACCACACTCCCAAAATTCATTTTGACTGATACAAACCAAATAGGAAGAAAAAATCATAAAAGTACCCTGTTTTTCCTTACAGTCACAAAGACTGGACTTCATGTAACAATAGGTAGAGGTGGTTTGTTTTAACTAAATGGCTCTATGTACTGGGGTTTTAGTTAAAGCAATAAATACCATCCATCTTCTCATTAAAAAATTCAGGACTGAAAACACTACAATCTCTTATCCTTGGCTTACTGGTACACAAAAATGTATGAAGGCTTCCTTCCCTCAATTACACCTCCTCAAGATAACATTTCTTAATTAACACCTTAATTAGCACTGAGAGGGTATGGCCTGTAGTTTATTGGATCTATTTAGCTCTCCAAGCAGCTGCATTGCTTTTAATCAGCAGTGATATTTCCCAGAAAGTGGGAACAACACTCCTGTTCTAAATATGCTGCAATATGTTTCATCATTTATCTCCCCGTCCACCAAGGGGAATCCAATGTAAAGGCATGCTTTATACTGGGGTTTTTGCTCTTCTCTGAATACCTGGAGTTTATGTTTTTTCCTGACTGACAGTAAGATATTAATTTCAACAGCAAAGTCTTGGGCAAGTGAAAAGACTCACCTCAGTTTTACTTCCTATCCAAAGGTTGTAGAAACTTGGAGTATTCAGGTAGTGACTGATAGGGTGTTTACATGCTGAGGTGAAGACAAGATCTCTTCAGTAACCTGATTTAAAAATTACTGAAAAAGCATGTAAATTAATTGTGCAACACAGCTTGTCTTTTAACTTTTGGTTATCTCCAATTTAAACTGAAGACACAACAATAACGTTTTGGTGTTGCCTGTATGAGCAAGTTGTATTACAGTTTGGCGTGTCCGCCACAGAAAACAGGATGCTGCTACTCTCAGCTAAGTAACTTCTGCTCTACCCTTGCAAAAGCCTCCATGCAGCTAGGTTTGACAGGCTGTGCTAGTTCTTAAATTACAAGTGAAGTAGGATGCTGTTGGCAGGGTGGCCATTTTCAGCAGAACAAATTACAGTCTGCGTCTGAAACACAGCTCTTCTGAAATCAACCAGTTTCAACAGGAACAGAACTGAACTGTATTCCTGCTGGTATTTCAATGTAATGACAGTCCCTAATTTTCCCAGCCACTAGAGCACTAAGCATGTGCCCTGGTAATTGTCTATTTTTGCAGCCAAAAAATCCCACTAAGTCAGCACAAGGTGTGCGTATGCAGCATACGAGAGAGTAGCAGACAGAGGAGCCTGAGAAGTGCTGAAAACAGTAAGAGCCTAAAAACACTAAATTAATTTTAAAAATGCCCAACATACTATCTTTTTCTGGAGCTTTCTCAGACAAAGTGCCTACTAACTCCCTGTTGATAAAGCACTGACAAGTGTTAAAATCTGTCCAGTCATTTATGACAAAAGTTTAATTTATATTTTTATATTATATTTCAGTATCATTCTTCTTTCACTTTGGCTTACGCCACTTTCATTCACTTAGCAACTGTCCTGACCAAATCAGCGTAAATGACAGAAACCAGGTAACAATTTATAAGGTTGGGTTACTAATCCCACAGGAGTCTTACTTCAGCTGCCGTGCTGAGAAATTACCTCTCAATAGACCCACATCAGAAATACTGAAAATGTGACAGAAAACACCAAGCAAGAGGGCAGAAAAGAACATTTGAAAGGAACGTGTACTGCTAGGATTTGTGGAACTTTAATAGCTTTCCGCCTCAATTTTGGCCATCGTGAACTCAAGCTAAGAGAAAAAATATATCTTTTTAATGAGTTTTACAACATGCAAGTTGCTTTATAACATATTACATAATGATGTAAGTGCCATAAAGAAGGTTGTGTGCTGCTCTGTAAAACGTATTAGATCATCAATATTTCTAGTTTCGTACTGAGGAATTAGAAATAATGATGAAGATTAGAGTTACAAGAATTAAAAAAATCCTTTGAATTGAACCATTCAGCCGTCCCCAGGGAAATGCTAAGGAATTTGTAGGCTGAGAAAATAGGTAAGTTTATAGGTTCTCCTTAGGTGAAAGAAGTCATGTTAACATCATAAGTTTTATACAAACTTTCCATATGCTGTAGTACCCTCTCTGCTTACCCCCAGGTTTTATTCCCTTCCACCCTTATTGTGTACCCCAGTTGGAAGCATATTTATTAAAAATGATCCATCAACTTTTACACAGAAGGAGGTCAAACATCTTTCAGTAGTGTGATTCAAAACAGGAATATCCATTTAATCCTCCTGCAAATGACAGGCCAGGAGAGTTTACATCAGTAAGAACAGAGGCAAAGAAAGTTTGAAGAAGATCGATCCTTCCACTTAGTGCCATGTTTTCTTGAAGTCACTTCCACTCTCTCTCATAGCCCACTTCTGCAGATGTTCTGTATTCCTGGAGAGGAATGCAGACACCTGGAGATGTCTTCCTTCCAAATTTTTTTTCTTGTTTTTCCCTTTGCTCAGACATGTGTTTTCAACTTTTGAAATACCTCTATGACTGCTATGCACATTAGGCAATCAACAAGCTAGAAAAGAATCCTTACTGAATGGGTCTAGAAAGGATTGCTGTATAGTTTTTTGACAGTTTGATCAGAGAGGTTCAGTATTTAGCTACTTCTGAAAGGCCAGCTTGGCACATAAGTGCCCAAATGCAGCTTCAAATCTGACACTGAGCAAGCTAAATCATGCTGGCTGTCAATAAGACATAGATTTCTGTGGTGGTTTTTTTTTTAATGGGACTTAGGTTTTAATGATATTATGCAAAAATCAGACTGAGTCTAAAGTGATTGAAAGTGAAAATAGCGAGATAAATGTAGTGATTTTCATCACATACATCTCACTGTGCACTAACACGAATGACCACTGTAGGTGCACAAAAGAAATGTTGTCTGGATGTAGGGTCCAGGGTCAGGAACCCTGGCAAAACTATATTAAAGGCTATGCCTGCTTCTAAAGTTAGAAAGCAGCCTCTACCACAAAATATTTGTGTTCATTATGATATAATAAACAGAAGCTGGTGAAAGCATGTGTGTATAACAGAGCCTGATGAAATTATGTTTCAGTCTGCATTGTTTTCATTTAAAATAACTGTGATTTCCAAATTCCTAAGCTTTGTTTAGGGTGAGAAAGTAAATCAACATAAAACTTTTGAAATGCTGATTCATGTGGAAACATGGGAAGACAGGTCTGAAGTTCTCAGCATCTATTAATGAACAAGTAACTTGATCTAGCCTGGTAAGTTTTCCAATTCTGATAAGGGGCAAAAGTGGCTTTTGCCATATTTGAAGCACTTTTTGTTGCGAGTCTCTAATTTTTTGTGACAAAAGATGCAAAGAAACTGCAGTAGGTAGAGAAGTCTGACTGATGCTGCAGAAGCCTAGGCATCTAAAATGATCAAGTTAAAGAAGACCTAAGAGGTACAGAGAAGGAAGAAATAAACATTAAGTTAGGAATCAGAGAAATAAATCTCTTTGCTTTCAGCAGGGAGTGCAGTCTCCAGGCTGGTATTAAGCTCAGAAAGATAAGGCTGTTATGGATATATTCCTCAGGCATAAAAATTAAAGGAAGTAGGAGAGCACTGAAATGGCTCTTTAATGTCTAGTGTGATTATAACTTTGCACCTGGTCTCACAAATTTTCTGTCCATAGTTCTTTTGCTTAAATCAAATGCAATGTAACAGCTACATACTGTACAAGCTTCAACTGTCTCATTTCAGAAGAGTCAGAAATTATATTATTTAGAGTTTATTAGAACAGTGAAAATCAGCTGGATCATTAGATACCTTGAATGATTCTCCAGACAGCAGCTGTTCCGTACCTGTCTTGCTGTTCCCTCCCAAAGTGAAATAAGTTCTTAGAATAAGTGCATAATTTCTTAGATGTGAAACAATGCTGACATTCAGGTGGGAAACCCAGTGCTAACTCCATTATCTTGGTTCATTTTGCTTTCTAATGAAAATTAAAATCAAGATCCCCTAACACACTAGTATTTTGTCTTGCTACCAAGTAACTGATAAGCAATGTAGGTCAAGAGCAATGCATTATTAAAGTTGTCTGAAATGTCATTTCTCACTTCATGGTTGTAGCCACTTTAATGAGTGGACATTCAGCCACTAAAATCTCAAGGATTTTTTTTTGGTGATGTTGTGTTAACCATAGACCTACATGAAGATTTTGTCAAATCAAACATTAGGTTGAGCAAGTTTGTGAGAGAACTGGGAAGCTCTTTCTTCTGGGAGCTTAGCCACAAGATAATAGTAAAACAGTTCCAAGTCTTCCCCAGTATTTTTCAGTGAGTTTCAAAGATGCCTCATTATCTTCAGATATCTTAGGGTTTAATTTTTTAATATACTATACTAACTATTCATTACTAGGAAAAGCGAGATACTTTAGGGTGATCTGAATTGCCTCCTTGGTCTCCACTGGCTGTGCTGGCTGAACATTAGCTCACTAGGGTAGGAGTTTCAGACTCCTGCAGTCCCCTAGACACCTTCTTGTGGATTTTCCTTCCAACTTTGAAGAATTTTAACCCGGAGACAGGTCTCACTAACGGAGTCTCAGAGTAAACTCAGCATGGCTAAAGTTATACAGTCATCTTTTCAGTATGGAAATGACAGAAAAACCTCTGAGAACCCATCTGACAAATTATATTCGTATAGTTCAGACATGATTCGTGGAATGGTCCTTGTTAGGGGTTCTTTCCTTGAGCGACTGCATTATGCATGGGACATGTTGCGTACAAATAGATTTTTCTTCTGTCTCGGGAGAGCCAGGAGGTGAAACGTGACTCTAAGATTAGTAAGAGTAAGCCAGTCCTTCAAGTGATATGATCACTGTTCTAGACAGGACACCTTCCACTTTGCCAACTCCTAATGGTGCTAAAGCAAGTGCTGAAAGAGTAGAATATTTCTGTCAGAGGTTACATATCCTGTAACAAAAGAGAAAGGAAACGCAAAGCAAAAAATGCAGACAGCAACCAGTTTACAGTAATACCTTTAATAGCTAATCAATTAAGTTGTACACAGAAAAGATTTTCTTTTCAAGAAAACTGCTTCACCATCTGTGATATCATACTGCAGAGGTTGGATGGCGTCCATCTCAGTAGAAGGGAAACCAATGTTCCCGGAGACAGGCTGGCTAGACTAGTCAGGAGGGCATCCAAAATGCAATATATGTACTCAGTGCTTTTAAAGGACCATTTCACAAACCTGAAAATAATTAAAAGACATATCAGGCCAGAGAAAGGAATCAAAGAGAAAAACCTATATGGCAGTTTGGAACTGTTTAACAATGTTTTACTGGGTGTCCAAAAAGCACTTCCATACCTGACAGAAAAGGCTATGTGGATTTAAAAAAGAGCCTGGTTTAGTGGGGAAGGGAAGGCAGCTATAAAGAAGGGGAACTAAAAAGTCGTATAGAAACAAGATGAAAGCAAAGGGGAGGAGAAGAGGAGAGCAATGAATATAAACTAATAACTGCCCAAAACTGAGAGAGAAGCAAAGAATAATTTTTTTTAAAAAAAAGATCATTGACCAAAAGACCTAAGGTATAGACAGAAGACCTTGTCTGATATTAGTTTAGGAATAAAAGGAATCCTAGTAAAGGCACAGAACCATTATCAGATGGTAATGGGAGGTGTGTAAATAATAATACAGTAATGCACTGAGTTGTGAGAAGAAACAGGGTGAAGTATTAATCATCTCATGATCATGACATATATTCCATCCCCATATTAAAGCAAGGAAATGTTAAAAGGTCACTAAAGTTGGGCATTCTGAGATCAGTAGCCTTAAATATTTGCTTCAGATAATTTGCAAGCATTAATTTTTCTGTGTTGTTATCGTTGCTTTTCAGTAATTCTTAAAATACTGAGGTTTTCCTGAAGGCTAGAAGAAGGCCAGTGAGGTACTGATATTTAAAAAGGGAAGATTGGATGATGTCAGTAACTGCAGGTCTGCTGTCATAATAACACTGGAAAAAGATGATAGGATGGCTGATAGGAGACTTAATGCACAAAGAATCAAAGAGAGTAAAACAACCCAGTCTCAGTCAATATGGATGTATCAGAAATAGATCTTATCAAGGTAACTTAATATATTTTTAATAAGATTAGAAATTTGGTTGCTAAAGATAATCAAGTTGATATAGAGTACTGAGGTTCCAGTGAGGCATTCCATTTATTACAACACAACACTTTGATTAAGAAATGAGAGCGGTACAAAATCAACATGTAATATATTAAATGGATTAAAAACTGGCTAACCAGTGAGTCTCAAAAAGTGCTTCTAAGCAGAAATTATCATTAGCCTGTACTTCTAAATGGGGTCTGAAAAAAATAGTTTTACACTTTATTCTATTTTTATCAATGATATAGAAGACAACTTTAAATAGCAACACATAAAATTTTGCAGGTGGCTGAAAAGCAGCAGGTACAGGAGATAATAAAGAAGACAAGTCACTGCTGCAGAACTATCTGGCTTGCTTGGCAACGTGAGGTCATTTTAATGTACCAAGTTGTAAAAACCTACATGTACTCACAAAGAATGAAGGACGTATTTATGGTTGGGGGACTGTACTGCATAAAGTAGTGATGATGAAAAGGACTCTTGGGGTGAAGGCAAGGTCAATGGGAGATAATCAGCTGAACAAGAGTTCCCAGTATGATACTGCAACAAGACGAACAGAGATTTGATAACACAGTGCTCTTTGATCTATCAAAAAAACTATAATAAGATCTAATGGCTGGAAGTTAAACCTTAGTAAATTCAGGGTGAGAAAGGAAACACATTTTCAATAGTGAAAGTATATATATCTCCTTTAATGTATGCGATTTAAAAATATTGCTTGGTGACTTGCTTTTTATTTTACTCAATTTTTAAAAAAAAAAAAAAGAAGAGGCAAAAAGAGTGATTCAGGCATGGCTTATGTTATACAGAACACCATACAAATTCATCTCCCTCTGTTAGTATTATTTTGAATTTTACATGCAGTTGGCTAATGCCTTCATTCACACTTTTAGCAGTGGTGAAACCACTGTCATTCTTGTCAGGTGTGCTGGTTTGGCCAAAATCTAGTAATATAGCACCTGAGAGAAAACCAGGTTGCAACCACCGTTCCCCCCACAGGGTTCGGGAAAAAAGGAAATTTTTCCTCGAAGGAAAGTGAAAGAGATAAAAACTATTTATTTTAACAAACACACAGGAAAAGGATAATGATGCTAAATAATGAATTAAAACCCTCGCTATTGAGAGAAACCTGGGAAGATTTCAGAGTCCTTCTGTAGGTGTGGTCTCTCTCCTCCTCGGAGCTGGTCGGTGAGGGCGTGGGCCCACCCCTGGGCCTCAGGGAGAAAATTCTCTTGATGTGTTCTGATGTTGTTGAAACAGTTCAGAAGAGAAGAAGGGAAAAAACCAAAGTCCCAGGAAACAAAATTCAGCTCTCCGTCTCACGCCAAGAGGGAAAAAAAACCAGCTGGCTGAAGAAAAAGCAAGCAGGGTGCTCCCTTCGTGCCTTCCGCAGTCAGAAAAACACTGAGGAGTGTCTAATCTCTGTGTCCTTGAGAAGCTGCTTTGGAAAGTTCATCTGTTTTTTTTTTTTCCTCAAGCTCAGTTTAAAGGCACAGAAAAGGCACAATATTACTTTTTGGGCATAGAGCATGATAGGGGATACACATGATAGAGTCACCCCAAGACATCAGGTAACTCCAATTAATGCACCTCTGAATGACCACCATGGTTAATCATAAATGCTACATTTTCAAACTTAGGTGGGGATTTGAAGTGTTATCAGTAGTGCTACAGGTGGCATCATTCTAGCGATTCCTTGCTGTATAAATTGAAAATAGAAAAATAATCGAGTTCATAAAAAATATTAAAGCCTCTGTTTTTCCATTTAAAAGCTTAGCACAAGGTCTGGAGGGCTTAGTTGACTTCTTTGATCTGATTCTTGCCTTCAAGATCATCCCCAAGTGCTTGAAAAACATGTTGGTCCTGGGCACAACCCTCACAGTAGACTTTGTTCTTTTAAAGTGTTTTGCTCAGCTTGGAGTTCACAAACCTGTGCCATTTGCAGCAACAGACAACTCGCTCTTCCTATCCAGACAGGAAATTCTGGAGAAGTTTGACAGGGAGCAGTTTTCCCCAGAAGTGGTAGGATCTTTCCACTCTCTCCAAGAGTGACTGAGTCCCTGGTCTTCCTTAGTTCCTGGGAAATCACAGTGCCACCCCTTTGTAAAAGATAGCAGCTCAAAATCTTTTAGCAGGGTTTCATCTAAAAATTTGAATTGAGACCCAAATTAAGCTTTTCAAATAAGGAATAACGTTTTAATCAGCCACAAGTACTCTAAGTGTTATTAAAAATCATGACCTATTTACCTTATTAAAAACAAGAGACTGAAAGCATTTCAAAGTCATATTTAAGCCTCCTGCTGACATTGCTATTCTGAAATATGGGGACTTTATTACGTTACTTGGAAGTGTGTTAAGGGACATTACTGACATTCTCCATAGTATATAAAATTGAGGAAACAGCTAAAAATGTTTTGGTTACCTCTAAGACTTGCAAAGAGAAAGTATTAAAAGTTAACAATTAAATAAGTAAAGTATTTTCTTATTAGAAAGAAAATTAAAGTTGTTCTTGATCTGCTATTTCAGCCTCCTATCTCAATATAGCGTGAGGCGAAATTAATTATTTTTCTGATATCTGGAATCAATTTTCATAGAAAAAGAAATAGAATGAAAGAAAATAAACAATTCTGAAATGTCAGTTAGAAATCAGATGTGACGTAAACACCAAACAAGGTTCTGGGGTCTAACCATACCAGGCCTTCCTCTAGTACAAATGAAAAGTAATCCGCAATTAATGGCTCTAATTATTTAATAAAATGTTTGTTTGTATTTCTAATTCTCTGGGTGAAATTCAATCTCCTGCACTCGTATGAGGCCAAAGTAATTGGGGGTCTATGCATTAGTTGTGTAAAGGGATTGGTGAGGTGAAATTCATCCTTCCCGATCTGAGGCTCCTGACTACTCCGTGCCGCTCCAGTTCCCTGGCCAGCTGCTCTCATCGGTGCCTTTGCAATGCTTGGTTGGGAATGGCAGCTGCAATCTCTCCAGGTAGTTTATAAGGCTTGGAGCTGCTTTTGGTGTCTCATGAGTACAGTTTATAATTTCTCTAGCCTTTCCTTGACTGAATATCTATCTAGAGAAAAAAGTGCTTCGTGCTGCATAAGAGACTCAAAAAATTCAGGAGGAGGACATTTTTCTGATTGCATCACAGGTGATGCCACTGGTGTGGTAACATCTTGGAACATCCCTGATCTTCAGGCATCAGACATGAGAGCAAAGACATTTTACATTCACTCACAATGGAAAGGAAAAGAGACATCTAAACAGAAAGGGTCTCTGATATTTTAATGTTAATTCCTTCTCTGTATGTGTGAAAGAGACAGAGTCTTTATTTTAGTATAAATAAGCAGTCAGCATTTTGTTTTTTGTAAATATTTGTGAGAGAGGAAAAAGAGAGACCAAATCTATTCGGGCCTGACTTTATGTGCATGTGTGTGTATTAAAATTGCCAGAGTCAAGAAGAGCTGTGGAGATGAATGATGAAACTGAAAATTTCCATTCACACTCTCATGTAAGAGGAGATTTGGACAGAAACCAAATTCTAATACAGGTAAAGTTTTGGTCCATTTTACTGTAAAATGTGCAAGAGTTAAGGCAACATTTAGATGCTTTGGTGAATGTAGAGGCTGAAGTCAATCATGTGCTATCAAGCCTGCAAATTATGGGACATTCTTGTTATCTTGCACATGTGAGACTTCCAGGCCGGTTACTCAGTTTCAGAGTCACTGAGCATTTCCTTTTAGACTTCAAAACCCCAAACAACAGGATATGAACAATGCTGTGGGGCTGAACAAGATCTTGTTTCAGTCCATGTGGAAGGGTCCTAAATAGACACGATCAGTGCTTTTGCAAATCTCTGACAATGATCTATACATTTATATTCTGCAACAAATAAAGTGCTTCTATCAGCCCATCAGAAGAAAACATTCAATTAGACTACTTATTTTAAAGGAGATTTAAATGTAAAGCTCTTAACATGGATTCCCAAATCTTAAAAAAATCCTTCTCCTTTCTCTATTGGAAAGAGTGAAGGGGGAAAAAAAGTGACTGAGTACTTTGAATGAAGACTTTGAGCAGGCCCTTCTTAGGGAAAGTTGTTTCTTACTGAAAGCCTTGGTGAGTGTCTAATTATTTCCTTTAGAGCCACTTTGAATTGAACCATAAGATTCCAATGTGTATTGAATTTAAATTCTACTTATGGGCTCTGCTTCCTTTGATTCTGCATTTCTAGCAAGGGGAGCTCCTTACACCACATTAATCATAACATATGGAAGGGCTTCTGTGTTTGCTTCTGCAGTGCACTAAGTTGTCCCTGAAGATAAAAAAAAATCCCCTTGGAAGAAAAATCTCATTCTAAATGAAGATTTAAATTGAAATTATTGGAGAAGTTAAGAGGAAAAGATATGCCCAGTAAAATTAGAACAAGCATTTAAATGGAAGAGGGTATCTTTAATTATTTTCTTCCTTGGCATTGCAGAAAATCCCATGGTATGATAACTAAGGATACTTTGGGGGGTTAAGAGCCCAACAGCAGAAAAGCTAATGGGATTTTTTTTTTTCAGATAGAGGTTAAAGTGATGGTGCTGTAAGTAGGCTGTCAAACTATCTCAGCTCACCATCTGCTACATATTAATTTACAATAGAGAGATAGGTGAAGTGGGTGTTACTCTCCAGGAGCTATATAAATGTGTAACTTCCTCTCAATTAGTATTCACTTCAAATGAAGAATAAAATCCCAGGAAATTCAGACCAGAATACAATCCAGTCAGAATTATATTTAAATGGTAATAGTATATCTGTAATACACAGCTAGAGCTGCAGTGTATTGCCAAGAATAGAGTCCAAAATCCTAGGCTAAGACATTTACCATTAATGTCATGAGATGTCTTTGTTTTGGATAGGTATGCAAAATGGGATAAAATAAATGTGTGTTCCCAAAAGGCTTTTAATTTTATTTTCCTCCCTTTTATTTTATTGGAAGTAAATGTTGCAGTTTTAGTTTGAAGGCAAATGCTTTTCCTTTAAAAGTATTAATTCCCTGTTGCACCAAATCAGATCAAGAAAAGGAAAGAGCTACTTAAGAAAAACAAACTCTTTCTCCAATTCCTGTGTAAGTCGTATACTAGTTGAAGAGACATAGAAGAGAAATCCTAATTTTTGTACATAGGAAGCCAGAAGCTACTTGTAAAAGTGGGAACAGATTTATCTTTCTCACTGTAATGGCAACACGGAGCCCTATCCCATCTTTTGGATACATGGGACTTCCTTCGGGCTAATTCCCTTCCTCTCTGAATGAGACTGAAAATCCTTTTCTTGATCTCAAAGGAAATGGATCAAACACCGAGTGTGAAAATGAGGGCTGCGTACAGTTTATAACTGTTAGAGATACCCATTAAAATAAAGTGAGATTCTTCTTTGGTAATTTAAAGGTTTGAATGTATTAATATTTATAGAATAATGTGTTCCTTTAAATTCATAGATACTATTTTTCCTGGTCTCTTCAGCATTTACTGTAGCATGAAATATTGGTTAACAATTAGCAGTGCTTAAGTGAAAATGCTGTTCAGGCTTGGGCTAATCATAGCAGACCTGTTTTATGTAGAAAAATCTCTTAAATCTTTATCCCAAGTTAGAAGCACATTTATTTTCCTCATTCATTCATTGTCCAAAGAATATGTAATTTCCCATCATGACAGGGTTTTTTTATCCCACAGCCTGAGGTTTCCCCAGACCTCCTCCTCTTCTTCCCTCATGAAAGAAAAATACCAAATTCAGGGAAAAGTAGAACTATGCTCTAGCTTTCACTATTCTGTATCTCCTATGCAAAGCCAGGGTGGTGACAGTGAGTGAGCAGCAGAAGGCAGGGGAGATGGCTGTGACACTGGAGCGTGGGGGTACAGCACTCCTGGAGACCAGAGCTGTAATGGTGCAGTCCACCTCGGAGGCAAGTTTCTTTATAAGACACAGCCGTCTCCTGCTAAACGTCCAGAGCAAAGGTGGTATGCTCAGCCATAATTTAAAGGACCATGACATGAAGAAAGGGTTATGATGTTTAAGTTATAGGCCATCCAAATGTTATAGGCCCAAGCAAGTTCCTATTAGCAATAACTCAAGTCCACTGAGGAGATTTGACATTCAAAACTGATGAGCACTAATCCCTCGAGCCTGCTCCGACCCAGCCACACTCAGGCCACTTGGTAACCTGAGTGACCCAGGAGTCAAACCATGATAACCCTCTTCAATTTAAAGAGCAGCTTCTCCCCATCTGTCTGAGTTCTGACTCTGCACAATAAATTTCCCAAAGAGCATAAAGACCCATCTAGTGTATATCAAATCAATATCATTGTGGCTTGCAGCGATATCTGAGGCTACAGTTCACAAAATAAACTAGGCCAGGGGCTGGATTTCTGCCCTTGGCAATCAATCAGACTCACTGGGTCATAGATTTTAGTGTAAATTAACACAGCAGAAACAATCACGCTCCCCAGATGATGATATAATACAGTATTTGCTTTTCTTTTTCCCCCCATTTCATTGCTCATGCTCAGCGGCTAAGCTGTACTGAACAAGAATAATAAAAAGCAATGATTAGAAAGGTGGTGGTAATCATAAAGCAGAACATTAATATTCTCCTGACAAATGTATATAAAATGCACATAAAATATATACACAATATTAAAAGGAAAAAGGAGAGGGGAAGTGGTGTTAAGTCACTGATGTTTCAAAGGTGGTATTTTTGCTTAAGAATTGTAGAAGTGATCTTATAAATCAGTGTGAGTGGTTATCATTTTCTTTCATTGCTGTATTTGAATCCAAAGATGCTGAATGCTCCGTTACTGTCTGCATCTACCACTTCCCCTCCATGGTGTGGAGCATACTGACAAGTCCCTTCTCCACTTACAATTCGGGCTTTCCCCAACGTTTGCCTAAGCCTTGCCAACACTTTTCCCCAGAGGAGTTTTAATTTTTTCTCTTTAGTATGTCATTGTAATAGGAGAAGAGGCACCTGGTTTTTCCTGACATCCACCTTTATGCAAATCTCATCTTTTGAAATTTTCTCGGAATGTGCCACATATGAAAGCCTTGCAGGAATTACTATAATCTCTAATTATTCAATTGACATAAGACAGTGTATTGTATTTTCTGCCAGAACCTCAGGAAGAAATGTCAATATTTTCAGCATTAGCAGGACATTTTTTGAATTATAAACACCCATCTTCTAATGTTATTTTATCTCATGCATCTTCACAAAATATTTTACAGAAAGAAAATGTGATACACATAAAGATGCCAGCTGGATGTTTAATTTAATGCAACAGAGAATTCTGGTAAGCAACTGTTCCATTCTTTAAGCCTTCGAACCTTTACATTACTGTTCAGATAGTGTAATTCTGGTCAGAATGTATTTATTTGCAAAATACCTAATTAGATTATACAAACAATATTTAGTTTATATATAATAAAATACTAATCTGTGTACAAAAGCTACATGGTATGGATTAGAACTGTGTGAGAATAATAACTACCATGCAGGAGTAGTTTCTGTTGAATAGTCAGAATAATAAGATTTATCAAATAACAGTTATAAGCAGGAATTCATTTCTTAGATTAAATTTATCCACTATTTTCTGCCAGGGGCATAAAGAAACAGAAGCTTCAAAGGTAGCTCTCTTCTGAGATGACTGAAGGCAAACTGTACCTCCTTTAGTGACAAATCTACTCTTCTGTTTTCTGACTAAAGAAAGGAGCTGGATTAAGAGTCTGGGGAAGGGGGAGAATCCCTTGTGTGTGCGTTGGTGTGTCCAACTCAGGAAAGCTCTTAAGCAGTTGCTACAGGGTGGAACTGAGGTGGAACTGAGGAATCTGACACCCCAACAATGCAATATGTATTCCCTTTCCTGTGCAATGGGGATACAAGCTGGACTAGCAAAATATAGTCATTAGAGGGCTGCACAGTGTCCCTTCATGGTAATTGTGAAGGAAACCCCTTTCTTACTATCTCGGTGCTTATCTTATTTGGTAGGTAATTCCTGTGTGGCTGAGGACTTTTCCATGAAGGGAATAGAACTTCTGAGAAACACTAAGTGAAATTTACAGGATTAGTGACAAATAACTGAATAGTTTGTCTGAGGTGAAGCAATATTGTCCCCCTCAAATAAAACCTCAAAAGCAAAAAAAACCCACAAGTGACTCAGTCGATAGGCTGAAGAAGTATATTTTCTCTTTTCACAATAGTCCACCTATGAACAGCTGAGTTACAAACTCTTGCACATTATTATTTTGGTTTTTAAGTTTAGATTCCTCAGTAAAACTCTAGTTGTGTGCCACTAGAACAACTGGTGTTTTCTGACAGCAACTAGATTACCCATTTTTCTAAAAGCTGATGTAGGCCAAGATTGCCTGGAGGCTGCAACCCTTAGGTGTTTGTTCACAGTGATTCTATGTTTAGTTTAAGTAGTTGAAACTAATTTCCTAATGTCCAAAATGTAGCGATTAGCTCTGTGTTCCATGGAAGTTACTGTTAAAATAAACTGCTGATTTTTTACTTCTTCTTTTTTTTAAAAAAAAAACCCCAAACTTATATGTAGAAAAATTTAGTTAAAAATGTTCATAAGGCCCTAGGCTCCATATCAGAAGGAAGAACACAGAAAATGTCTCAACAAATTTCATTTGATCCTTTGTGAATCTGTATTATGCTACAGACCTTAATTATGTTGTGGCAGGGTATTTTTCATGAGACTGCTTCTTTCAGAGCACAGGCTGGATGCACACAGGAGCAGAATTAAGATCTCACAGGGTACTATAAATCTCACCTTTCCCAACTTGCTCTTTCTGGCGTTTGCCACATAAGCATCATTCCTCTGACCTATTTTCAAGCACTTTAAAATAATAACTTTGTTGTGTCCCTATCTTTCCCTGCAGTTTTTCTTCGTTTAGTGATGCATACATGAAACAGCTCTGGATCTTTGGAGTGCTGCAATAATAGTACCCCCTAAATAAGGAGCAAGTGCTATCTGTCAATATGCTGTGTCGTGCAACACAGTAGGCCACATGAGAGATCTGCATTACATCATTTTTGGACTTTCCAGGCTTGTAATGTCCTTTCAGTGAACCTGAACTGAGTGTTGAGCTTATAACAAAAACTGAAACCCAGGGAGTTACTTGTGGTTTAGAATTTTTGCACAGCTTCAATATACACATACTGGAATTCATTGCAATAGGCTAAAGTTGTGTTTCAGCCACTTGTGAGGTAGTAATGTTAGTAGGTAAGAAATTTGCTTCCTAACATAAAAATTTTTCATTTCTCAATTTTAGACGTTTTGTGTTAGTTTTCTTGGATTTTTGGGGTTGTTTTTTTTTCGAACACAGTGCGCTTGACACATGGCATCTGTAATATTTTTTTGCAGTTCTCCAGCTGTAGAAAAAAAGGCATATGTTGCAAAGACTATACTTACAGATACTATTCTATAGATGTGTGAGTGTATGATTCTCTGTGTTTGTCTGTATGCCCGTGTATAAAAATAGTGAAATATTCACTCGGCTAGAAGAAAGAGAGGAAAATTACAAATAAATCCTACAGTCCAATGGTCAGGGTACTCCCCTGGAATGTGGGAGAATGCAGTCACAGTCCCTGCAGAGATGAATGTTAATTATGTACTGGAAGTAGAGCACTTCCAGAGAGAGAGATTAAGAGGTACCTATTCACTAGCCCATGGATTAAGGCACCTTTGTGGGAGATTTGTGTTCAGTGCCAATTGGAATTCACTCAAATGGTGAGCGCTTCTAGGCAGTAAAAAGCTCATCTCCATGGTTTGAGACAGAAACTCTCCTGACCACGAAGTTTTGACCTTGTAAGTGAGATGAGTACACCTTGCTTTTTAAGCTTGTGATGTCTTGAGTTTAAGACTAGCATTACAGCTCAGATCTAGCAAGACTGTTACAGCCCTTACTATGAAATTCTGGGGTCTGGGGCATTTCTATTAGAAGCAGACATATAAGAAATGCAAATATCTACAACATAAAGGAAGGTGGTGGTGAGATAGCACGGAAGATGAATGGGAATCTGGATCTAGTATTTGAGTCTCCTAAAAAATAGATGGTTTTTCTGTATTCACCCAAGAGAACATAGTGTCATTTTTTTCCCTTTTCATTTCCAGTGTACACTCCTGGCCCTGTCTTCTCCTCTGTTTTCCTTGCCACAGTTACTCCATGCCTGACCTTGGAAGTTAATTGCTTTAAGGGCCATTTTCATGGAGCTCCCTTTGTGAGGATGCTGCCTTGAAAGTCACCTTGGTATAAGGCCATTCTTAGGTTTCAGTAGGCCTAAGAGCCTACTTTGCTTTTGCTGGCTCCAGGAAAGTCAAATGCCCATTGAGAGGGGTCCCAACATCATGAGCCAAATGACAAGTTGGGGGAAAGGGTGCACCAGGAAGCAATTATTCTTTCTCCCACCCACAGCTGCCATGTGTCAGGGTCCTTTCTTTTTACACTCAAGTCTGAAAACTTTCTCTTCTAAACTGTTACTGTTTCTGTGTTTTGTGCTCCATTAGCAATTCTTGAGATCTCTCTCCAAGCCTTTCCTAACTGACTTCCAAATACAGCTATAGAGAAACTATATTTACATCTAATAACACACCTTGATAAATATGTAGACGTTGCAGTCTTTAAAAATAAAAGGGTCATTCATCTTTTGTCTTAGATTTGGCATGCAAAGGAAAACTTTATAAATCCAGACTGAAGAGCTGAACAGGAAACACAATGGAAGTCTTCATATTTCTACCACACTGCCCAAGTATCTTTCCTGTTTGGATTTATTTTTAAATTCACTTAAGTGTTTAAAATATTTAACTGATTAATGGAAAATAGTTTATCCAAATGATATTTTTTGTTTCCTTTTAATCAGGAAAAGTACTTCTTATATTACAAAAGAAAACAGTTGCCAGACTGTTTAAAAGCAGGTAGATCTTTAAATCTTGAGAGAGAACCTGGTGCTCTCAACTTTTAATCCTATTTTTAAAAATTTAGTTATATTCAGATAACTCAGATAATCCTTAGGAAGAAAAACAAATGCTATGCTTCTTACAAGACCCCAACCTCCAATAAGTCATTTGGAACTGAGGTAGTGAAAGCAGTGCCAAACTGGGTTAATTTGGAGATTGGCCCCCATAGCTAATTTGACAAATGGCACTGAAATTTAACTGGTATTTTTTTCTATGCGTGCCATTTTCATTTGGTGGCTGGAAGGGTTATTAGCATGACTTGTTTCCTTCATGTTACTGCTTTTCATAAAGTTAACTAGTAGAAGTGGTGCCAAGAAAGAAAAAAAATATTCAGTTGGTTCATGGTTTAAAGTAATAAAATGATACAGTATTAAAATGGCAACAATCCTGCCCTTACAAAATTAGCTGGTACAAAACTAGATTCAGTTACAAACTGTATGCAAAATATACAGCAATAAAGAGAAATGCATATTTGCCCATTGTTTTACTGAATGTCATAAACAAAGCCAAGTAAAATTCTGGGAAGTAATGCTCTGCTTGTTTTTCTAAGTAACACTAAGAAGCTGCTTAACTTAAATGGTATACCATGAGAAAATAATTTCTAATTATTTTAAGTAATATTTAGATCAATTCATAATAATCTTATTATCTTTCATGTTTATATCAGTATTAGATTACTTTCATGTTTGTTTAAGCTCTTTTGCTTTTTAGAATGTTGGTTTCAAAGGCAAATTGAGCATAGTTAAAATAATCAATGTCCTTTGTGGTTTCAGCATATGCATAGAACAACAAGAGTTGAAAGGAATCTAGTACTTTTTTATACAAACTATTAAGCTTTTACTGAAGAAAAACAGAATTATCTAGCTAATTATATCATTCATTATTGCTACCTGCATATAGTCAGTAACTTACAGTCTATTAAAGAAAACTATGGTGAAAGAGATATGCTGTGAGAAAGAATAGCAGCTGGGCAGCCTCAATCCCTGTACAGCATTGCTCAAAAAATGGTCTTTGTTGGCTTGTGTGAATGACTGGGAGTAAACAACAGTGTGGTGCTGAAATTACTGGATTTCACCTGGGAAACTGCATACACTTTTTTGCTCTGCTACAAACTTTCATTATGACCTTCAGCTGATTATTTCACTGTCTCTGAGCTCTAGTGTAGAGCTAAAAGGAGCCAAGGTGCTTCCTTTTTCCTGTCCTTTGCCTACAGCTGGACTGTAGGAAACCTGTGGTGGGGGTTATACCTGTTCTTTGTGACGTGCTGGTGTAGTCCGTAGCCTGGTAGGGCACCTGTCTTGGCAGCAGCCACTCTCCCAGGTTGTACAGTGAGTAATGATACCAATCCAACAGGCCGTCTGTACATGAAAGCACTCATTAGCTTCACTAAGATTTCCACTGGAGCCATAATTGCAGCGGTGGAGTGCTGACAATTTCTCAGCATGGGTCACCTTCTGAAATATTTAATGGGAGTGAAAAATACCTGAACTAATTGCTAGTGTCTTATTCTTTGTTGTTTTCTCTTTGCTTCATCCTCCTGTGCTTTGGGCCTTACTGTCATGAAAGGAAAATTAACATTTTGCAAGGACTCTGGGGGCTTCATTGCAATAGAAGAAGCAATAGGTGTAAAGGGTTGGCAACACTACAGGGTGCTCTCTGTGCCTACTCTCCTCCTGAGAGAGGTGCCTAGGGTATGCTGTTGTTCCTGCTGGTTTATGCATCTAGGATTTTTACTGACAGAAGAAACTGAAGCATGGAAGGAGAAGGATTAAATTCATGTCCAGGGCACAGCTGAGCTTTCCCCAGATCCAGAAATACAAAAACACTACAGCAGGACTAGTCTGGTTTTTTTAAAGGTCAGCCTACAGATTTTTGCTGCTTCTCCATCTCAAATGTGAGCAATCTGTATGTCCATTACAAGATACCAAGCTGTTGTAACACCAAATCTCTGTGCACAGAGAGCATGCATAACACATTAATAAAAATATATTAACTGATCCTGCTCAATTTTGAGATGATTTTGTTGTTTGTCTTTTGCAGTAAGAAAACACTTAAATTACTCTTTCCAAAATGCTAGTAGAATGTTTTCTTTTCTTAGAAGCCATCTTTTTAAGCTTCCTTAGCATTTCAGCCGTCTTTGTATAAATCACTCAGAAAATATTTCTACTCTGATGAAAGCATGGAGCCTGCTTTGCAAGACCCACAAGTTGGACTTGCTAAAAAATGACGTTTCTCTTCTTGATACTGGAATGCGACATGCTATTGATATGTGGCAAATTTTATTGGCTAATTGATCTATGTTCAGTGGTAATACCAGCTCCAGTCAGAATTCCAGACCATTTGGTAGGAAATAAAGGCAAGGAGAATACTCACCTCAAGGATTTCAGTATATTTCAATGAAGATAACTTTTGCATTTGTATGCCATTTGCATCGTTTTGATGAGCCCAGCTGTAAAATAATTTATGGAGTTCAATATTTCCAGAAGTACCTACATATTGACAGGTGCTGATACTGAGTTATTTAACAAATATTTGTCACCTTCTGTTTCTGATTCTTTCTCTGCTCAAGGGGACTTCTAATTCTCTGACTATTGACCAGCGACACTTCCTAACACTATGTAAGAATGGTACAAACTCTCCACTTTCTTTTAAAAAGGGTGTTCATATGTGTAAGAAAACTACTTGGTAACTGTACCTGTCATAAGCCAAAATGTCCAGGTCTGCATCAAAATCACTCCTTCAATATTCACATGTATTCAGATCTAAGGTTTCAGGTCACACTACTGAAAAGAAACAGGGAAGTTCCTAATGTGCACAAGATTCTCTCTTCTTTTGAGAAGGGCTCTGCAGAAAAGTACAGATAGTAGATTCTGAGTATTCCTGTTGAATTCTACATGGATTTATTCCTCACAAAGCTGGAAATAAGTGAAGCTGTTAATCTGTAATTAGAGAAGCCCAAAGGAAACCATGATGACCTAGACATATATCAAAACAAATGAAAACTTGAAACACTTAGCAGAAATAAACTACATGTAGAAGTTAACAACTACACTTAACTATGAAACTGAATCTGGAAAATCATAAAGGACAGATTTTTAGAAAATGTAATTTCATCCTTTTTGCTGTAATGGATTGCAGGAAAGTTATAAATACCATGAACTACTTGTACAAGATAATGTGGTGAGGCAGAGGTGAAAAAAGTAAATGAAACAACCTGAGGAGCAGATTTTTCAATAACTAGTCAGGCTAGAAACAGGTGGTTATTAATGTGGAAGTCAGAATAAGTAAAAACTTTTTATCATAAAATATTTGTAATATGCTAACACAGCAATCTGAAAATCAGAAAATACTGATTACTTTGTAATATCCAGCATGCAATTTGAACTTATTTAGGAAAAAAATGCAATCATACTTAACTTGATATAGATGTTCCAAGGAAAAAACCTAGAGGGGAAATATATACATACAGGAATCAAAAGGGAAAGTATATTTTTTCTGATAAAAAATATTATTTAACTACAGACTTAGTAGCCAACAGGCAATTGTGAATCAGGAAACAAAGAAAATAAATATTCTGTGAACTGGTTATTCTATATGATAAAAAGAGATGTAAAAGGGGTGAAATTTTACCACTGACAGACTGCGATAGTGCTTCTGATTGAGTGAGCTTCAGTGGGACCAAGAATTTATTTTATGTGCCAAGGAGCACCAACCAGCAATGAGATTCCTTAAGGAAAATTGTCTGTAGAAGAATGAAATTTTTAGGTCATGCCAGTTCTAATGATTTTGTTGCAAATATAGAAGTATTTATTGTCCCTTTCAAAATTTATGTTCCTGGAGTCAGACATTTTCCTGAGACCCTCATCCAACAATTAAAAAAAAAAAAGACCAAGCAAAAAAAGGTTTACATGTTGAAAATATATATATTTTTTTTTTATTTCAGTCTCATGAATTCTGAATACTTTCGTTTGGCAAGGAAGGAAGAATAAGAATTCAATAAAAGGTTGCTTGAAAAAACAGAAGACTAAGAATCTCATAAATGATTAGCATGTAATTTAATAATTAGCCTAATTCCAGACAAGACTAAAGAAATGTTATATAATAAAGAAATAAGGGAACACTTGTTTTCTTTGAAACTCAAATTTTAAGCAAGTGCAAGGAAATAATTTACTACTTTTATAATAAATTTTTGGGATTCACTTTTGCAGTACATTTTATCCTAAAGAAATACCATGCTTATATGTACAATTATGATGCATAAAAGTATAGACAGTCATAAATTCATAATTTTATAAAGAATACTCTCTGGTATTGCATTAACTAAGGTAAAACTAGGAGTGCTAGTCATACTTCAAAAATGAAATGTCCCATTAACCTCAGAAAGAGTAAATTATTCTGTTGTGATAGAATTTGATAAGTAGAGGTATTTTTTTTATGTATTAAATGCTGAGCATTTATCCCAGTTAACTTCAGTTGCTGAACTATGTTATTCCTGTCTTCCATCAGTCGTTAAGGAAAAAAAAAACCACATTAGCAATGTTTCAGATCATATCACATGTTAACTTGCACTGTGAAGGTGATTATTCCTCTCCACTGCCATAGGTCTGGGTTTCCAGTTTAGAAGGTTTGACTAGAGGACCTCTTGATGTCTCTTCTAATCTAACTTAACCTATGAATTATTCTATGTTCTTTAGTCACCTCAAATAAGAACCCAAAGGCTTTCCCCACATTAATAGCTTAGTTCAGCTCCTGAAATTTCTCTCTCAGAGTTCTCCCCATTCCTGTCCTTTAGTTCACGTTGGAACAGACAACCTGGGTGATACAAAACTCTTAAGATGCATCCGTGGGAGCACTTTTATACAGGATTACAGTTGCAACAGAGCATTCGGCCCACTGGGACCACACCAGACCTAGTCCAAATTAAAACACACTGGAAATACATACAATGAGGATATTGGTCCTCAGCAGCAACTACTGTGCTCTGCAGATCCCCCCCTATTGCTCTGTTACTTGTTAATGTGGAGACAGAGCTGGCAGTAATGAATCCAAGCCTCCAGGCTCAGTGAGCAAATGAATCCACAAAATGCAGACCAAATATTGTTATTATCTGAAAGTGAAGAAGATTCACTTCACTAGCAATTTAGAACTTCCAGTCTGTTTGCCCACAGAACCGGTCAAGCACCAAAATACTCAGTCATTTAACAGAGTTCATATGGGACAACAGAAATAATTTGGAAAAATTTTCTACAGAATTGTGCAGTACTCAAAAGATTAATTTTCCTTTTTTATTTCTTTTTCTCGGAAATGTTACACAGACTCTGTACAACTATATAAATACTGTAAGTATCAAGTATAAATTTTCTTAACCTTCTAAAACAGACATTATTTGTGCAGAGCATAGCCACAATCATTATGAAAAAATCAAATATTGACAGCATTTGAAATAAAAATGCTTCATATTACCAGCAAGACTAATTGCTGTTTCTGATTAATCTCCTATTTTTAAAATGGCCTGATCTATAGAAATAGATTACTAGAAATCATGCATGGTGCTAGTAAACATTTGAGATCTCAGGCATTCAAGCCTCATCTGAAAAACTGCATTCTTACTGTTGCTTTTCAAAAAGAAGCAGCAGTGCTGAACATCTTACTATTTCACCTCTAAAGTTACTGGACTGTGTCACAGTAAGAGCAATCAATACTGGTTAATAGGCCAGATCTGTGTTATTAGTATTCTTTACAACCTTGACATACTTCATTTTATGTACAGATTGCCTATGAAAACTTGGGCTTATATCTTGTCTAGACAATGCCTTACATGGCCATTCAAATTAATAATGTGCCAGAATTATCCTATGCTTAATGCAGCTGTGCTCTGTATTGACTCTGAAAATTAAATTTACTTCATGGTGCCTATTGACAGCTGAGTCTCAAGCATATTTAATGGATTTGAATGGAGTTTGGGCTATGGCTTATGCCTCCAAGCAAAATGTTAATAGCTAATAATTTTCATTAAAAGTGAGAGCATTTATCTATAAACGTTGCATTTTTCAGTATATGAAGTCAGCATAAAAACAAGTTTAAGATCACCTTTCAGTTCACTCAAAGCACCCAGAAGAAATCAAGAGAAAATAAAAATAACCTGTTTGCTGTCTTTAAATGCAATTTGTTGGCTTATTAACAATGTATTTGCAAATATGTGTTAAGGGAATCCTATTCAAGTTGAGAAAAATAGCTTTAGTTCCAAGAAGGCAGAGACAATACCTCAAGTTGCATCTGAACATAATGAAAAACCTCATACATAATATATTTATTGACAGCCCTGGAAATTGAACTTCTTTATTTATTGACAGCTTGCACACAGCATGGATAGTGCAAGTTTCTCTCACTGCTAAGCAAACATACTTTTTACCTGGACAGAAGAAACTACTTTTTCTGAAGGAACCAGAAATTATTCACCATATCCAGTTGTTCCCGGGACTCTCTATGAAATGTCAGAAAGGGTTGTAAGCCAGTTTCAATTCTGCTGGTCACTTTTCTGCTCTGGAATATATTCTCAAGAGAAACAGAAATACATTTTAGTCACTACTAATATAAGATTTACTTCTGCTACTAAATCTACAGTTAGGCAGTTACACATCTAATTAGGTAAATAACCAACCAACTTCCTGTTTATAATTAATATCAAAATTGATTGTTTTGGTTCTAGTAGCCACCAGGTAAGCAGGTAAAATTGGCAGGTTTTGCCTTCCTCCCTTCCCCCGCCCTGAGAATTTCTTCCCACAGATCCTTTGTAGTGTTACAGTGCAAATGGAAGTATTTGTTTAGATAAAGGCTGCTTCCTGGCCTCCAGTCAGGATAGACCTCCATAATGTCAGGATGAAGGACTGCAGTACATTTAGCACAAGACTGTTTGCTAAACTTAGAAAATAGGCAGCTTAGGAGAGACTACACTGGGCTTTAGCAGAAACCAAGGCAGGCCTGAAATCCAGATAAAAGTGCCACATGCTATAGCAGGCACTGTGAAGTCCATTAGCAGGTACTCTGCCAGTTCACCTTAGGTGCAGCAAAACTGTTTCTATTTAGGACCTTCCAAAATGTGTTGTGTGCAGTACAAACCACTGCAAAACGTGCATTTCTTTTTTTCGCTTGTTTTCTCTCTTCCCCTACAGACTCTTAATACATTCATTACAAAAGGCTGTGGTAAGATTAAGTGGAAAGAAGAAAGCATACATATTCTAGATGTAATATCTATGCAGATATATAACAGAGAAATGTTAGACATGCACACACATATATACACTTGCACACACACACACATATATATACACATATGCATGCACATAAACGTACAGAACAATCCATAACCCAGAGAAATATAAAATAAAATGCATTAAAAACCAGAAAACAAACATGACACCTGGCTCAGCTTCCTAGGAACTGTCAGAACAACTGCAGTCTGTGATACGCATTGCAGGCAGCAATGTTTAAAAAATAAAACAGGAAAAAAAAAAACAGAAAAAACAAAAAAACCCAAACCAAAATAAAAAAAGAGTAGTAGTTTGATGTGGAAGAATGTTAAAAAGATTAATCAAAGTTCAGGGTAGATTATAGATAAAGATTAAGGATGGGCAGTGACATACAGGCCAACACACCACTGAGTTGCAATTAAAAAGAAAGCAAGAAAGCATGATATTACCAGCTGGCACATACTCCATAGAAAGGAAATCTTGTGTGATATTCCATGGTCTCAGAAGAGACGTGTAATGTGAAGCAAATGTACAAAAGCCTCACACAAAACCTTAATATAATTATTTTCTTCTTTAGATTGGTTCACCTTTGAGTTCAAGAATTTTAGGAATCAATAATATCTTTAATTGAAAATGGCTTTTTGAAGACAAATTTCAAGAAAATTCTTCCTCTTAGACTTCCCACTGAATTCAGTCCCAATGAGAAAGAAATTTTGCCTCCTTACAGAAAGAAATTATTTTGTACACTGTGATTCTTTCATATACCCCAAGACTTGAGAGAACCGATTGAATTTAAGAGCTTTTTAAGCCAGAATCTCATTAATGCAGCCCCATTTCCTGACGACAAAGCTGACTACAATTGTCTTTCCTTCTACGGTATTTTTTCTGCAAGAAATCGCGACAGTAGTGTGCCTCTCTCTCTGAACAGTGCTTGGATTTGTCTTTTATTCTCTCTGATTGTTTTGATGGCTGACAGTCCTGCTACGTATTTTGCCTTTCCGACAATCTGCACAGATCCCAACTTCATGCAGAAGTCCAAAAGACACAATCCCCCCCTCTTTTGTACTGAGGAGCATTATTTGTAACCTGAAATGTATGGCTCTTTCTTGCATTAAACAAATTAAGAAACTTTTGAGGTCCGTCTTATTGGAAAAGAAGAAACTTAACTCATGAAGACAAAAGTGAATTTCTTTCAAAACTCCAACTAAAACACTGGTTGGACAATGTATTTTCATGCTGATAAAGTGTTGATATTAATAATGATGTTTCTTGATGCCAACAGTTTCTCTTCCTGTAACTCTAAGCAAACAAAAGAACAAAGATTGTTTCAGAAATACTGTCAGAACTGTCCAAATTGTTCGGTGACAGTTTTTCATTCTTCAGATAAAACCCAGGAAACTCAGCTAGTTCTCCCTAACACAAAAGAAAGTCACTATTTTTTCCCTTGTTATGCACTTGCCTTTAGAAATGCATCAAACTTTTCAAAATTGTCGCCTTTAAAATTTTGGTGGTGCTGATGATGGATGAAGTGCATCATATAAAAGAGAAAATGTGTCCCAAAAGAGTACTTTAATAGCAGATTCCTCCCCCTCACACACACACAAAAAAATAATCAGCAGGTGTTTTCCTCCTTTCTTTTCTTGTTCCTTCCCTTCTCTCTTCTTTCTTTTCTTTTGATGGGGAAAAAAACCAAACAAACAAAAAAAAAGCCCTGTACTCCTTTGGGGCTTACCTTGTGACGGAGTGGTAAAGCAGGACTAGACTCTATAGATTTCACACATTTTAAATGACAGGATTTGGGAGTTGTATTTTTGGCTCATGGAAGTAAGCCTGGGTCCTAGATTTTACGCAACAGCCATAGTGTGACACTCTGTGACTTGAAATTTCCATGACACGTATACTTTTTACAGTAGAGACAATAAGACATTCCTTTTATGCTATTTTGTTCTTCCATAGATACAGAAAACAATAGCTACGAATTTTTAATTAATTTCTATAATACACATCTTGATAACATCCACTCATTGGCCATTTTTAATTTTGAAATAAAAGAAACTAAATAAAATAATTTCCTAATAGCTATAATAGACTTCTGCTAGAATACATGATCTAATGAAATACTGACAGCGCTGAAAATTTTGCTAATTGTTAGCAGGTTTTTCTTCCCAATACAAACCAGTCACTAAACCATGAAAAATAGTAAATACATAAATCATATGTATATTTCACCTCGCACAAATTTCAGTAGTTTGGGGAGGATGGATGATGCTGTATGAAGCAGTACTTCTGAAAAGCAGTGACTAGGACATGTGCTGGTAGTTTGGATTTTCTAATGAAGTGTGCTTTTATATCCCTTTAAATCCTCCTAAAAATTAAGTATATTGTTCATAATTTTACCTGCATTACTTTCAATCTCCAGATGGATTTTATTTGCATAAGCATTCCCAGGAGGGCTTTGCTATAAAGAAGCCTTGCTGAACACATTACAGAACTAATCCTTACTTTAAACAGACATTTGTAAATAAAATAAAATATCTATACAATATGTCATATGTGAAAGGTTACCCACTGTGCACAATAGCAAAATAATTTAGTTTTAAATAAATGACTTTGCCTTAATTAATTATGAGGTGAACTGAGCCTCAATTCTTAACATAGTTAAGGAAGAATACTCCTGCCAAAAAGCAGATTGTAAAAAAATATGAGGCTGAAAAACACTTTCCCTTCACTAACTAGTGTAAGCCTGAAGTTTCTGCAAGCAAGGGAAGCTCTTCGAGTCAACTCTCAAGGCTGCTTTGTAACATTACATGACAGGAAAGTGGCCATAAAAACTACAGAATTGACAATTATGGGATTTATTTGACCTTTTGAAATGGTTCCCCATCAGGAAGGAGAGCCTTCAAAGGTAGTAAGGCAACAAAGTCAACAGGATTTAATCTCTAACTACTGGTAAGCTTCTAGAGCGAAGTTCAACAACACATTTGAGATACCTTTTTTCCAGTAGTACCTGTAGTGGCCCACACAAGTATGAGATTCAAACCCTAACATTAAAATTGATACATATAGGAACAAAAGAATTGACAAAAAACCCCATCAGATATCTCTCTTGATTATTTTCCACCCGAAACGTTCTTTAAGAATCACTATTGTGGCTGCCATTTGGAACTACAGTCACATCCTGTAAGCAGGTTCACATGTGACTGTTGATACCTCCAGGGACTTCCAGTAAATCCTATAAACTCTTCAGAAAGGCAGAATTACTCATGTGCATAATTATCAGAGGGACAGATAATTATCTATTACTAGTTTCCTTTAAAGCATTAATTTATAATAGTAACAGTGTATCCCTTTTAGTAGAATATTATTGCAATTGGCCTAATATGTGTTTTTTATCTTTTATCTGCTGAGGCCTGAGGGATAGAGGGAGGGAGGGAGGAAGGAGAGGGCAGAAAAACAGTAAACTGGTGACTGCTCTTATCTTTGACACGCTGTGAATAGACAGGATATTAGACTAATACCCACAAAATCACAGATAAATTATTATCTTGTCTTGATTACTACTGCCCTTTAACAGGCTTCTCTTTTTAGCCATCGACATTAGTTCTAATTTATTTGACACAAATTTTAAGGCCTTCTGCCAAGAGGAGAGGAAAAGCTTCATGAAAATGTTCTTAGCATAAATTTGAGCATCACTTGTAAAATGAGTTGATAAAAAAAGAAAGAAAGGTCTTTCTGCTGAAACCATAGGATCTCCCACCTTAAAGCAGTTCTGGTTTATATATTTTACCATGTATTTATAATAAAGACTTAACTCACCTTTGATGTGAACTTCCTAGCAAAAGCTGAGGCTTAGAGACTGTCTATATTATAAGCACTTAATCATAAAGTACAGGACAGCACACTGCATACCTTCATATGATTTATTTCCCTACAGAATAACCTTTAGGAACAAGAAGCCTTTCATTTTTTCTCTTGTGTTTCTGTGCTAATTAATTTTCAAGAAAAGTCAACACTTTATTTCAGCTGCCAGGGAAATTATTTGCCTTGCCATAGGAAAATGTATCACTGTATTATGATATTCACTTGCTATTGGCGATGTTCCTAACAGCCTGGAATGTCTGTGAATAATGTTAGTGTTACTTTGTTATGTGTATTTTACAAAGCATTTTTCTAATATTTTTGGATCCATTTCTGCTGAGTGATATGTGCTATTCTTTCATGGTTACACAAGTTCAACTTATGAGCAGTTAATTCGGCTTGAGTTTTGTTTGCTTGGTTTTACCATTTTTATACTTCTAATGTCGAGTACATAAAAAGAAAATGCATTAAAATGTGTATTTTTATTACCAAGGGTCAGTGGGTTAGGAGGAAGGTGTGCGCCCTGGGTTTTCCAGTCCATCAATGGATTTGCAGTTACAAAATTATTGTTTTCTTCTTCATTTTGGCTGGTTTCCATTTTGTCATTCCTAAACAGCTTTGTGTGTAACAAAGCTATTGTTCAGTAACAGGAAGCCGCATTTTCCCTCCTGCCATAGCTTGTTTGGGCTCTAGTACCTGCAGTCTTTCTCATGTTCATGAAATTTCATTTCATAGTTATGGAGTCATTTGTGTTGGGAGAGACTCCAGCCACTCTTCTGCCCCAAATAGGGCTATCTTCATGATTAGATCATGTTGGTCAGGGGCTTGTCCAGACTAACTTAACCATCTGAGGATTCTAGTTTTAGAAAAACAAAAGTGGGACTTCTTGCCAAGACACAGATTTAAGATACATAGTGTCTACTTCAAGACAGCTTACTCATTACACTATGATTTCTGCATACCTGTGGTTCTGAATAGGACCGAGTCAATAGCAACAAGCCCTTTAATTAATATTATCGGAATGTTTCACAAGTACTTGAAAGTAAAGGTCTAGAAGGAAAAGAGCAAACATTATTACTTGACTAAGAAGTTTTGAGTAGATCACTTGTCCTTTTTTAGGCATTCATTCAAAGGAAGCACTCATGAATACTCTCATCAAAGCAGTCTTTTCTCTAGAACTAATAAAATATCTTTCTACTCTAACCTTAATCTGAAAAGACTCAGATATCTGATTAAATTCAGGGATTAGGACTAGTTCTAATGAAACAATACACCTAATAAAAATCCCTATGAAATGAAATGAAGAAAATAATTTTGAAACGCTCAAAAATAATTTCTGCTTTTATTCATGTAACAGTGATCTGATTGAAAAATAACACAAAATTAGAGATATTAATTCTTGTTTTCTAAATTTTCTTGACATATATACCGTGGCATTTTCATCTGGCTTCTGATACAAAGATCAAATTTAGGTATCTATAAAGCTGGTGAATTGAAATTTCCAGCCATCTAATTGGAAGCTATCTGTGCATAAGGAGTAAAAATAACAGAAGATTTAAAAATTTAAAAAAAAATCAGTTTAAGATTTAGCTCAAGGATGTATGAGTAAGAAAGGCAATTTGCTACAACTGCTAACAATAACATATTAAAATTGAGACATGTCACAGTTAACGACTGGAGTTTTCAAAGACAATTGTTTAACAACTTCGTGCAACAGGAAGCAAGACGGTTTGGAATAATATTATTTATTTGGATTAAATACTACATAAGAGAAATTTGCCTGAAGTAAAATTACGCTAAACAGAAAATAGAAGCTGAACTGTTTGACTTCAATAAATCTAAAGGTTGAACAGTCAAACCCTAACTGAAAAACACAGAGGAATCATTCATCCGGTTCTTTGTTAGAGATTCCTTTTAGAAATGTGCCAGAATAGTCATAGTAAGAGGTGTAATTAAGCAATCAGCCTTTTTAGAGATACATCTGTAATTGCAAACAATGAAGTGTCTTATTGTGGATTATACTTCATGCAAGTTAAGAAAAACAACTGTAATTGTAAGTAAAGCTTATGGCATCATACCTCATGTTTGCACAGGTGTGACGTTTTATCAGACTGAAAGTTTTCTTTAACACAAAAACAGTATAAAAATACCTTACGGCATTGCCAAAAGTAATTGAATGATTAACAAACAAGTGTATTCACCTGTTTAGAAACAGCTCTCCATTCCTTTTTTGCAGTGTCTGCGCTCCATCAAATCAAAGTGCTTTGCTTATGGAGGTTATTTTAAGCCTTTTTGTACTCATGTGGCTGGTCGGGTGCTTTTTGTATTATGGACAAATTACTGCCACTGGGACCCAAATATGTGCGTGGACCATGAAGCCTATGATGGGAGAGCCCACATTGTCTCCTTATGTATCAGTGTTTCTGGGTGGGGAGAAGTGTTCCTGTTGAAGGAACTGATGCTGATCCCACTCAGGGACCCAGGGAGAAGAAGGGAGCAATAACTCAGGAGAGATTCCCAAACAGCTCTCCTCTGTGCTTCTTGGCGCGGGCCAAAACTAGTAAGAAGCTGTTTTAGGAGGAAAAGTGCTTGGCCATCCTGCAACCACTCAGTCATATCCCCTTTCCAGCAGGACACAGCACCCACTTAATCCATAATATACCATGCTTCCACACTCAACTTTCAGGTTCATGGTACATCTGGTAGAAGGAATACCTGACTAACATCCTTACATCTTGCTTGTAATTGTGTATACCGCCTCCTCTCCATTAGTCATCACGGAAATTCCCTGGACAGTAACAACTTTGGTGGGAAAGCAATTGTATATTTTTTGCTGCCTCTGGCTCATGCTATAGAGCAGTTTTGAGTTTCTTTTCTCATCTGCAGTGGAAGAGCCTGGAGACATAAAAGGGCATCTAGAAATATGATCTTCAGCTATCTATAATAGCATCAAGGCAGCAGAGGACTATACTTTTGGAATCAGTACTTAAGAGAATCTCATACAGTGGCCAGTGCTGAAGCAACATGGCTTGTTGTTTCAGGCTATGGTCACCATCCTTTTTAAAGGTAAAGTACAGTAACAGTGGCAATTATTGTAACTGTTCTTACATTGGGAAATTTTAATTTTTGCAGGACCCTGGCCTTGAGTTTGTTGGCAGTTAGTCAATTGTTCCACAAAGGTAAAATAAGATATCCTAAAACGATATATGAAATATTTCCAGGAATAAAAAGTGGGCCTCAATGGTTACAGTTTTTACAAAAAGAAAATATTATAAAATACTAAATAAGCACAACAGCATTATACATTCTTGATTTCCAGTGATTAAAAGTTGACCATACCCGATCTATGGCAATAAAATGAAATGTTTAAACTGCTGAAGTAAACAGTGGTATTTTTCTATTATCTTTATTATATGTGCAAACTTTAGGCCAGATTCTCAGCTACTGTACTGTAGCTCCTTTTCCCTCAAAATAGATTTACTGTTGATAGCATTTTATGACTGATTAGTCCTCAGTTAAAAATGTGTTTTCAGGGGGCTTTTTTTGCTTTATATTTTTTTTACTTATGGGGAGAAATTGTTGAAGATCATTCTGATATTTTGTTGCTTGTGTCTGATGGTCTTTTCTTCCATCTTTAAAAATATATTGTTTAAAATTTTTGTGAATTTCTTGCCTTAAATATGATATTATCATTAGACAAAGACTTAGCAAGGTAAATAACTCTCATGTACTAATACATATGTGCACACACATACATGCACACACAGATATAAGAATTTGCAGCCTTCCAATCTATTACCGCTTTGCTCTCTGACTACCACTGTGCCAAGCTTTGATCAAATCCAAGAAGAGGTGCAAGTATAACGGGAAACAATGAAACACCTGGTAGGGTTGTGCATTTAAGGGACTCTTTTTATTGGCATTACTGCAGAGCTGAAATGATCAGGGAAAATTGTGAAGGTCTGGCTAAATTATGTAGCACTTTTCATTTTAAATTTGTTTTCTACTGATATTTTATCTAAGAGTCGTATCACAGATTAAGAACTAAATGAGCTACAAACAGAAAGCAAAACTGCCATTTTTGCCACAAATGGTTTACAAGAAAAATATTGGACATTCCCCTTGCCAGTGCTGAACTGACAGCTAAACTCTCACTGTCAAAGACCAGCTCTATGCTGATCTTTTCAGAATCATTTCTGCGAATAACATGTGGTACATGGTTAAAGCTGACCGCAAAAAAAGGAAATTAAATACATGACACTGCATTCCTTATAATATGTTGATTGCTAACTTGCACCTACTTGGGCAATTAAATCTGGTAATAGTCTTTCACTCCCTCCTGAAAATTCCTGGAGCACCAGCCTGTTGACATGGATGATCTGAATCTATCATGTTGTAAGCGTGGCATCAATTCCTAATGTAAGAGTGAGACAAGAAAGGGATCTCAGATATCATTAGTTCAGCCCTTTTTTCCATGTTCTCAACATAGCTTAAAGGAATGTATGGAAACTTAGTGGAACCCTGAATCTAACATGCACTCTGTATTTCTAAACTTGGAAAGTCTCTCTTGGTGGGAAAAGGAGGTGAGAAACTGGAAACTACCTACAAAAATGTTAATAAAATTGTGGAAAGAAATAATTTGTTGTGCATATGTTGTTGTATGTTCTTTTAAAATATTTTAATAACAACTAATTGGCCAGTTAAATTAATATGGGTGTACTGAGCCAAAAAATTTCAGGCATGTGAAAATAAGCAGTTTAACTACATCATGCTGAAATGAAGAAAGAGTTACTTGCTGCACACCACAAACTATGAAAATGCCAAAAGTAACAGAGAGTGTGCTTAAAAGGAACATGTATAAAGGATCATAAACTGTAATTAAAAAAATTTTTAGTCTACACTGTTCTATTTCAAGATTAGGTTAATTGAATGTGATATATTAGTTTAAGGGGAGGAAAATGTGATAGATTAAGATTTGCAAATCCTGAAGATAAGTGAGTTAAGGAATATTGGTATAACTGTAAAATAAATTTGACCCAAGAGCATGCAGATAATCATAAGCTCCTTTATCTTCTGGATCTTTGGGTTTAGTGCTTTATTTTTTATTTTACTGTCTGAAAAATAGATTTTAAAGATTTACATACTTGCCACAGAACAATATCTTAAAAATGTCTGGATAAAATTATGACTTAGAGGAATTCAGTCATGATAGGCCTTGTATTGAAAAATATGCCATAACAAATTTTAATTCATAATTGTTATTGAATAGCAAAGACAGATTTAATTATCTCCATTATTGACCCGTTATAGGCAAGTACTTTATGTTATAAATCCACACATTACTGCCAAAGAGCAGGCTGAATGCATAAATTCTCTGCCAGTTCTCTCAGCAGATTCTTTATGCCAGAAAACTTCTAAAGGAATAAAATATGTCTATCTTCCTCCAGTTCACCTAGCTATAATGCAGACACAGATTCATCAGGGTTGCAGGCCACAACAAAATAAAATTATTATTTGGGGATTCAAGCAGGTTAAATAAGTCAAAAACTGAAATATTGTATAAGCCAAATTAAAATTTCAGTGGCGATAAAGGGCTTTTGATTGGTTGTGGCACTGGACATCAATTATACAGAAATCCTTCAGCAGATCTGCCATTCACACCCATCTGTTCCACAGTCATCTAAAGGAGTGATGACACTGTGTGAAAACAAGTAAAATGCGGGATTCTTTTTTTTTGCTGGAGGAAAGAAAAGGGGGCTATAATAGCGACGATGACCTTGGTACAGGACATTTCCCGGGGAATTGATGACCGCCGTGGACCATCAACTCTCCTAGCTAGTCATTAATCCCCAGGAAATGCCCTGTGTCTGCATTGTTATTGCTTAATTCAATTATTTGTGGTTGTGGCATATATTCTGTGAATATTTTATTGCTCAATCTGCTCTGTGTCTTACCTCTGCTCATCTTAAAGTCCATCTCAGTTGTGCAGACTGGCTCAGCTCAAGAGCACCTCACATTTACCAGAAGAGACTATGGTTTGCACATTTCTTTGTGCCTGCTATTCCATTAAGGTATCATAGCTTGAATAGAGTAATAAAAATTGTACTTTCATATTTATCATAGGAGTTTCATAAATTGTAATGCAGGTGGAATCAGGTTTTATTGGGCATATACATTGCATATATACAATCACCATAACAAAACCAATTGATCCTGCTACTTGAAATGGAATCATTATGCTGGGATTTTTTAGGTTTGCTGGAATGGCAGGATGCTAAAATAAAGGTAAGAAATGGGATGGTGTGATTCCTTTTTGTTAGTTTGGGTTTTTCCTCCTGTCATATCAGTCAGTTCTTGTTTGTAGTTCTGAGGATGCAGCACAACAAAGCATTTAAACATCAGCTTTGTTGTTTCTTCTTCAATAGTGCAACTAAATGTTTATTCCTGTCTTTTTTTCTGGCATGGGACTGTTCTGTGGGGAACCAGAAAGATAAGGGAGCTGGATTTTAACCTGCAGGAAGAAAAAGCTAGTTTTGACCCCTACAATCCATTTCACGAAACAGCCCAGCTAGTTTTAAGCTCTGAAATCCATTTCACTAAGCAGCCTCACCAACAGTTGTACCAGCACAATGGAGGGTCTTGTCTGGAGGCAGGAAGGAGTGGTGAGGAATAAGGACGGCTTAGCCAGCCTGCCACGGAAAGAAACGCTCCTCTAGTAACAGTCTGAGAGTTTTATTCTTTTCTACACTAAAGGCCTTCACAGTGCTTTGGCTGTGTGAAGGAGACATTAAATTCGTCTAAATACAATCTCTGTTTATGTTACTACTAAAAATGGAGCATTAGGACATTTCTGAAGGAGTTGTAAAACATAGGTGTACAAACGGAAATTATTAGACAACATCTGATCACTCAGTCACAATGTGTGCACAGAAGTCCCTGGGATCAGAAGGGGTGTGTGCAAGTGTTGAAAGAGTTGGCCAGTGTTGTTCTGAGAACACTGTGCCATCTTCTAAAACTCATGGCAGTCAAGCAAAGTTAATAAGAACTGGAACAAAGTTGATGGGCACTGTAAGAAAGCTGACAAGTACAATAAAAATGCTGACTTATTTGAGCCAGTCTAGTGGAGGAACCAAAATGGTTTACAGATGGAGCATGTGACATCTTAGGAGGGGCTGAGAGAACTGGGTTTTTTCAGTCTTGAGAAGGGAAAGTTAAAGGGAGACTCTATCGCAGTTTACAATGGAATTGATCAGAGCATGCAGATAAAAGAGCCAGAAAGTTCTCAGATGTGCACCCTGACAGTCCGGAGGCCACAGATACAAGTTAAAACATGGGAAATTCTGGTTACATATACAGAAAATTCTTCATTGTCGGGGCATTCATATACTGGCACATTCTGATCAGAGAAGTTATGGAGTCTCCATCCTTGTGAGTCTTCAAGTCTTGATGGGATAAGACCCTGAGCAACCTTTATCAAATTACACCTGCACTACACATTTATCAAATTACATCTAAGCAGGGCTTGAACTATATGACCTCAAGCTGTTCCTCCTAACTTATATGTCTTATATTTGCACTTCTTAGCCCCCAAAATCATGAGATCCGAAACAAGATTTTTGGAAATGTGATGGGAATTGTTTTTGACTTTTTCTTGGTATTATTTTCACACACAAAAAAAAACCGAAGTTACTTGCTAGGAAGTAACACTGTTTTACTTCAGGACTGAATAATGTTAGAGCACCTACCTTCCTTGAGGTCCTTTGAAATAGTGCCTAGCTTACGTATTTTTTCCATATTTTATTGTTTTCTTGCTACAGGCAACCCTAATGATGGTCTCTACCCCTGCCGCTCAACCTTTCATTTTCAGAAGAATCAGTGAACTACCTGCAAGTCCCATCAGAAATTTTGCAAGCCCTGTGCAGGTTTATAGATTCAACCCTTATGTTTCTCATAACTTTATGAGTGACGGATTCAAGAATGATTGTCTGCCCCATTTCATTTGAGGCAACTAAACAGACAAACATCACAGGGATTTCAGTTTTTCGTTATTATCACAAAAGAGGCCAGTATTTGAAGTATAGGACTGGAACTCAGAAGATTTATACTCTGGACCCAACTCTGCAACTTATTTGTGTGTGTCTTCTTGCAACTCACTATGAGTTACTCAGTTCCCTAGCTTGAAAAAATAGAGAAAAAAAGCATTGTTGATCCACTTTTAAGCTATACACACTCTAGGAGTGATTTTTTCCCAGTTTTTTAAATGTTTTTTATTGTTTATAGACAACAGACAGGACAGATACACACATGAAAATACTTCTGTCAGAACCAGTTTGTGATTTTCCTTCTCAAAGTGTTTAAAAATAAATGTTAATGGCATGTGTAACTCAGTATGAAGTTTTAGACACAGACACGACTGCCTGTACACACACAAACGGAATAGTTCCTAAATTCTTAAATGCTGCACTCCTTTGATAGCATAACCATAGTTAATGTTGTGTCAGGGTTTCCACTATAAACCCTCTCTTTTATAACTAGGCAATAAAATTTTACCCCAGGCATGAAGTACCAGGTCTCAGCACAGCGGCTGACATTTTTATATGTACATGTTTTCACACACATAAAAAAAAAAAATTAGTTTAGCTACTTTAATACATGCAGGTATAACTAATATAAAAAAGTTTAAGATACCTTTCAGTTGAAGATATATAATGCACATACACACATATACACATATACATAGTATAACTCTAAACAGCTCGTCCTTGTTACTGAAAGGGTGCTGGAGAAAGACAATACAGAATCTTCAACTAGAAAACATGCAATCATTAATTATACCTAAAGAAAAAAATGTGTATGACCAGATATTTGATTGAAAGTTACTTTGTTCAAGTAAATATGAGCCCTCACACGTGGCTCTACCCCCCCAATGCCACCAGCATTCCCCTCACCCCTGACATGATACACTTCATTAAACACAGAAGTGCTTTGTTGCATTAGGGGGTTTAAAAGAAGTGGAAAGGTAGACTCCTTGCACTTCCTATGAGAAATGAACATTGACTTCCTCTGAAGAAAATGTAAATGGATTTGCTTAATTGGACTTAGGGCACTGGAGCAATTAATAATAGATTGTGTCATAGTAAGGGCTTTGTTTATACTTAAAGCAATAAATTACAAGTATTAAGTTTATATTTATTCCAAGTTAAACTCATTTGTAATTGACATGTTACTTAGCCCAAGGCTTTTAAGATCTTTTAGTATAATTAAATTAATAGAGAATTATAGATCACTGCATGATAAACAAACAGCATGGACTTTAATATGACAGATATGCAGAGAACAGGTCACGTAAGTAGATCATTATTATCGGTTTTACCTTCAGCAAGAATACAACTGAAATAGTAACAAAGATTCAGTGCAAATAGTGGTGAATGCAAGGATGGTTTCTAAAAGAATTTCTTTTCTTTTTATAACTTGATGGTTAAAAAAACGTATTTATCAGTGTGAGGACATATTAGTCAGCGAAGCAAGCTCTCCTATCCCACCACTCCATCACTGTCTTTCTTTTGCTCTCATGCCAAATACTTTGCATTACATTTTTGAAGAGGTCACACCATGCAAGGAATCTCTAAAACTTTGGACACTGGATTTTCAAGGGATCCTTCTAGTCCTTTGTCCCCCCTCCCCCCAGTAAGCTTAAGCATACCATTCCCAACAGACCTTTGTTGAAGCAATTAATGAAGGCTCTAACAGCTGTCATCGAGAACAGTGATGAAGATCCCACACATGTCATGGAAACTTATTTCAACAGCTAAAAGTCCTGAGGTTTGATATCTAACTAAAAATACTTGGTAAATACAGTCTTTTTATTCCTGTGTACTGTGGCCATGGAGAAAAGAGAATTCTGTTTCTCTTCCAGCTGTCTTTTAAGGCCAGCATGAGTCAAACACTCTCCCCGTTCTTTTCTATGCATGACACACATTAAAGAGCAGAATTCTCAGCCTGTCTGCACAGGGCCTGCTTTTCAGATCTCTGACTGTTCTCTTTTTTCTCCTGCAGAGTCTCCCACACTTCTGTCAAAATGCCCCACACAGGACTCCTTCTGAACACTTACAAATACTGAGCAGAGCAGAAAGCTATACTGTGTGTTTGTTCGCTTTGCTCCTTTTAATCTTCCCAGGATAGTGCTTATCTTTTTCTCAACAGCATGACATTATTGACTTGTGTTCCACTTGTGATCCACTAATACCTTTAAATCCCTGTCTATTGGCCTGTTGCTCAACCAGTTTTTCTAGATCCTGAATTTGTTTGGCTGATTAGGCCTGTCTATCTGCACTGTTTCACTTGTGCCTCTTGAACTGCATTTTGTTTTTCTTCAGACCACACTTTCAATCTGTCAAGATCCTTTCGAAATGAAATCCCATCCATCAGTATAATGCAGTGCTTTCCATCTCAGCATCACCTACAGATTTAATTACTACTCCCTTTCTATTATTCAGGTCATCAACAAAAAAAATAGTGCCAAATCCTGACAGAATCATAGTCAGATCCTGGCAGAATCACAGTCAGTGCTTCCCAGTAAAAAATACTACTTATCAAAGATTTTCCTATTGGTTTTACACTATCCTAAAGTACACTTAATAAGAGACTGTTTTCTTATAAACATATCATGTGATACAGTATCACAGTTAAGATTTTACTAAGTCTAAAGATATATATGATATTTTGTTCTTCTACTCTGTCCATATTATGCTTCTTTGTCATAAAATAAAATTACATGTGCTTGACCCAATTAGTAGTTAAGTAACCCATGTCAACTGTTACTCATCTCCTTGGTTTCTTTCAGGTAAACAGTTTCATTTGTTATTCCAGGATGGGGTTTTTAAGTTGAACAGTCCATCAATCTCTCTGTTTCTCCTCCCCTATTTTTAAGTTAGGGACCATGTCTTCTTTTCCTATTTTCCATACCACATATAGCCTTACAATTTCTCAAAACTGAATGCAACAACCCTAGAATGGATATTTTGGATTCCTTAAATAAATCCTGAGACATTTCAGGACCAAATTTTAATTTTCTTTAAAACCAGTGTAATTCTCTGACCTATTCCTTTTTTATGCCTTCAGCTTCTGGGTTAATCAAATTACTCTTTCCAGTCCCACAGCTGACCTCCTTCCCCTCTACCACCATGGACATTGCAGTGTTCTCTCAACTTCTCTCTGAAACCCATTAGAAGACCAGAAATCAATGGTCTTCAAAACCTTTCTGCTGTAAGTGGAGTTTATGCTGTCAGTTTATAGTGTTAGAATAGATCTGTTTTGGGATACTTTACCTTTGAAACTGTTTGTCGCCACATTCTGTAGACCAAAAGGCATGATTTGCTAACTTATAAATTCACTGTTTGCCTTACACATTTCCTCTGCTCCATGATAAAGCAAAGAATTCACAAATCTTCCTGATGATGTCTTTCTGCCCAAGAGTTAAAAATGTATGCTATTTCATCCTCTAGTTCCTAATGGGCCTTTCTCCTTTCCAGCTTGTCTTACTTTTTGTAAATGAAAGCTATCATATTTCACATTAAGCTAAAATCCATTTCATGTTTACCAATTCTATTCTTGCACACCAATGTGTCTATGTGTAATTATATGGATATGTAAATATATGTATATTTTTAAATATATATCTAGTTTTACATATATATGTTTACTAGCATATGTATTTATATGAATTGTTCTGTCATCCTCTTTTTCTTTTCTAAACTTTCCTTTTTACAGCTTGTCCCATGTTAATAATTCTTTACTGTACCTTTCTACTCTGGATGTCAGTTTAGTTGTGCTGAAGTCTGTATTATTTGCTGCATGATGTGAGTACATCATTTTCTGTACTAATCCCAGTCTTGAGAAAGTCCTCTTTTCTGGTACTTGCTGTTCCAAGTAATGACCATTCAAGGAACAGGAAATTACTTTCTGTGCTGTTGCTCTTTCTGTTTAGGTAATTGATTCCAAATAACAGAAATCATATCAATTTACTATTTTTTATCAGCCTCATTTGTCTGTATCTGTGCACTATGTCTTTTGTAGGGTTGGGGTTTTTATATTCAGTAGGTGGCTAATTGTACACTTGTACTCAAACAAATCTTTGGGAGGGTCTTCAATGGTCATATTTTTTAAGTCAGACCTACTCAGATTTTTTCAGTATTATTTATTGTATATATATATATATATTAAAAATATTATATATTACAATATAGACATCTGTGACTTAAAATGCTATTCCTGTTTGATTTAGAACTAGGTATTTTAGTACCTTATTGATTTTTTTCATTGAAATTTGTCATTGACTATAGTATATTAAAGTCTTCCATTCTCAGGTGTTATGGCACCCTGAGTTTGAAATTTTTTGTATTAGAAAACTGACCTTTTTATTTGAGAGTGTTTGATCAAGTTTTTATATTGTAAGACTCTGAATGAGGACATTACTTTAAATGCATGATCACTTTTTGTTCGAACTTTACTGGGGGGGAAGGAAGTGAATATCGGAGTTACAATCTTCTTAATTTACTGTGAAAAAGTGCTAATCACAAATCAAAATTTCTTGACTCTGCTAGTAAAAAATAAGAGAACACGTTTTTATGTTTCTAATTTAACATGTAGTTGCAATCATAAAATTCTCTTATGAGATTAACAATACTGAAAGGAACGTGTGAATATTCATTTTCTTTAGTTACGAAGCTTTACTAGCAAAAGTGAAGAAAAAAAGACTTGGAAGTAAAGAGAGTTATCCTTACAGATTTATCAGTTCCACTCATCATGCTGCACATTCATGTGCACTTTTAAATTTTCTTATGCATTGTAGCTTTCCTGCACATGAGAGTCTCTAAATAAGAGAATAAGCACCCCCCCTCTGGGATACACTTCTGTCATTCCAGCATAGATTGTTGTCACACAAAATAATTTCATATAGTGAAATTCACATATAGTGAAATTAATTACTTCATGTGTGCTGTAGACATCAGTGTTAATTAAATAACTTCTGAATAAAAGGAAATCTAACTTTTTTAAAAGAGAGATTCAGTAATGGCAAGTTGCTTTTGTCATGTGCTCAGAGAGTGGGTATTTTCACTTGCTCACTCCCAAAATTTTATAATTGCTTTACCTGCCATGCTTAAGTCATGTTATTGAAATACTCCAGACAATCCTTTGCTTTCAGATTAACAGAGTTGATAACTGATACGAGCATCAGTCTAGAGTTTTTTTCGCATCATCGCCTCTTTAAAGACAAGCACTAATTCCCTAGTATTTAATTTTCCAAACAGCCGTACAATATGTTGTTTGGCTAGCTAACAATTCCCCATCTCTTTTAGGCAGCTAAATCATTAGCTTTGACTGGTATCTCTCACTGACATAGGCTTAAAAGCACCCTGTGGCTAATTTGGTTGCTAAATATGCATTTAGTGTTTGATTTTGGTCTCTCAAGTTTGAAAACTGTAATCTAAATGACTTTGCTAACCTCATCTTGTGATAACTGTTATCTTTCTGGCTTACTAGAATTAGAATAGGAAGGAAAAAACCTCTCAGATATTGCTATGTGATAAAGACTGACCTGTCTTGACTCTCTAATTGTTACTGGCAACTACGTGTAAACCAGTGTCATAACTGAAACTAGATCCTGGGGAAAATTCTGGTTCCTTGAAAGATAATGAAAGTTTTGCCCTTTTTTATTTCTTATGGATAACAACATCTCATACTGACTCTCTGAAATGGAGTTGTAGACATAGCTGTCTCCTTCAAAAAATGGCCAAGAGCATACACTGTCTCTTCATGCTTATGGTGATCTTGTGTGAAGCCAGGTTCTGACCTGCTGACATGCAGAGCATGGACTAAGTTTTTTTTAAATGTCATTAACAGTATCAGGAATGTTGTCTTTTTACTATGTTGGCATAACCTGAGAAATGCTGCATAACTTGCTTTAGGACCTATGACTTAAAGAGCTGGTCATTATCCCCACTCAGTTTGATTCTCACTGAATTGTCTATAAAATTTTGATACAAGCAAGATGGGGAAAATGCGTGAGCTGTGGAGTTACACATCACTGCGTCCAAATGGAAAGACTTGCATTCATGAAAAATCCCATGTAAAGCATTGCAGGATTACAGTAGACCAAAGAAGTTAAGTAATAAACTCATTCTTCCACTGAAATGTTGCTATATGCAATTTTTACTGATATTTTCTCACTAATGTTTTTTAATGGAAAGATATTTTTAAAGGCAAGCAGAGAACAAACAAGATGATTTTTCAACGTATTGCCAGTATGATTCTGACTCCATCTTGCAATAATTCAGTTTTCTAAATAATTCCAGTTGTACTTTTTGGAGCAAATCCCTGCAGAGAACAATGGGGTTGATTGTTTTGTTGACTGCAATTGTTTTATATGTGGGTTGTTTCTCAAACCTCACTTTTGGGCAGGATAAGGAGTGGTTCAGAGAAGCCCTTCGAATGAATGGGTAACAGATGACTGTAAACCACAGGTATTAGACCTTTTCAACATGGAGCTTTAGTAACTCAAAATGTTAAAACAGAGACAGAAGAAAAACTGTGAACATATCCTAAAAGCTCAATGAATTAATTGCCTCAAATTAGGTAATTTGTGGCCAACCTCAGTTTGGATTTTTAACATATTTGGGAATGTGGGTGAGTTTGTAATGCACAAATAACCAAACAATCTAATATCAAATGTACTTTTTGCAAAAGATGTAATTGGCTGTGGAGCTTTCCAATAGCATAAAGTCTTAGGATATACAATGATGATTGCAACATTTTCAAGTTTTTAACAATCACTCCATGTAGCAAAAGGTACTTGGTAAAGCAACACAAAGTAATTAAAATAAGGAGGAACACACTGCAATAAAAGAGTTGCCTTAAGTACATTTGCTTTCATTCACAGCTGTGTTCAAGGGATCCCTTTTGCTTGATTTTCATGCAGCATCTCCTGACTGCTGTAACAATTCCTCACATGCTAAAGTATTTAATGAATTTCATGCAGTTCAGCATGATCACAGAAGAGCTAATCCAAATATAGTTCTAAGAAATAAGGTATCTTCTCTAGCAAAGTCTTCTTCATGCAAAATAAAATATAAATCTTTATAGTCACTGCTACTGATTGACAATTTTAGTGGAAACTGAATCATGCAGCAAAACATCCCTGGGATGCTACTCACACTTTGGTACTTTGTTGACAACTTAAAATTAGCTAATTAGCTGGTTTCTACTTTGAAATCTTACTTCCCTGGCAAACATGTATATTTCTTTCTTCTAGAGTCAAAAGCAAATCTTAGATTAAAATATCTGAGATATTTGTTCCATTCTGTTATTGTGGGTGGAGGCAAGACAGCGGCTAGAAGATCCACACAGTACATTATGCTTTACCTGTCTTTCAGACCTCGAAAAGCTCATGAGACCATCAATCCATAAAAATGTCATGTCTTTTAGCACATCTGTATGTGCAAAATTACTTATTTTCTTTTTTATGTATTAAATTCAGGAAATATTGAAATGAAGAATCACCTCAAAAATCAAGGTAATTTATTTTACAAATGTCAAAACACAATGTGGGACTTTACATTCTTTTCTTTCCTCTAAAGCTCCAATTTTCATCAAATAAACAAGGAACCAAAGAAACCTTTCTCAGTATCTAACATCTGAAATTTGTGTCAATCACAGAAAGCTCTCCTATGGTTCTTTGAATGGAAGAAAGTACATCCTGTCCTCTCCTAGCCTGATAATGGAGTAACTAAAACGTTCAAACATCTTAAGGAATTTGGACACCTAATCTCCAGTTATTTTAACTCAATTCGTATGTCCACGAGGGAACTTTCAGTTCCCTACATGACCATAACTTACACATGATCTTTTCCATGTTTTTGATTTCTTTTCCCTGTGAAAACAGAAAGACTAATACCTGGAGAAAACAGCAGGATTAGTGGTGCACTGTTCGAAAGGCTGCAGCACACTGCAAGTGTGTCTTTTTTGCTTTTCTCTGTTAGTGGATAATAATTGGTCACTGACAGTTTCTGTCCCAGTCTCCATTCATCCAGCTGCTATTCTCATGCCCACTTGCCCTGGACTCTGAAGTGCACTGTAGTGTCTACAGATGGGCTATACTGTCTGTTTATCTAAAGAACTCCCCTAATATTCTTTACTGCAGATGATAGAGTCACCCATTTTTGCAGACCTGGACTATGTTTTTCATCTTCTGCATTCTCTTGTCGTTTCAGTGTATCAGTGGTGACTTCTGGACTCATGGTGTTATGGCTGCCATTCTCTTAAGTGGGCCCGTTTCTCCCATTCCAGGACATATCACTGGTTAGCTCCATTGATAAGAAGCCCACATGGAGTCATGAATTCACTTTAGTAACACGGTCATGTCTTCTCTGATGCAGTTTCAAAGTTTGGGTATACAAAGGATATAAAGGCATCTCTTTGCTTTGGTTGATGAATACCTGGCAGAATGACCAAGCAGCACTGAGGGCTGTGTGTACCATTTTGACTTACACATCAACATTTTTCGTCCTGCTCTTGAGTGCCTTTTGAACATTAAAATTAGAGCAGTAACCAATGTTAGAACTTGAATTTCAAAGCAAATTAAAATGACCATCATGGTATCCTGTTAGATGTCGATGTGTCTGTTTTTTCCCTGGGAATTAGAGAAGCTCACGATTTCCAGCATAAGCTTGACTTGTGAATCACAAGCCAAGTGATGTCACAGAAAATTCACATTTTGCTGCATAGCCACAATTTCTTTGCTGCAGTTGCAGCCATTCTCTTCACGAGGTAACAATACGAAGTACAATGCCTATGCCGTGAGGAGTCCACAAAAGCAGTTTAGGGAACAGAGCACCATGAGGAGCACTTCTGTAGGTCTCTGACTGGCAGCAGAACACAGTATTTGCCTCCTATTTCAGCCACTGCTCAGCTGGCCACTGCAGGGGCAAGGCATTTGGATGTCTGTCTGTCTGTTGCTCCATCTGTGTCACCTTGTGTGTTTACATATAGGGATAGCATCCTAATTCTTGGCCTCTTGCTTTTTGTTCCATTTCTCCCTTCCTTCTTTTCCCCTGTACCTTACATCTCCACACAGCCATATGGACTCTTGCCTTACGTGGATATTAAATCATTACCTTAAAATTATTTCCCTTTGTAATTAATGTCGTTAATTCTTACATCCTGTAATTTATGATGAAATAATGCTCTAACTCGTGAATCTTTAAAGAGAAGAGATATCACTGCTCTGCAGAGAAGGGCTGCACAAGCAGAAACAGAAACTCCCCATCCAAAATCTTAATTAAAAATTTTATTTGTACAACGCACAGTAATATTTCAGTAGTCCTCTATTTGTTCAGAATCTCTTTATATAGGTTTTCACAGCAAATTAATTTGTATAACACAGGAGGATTTTGCTACAATTGTGACTAGACTAATGTCATTTTGGATAATCTTCATAATGTCTAAAACTTCAATCTCTCCCTGAAGAACAGAAGCAGCAGGAAAAGAGAGAAACTTCCCTCCCCTGTGGCTTACAGAGCTATTTACACTGGTCATATTAAGCACTGCAAATAATTTATTTGGTGAAATTAGCCCTTTCTGTTTAAGAGATCCGAAACCAAAACTTTCATGTCTATGGCCTTGTATTTAGGACACTCTCCCAAAAGGGAAGGACAGGATAAAAAGGTGCAAAGAGAAGTAAAAATAAGCACTGCACCATTTGGCAAAACATTTGACAGAGAATGTACTGTAAACAGATGTTACAGTCTGGATCTGTTACATATCAAGTAGTTCATAGAGTCTACATTCCTACTAAGAACTCGTTCGAAGGCTTAAGGAACGCATTGTGTTCACTAATTAGGTAACACAACCTTTACTAATTAATTCCACTTTCAGCTAAATTAAATAATTGCAGTCAAAAGGAGCTTGATCAACATTTTAAAACCACTAAGCTATACTGTGTCCTGTAGGAAAGTTTCAGCTATTTTTTGGTTTATTTGCAGTCATCTGGCTGGAGGAACTATCAGTTTCATGGTCTGTCCTCCTTTGAGCACGAGGTTGGATTAGGATCTTCCAGAGGTTCTTTCCAACCTGAATTATCCTATGATACTATGAGCTGGTAGTAGAATATTGTTTTATTAAAGTTACTGTAGGATATGCTAATAATCTATTTTTATATAAAGATAAATTTGTATATTAACAGTTGCTATCCTACGTTAATGCTCTTCTGACTATTCACGTATTTTGCAGCATTCATTAAAAATAGCTAAGAAAATTGAACTCTTGATCAGAAGAATTATTTGCCTTCACAAGGATCCTTATCCATGCTGAGAATTTGTTAGAGGCCAATGACAAGGTCTAAAAATAATGAATTATATCAATCCTGTAATTTTTAGAAGTAATTGCTGTTAATTGCTTGAGGATTTAAATAGCTTGTTAGGATATCAAGATTTTTGGAGACTAGAAATAACCTTCTGCACCCAAACACTGCAGTATCACTTATTTTTAAATACACATAATTGAGGTCCTCATGAGAAGAGCTCTGCCTACTGGGAACTTCTCAGTCTCTCTGAGACTGGTGACTTAACAAGACATTTACTGAAAATTAAATTTGTGTCATAAAGCATCTTTTAGAAATGGTTTAAACATCGGCTTCTCCTGCCTATCTATTACTGATTACTTGGTTTAAGCAATTTTTGTCTTTGAGAGGGAACAGAGATACTGTAATTTTAGTAAGAGTTCCAAAGCACTGCAGTTCTTTTTAAGCCCTCAAAGCTAGGTTTTTCTTTTTTTCTTTTCTTTTTACTTTCCAATCTAAAAAAGCTATTTATCTTTTCTCGTCTGGATCATCTTTTCTGCAGTAGCTGCAGCAACTGCGCTTAAGTCAGAAGAATTTAGCTAACAGAGTTCAACAAGTTTATAGTGTTAACAACAGGAAACCACCACACTAATCTGCAGATTGCCTACCTTCACATACAGGGCTATTCATGAATTCATACTGCTGTTTTCCTGCATTTCAGAACTTCCATTGTTTTATATGGGAGCTTGGAGGCTGGTTTAATTAAAGTGATCTGAATAGAAGTACAGTATGCCAGATGTACATTATAAATATAGAGCAGGTTAGGTAATGGTAAACCATCAGGAAATATATGGGAATGGTTTGTGATAACTCATTGTTAACTAAATATAAATCCTAATTTATTTCACTGTTTTAAACTTACTACTTTTTTTTTTTTTTTAACTAGCACAAATTAATTTTCTTTGTATTTTTACTTTTTCCTATTTTTACTACAGCTATCCCATGGGGAAAGTCTGCTTCAAATTAGTTCATTCTGGTGAACAGGTACTATTCAGTGTGAATAAGAATTTGAGCATTTGAGCTGGATCCACAGAGAGACTAAAATTGGGTATGCTGTCGTTACTTTTCCCACAACAGAGGTATTTTAAAGCCATGATTCAACTGCCATCTAATTGGCATAAAGACAGAGAGAAATTTATTTCAATATTTATATTCTCAGCATCTTCAAAGAATATAACCTTTCTTCAAATATCTACTTTTCATTATGTTGAACTGTTCAACTCTGTTGTTCCATGATTCACCAATCAAGTATTGCCTCTCCTAATTTACCTCTGTGGCCAGATCTACAAAGCATTTTCAGCGTTCTCATGACAGAAGAGGCAAAGACAGTGAATTTCTCATTCTTACCTCTTTTTATCCTCTTCTTTCATTGCTGAAGCCACATATACACCCCACTGCAGTTCCTTCTCACTTTTCTTCACTGAAATTCACTGAAACAGGGTGCATGGAAGCCCCTACGCCTTGCATTTGGAGGAAGACTGCCTCTTCATCTCACAGGCAAAAGGTTCTTTGTGCAGCCCCGGTTCAGGACATAGAGCATCAGCTTTCACTGGGTTCAAAGGCAGAATGAAGCGTATATTCTTCAGGTACTTGCATACTACCATATAAACAAAACTCAACCCAGAGAGGCAGTTACCACATAAGTCACGGTCACAGATACATGTTTCACATATGACTTACTTTTTTTATTTTTGAAAGTCCAAGCGCAACTCATTAAACAGTCCACTGTTTTCAGGTGTTCAACTATGCTAATTCCTAAATTATTATACTTTTTTGCATTTCCTTTTAGACTATTTGTGCCACTTGACTAACACAGAGGCTTTAAATGTTGAAATAACTTTTTAAAAGCCACATTTTGTATCCAAAAGGAAATATTTCTGACAAGAAACATGGTCCTACATATTCATTCGGTGCTTTTCCTGTCTTTTGACTAAGAAACAATTTCATCTGATAGGCATTTTCAAAGCTGAGCGGGCAGGAGGTGCAGAGCAGACAAATCCTACTGTTTGCTAATTAATTTCTCTCTTCTTAAGATCACTAACAGAAAAATCAATGGTCATCTAGAGCATGTTCTTTATAACCTGCAGTGGTTTAGCACAATATGTTGAAAGATTACCCAAACGCTATTCACAAAGAGGAAAAGATATCAAAAGGTCACTACAAGCAGAAGAGTAAAGAATAAAACAAATATTTCTCCAAGTGTGGAATTTTCCTTCTGAAGAATTTACACTTCACAGCAAACATGCATCCTAGACTCCTGCAGAAAGGTCTCTAATTAAATCCTCCCTTTCAAGGAGTTCCTGCACTAGACAGAACATCTGAGAGAGTGGAAACGAGACACAGCTCCTTTAACTTCATCGCCACAATTCAGCCTATGATTCCACTTGTTGTAGTGGGTGAAACTGGAATAAACTAGAGTTATATATCAGACTTATCTTGTCTGAATTGTCTTTCTAAATCCACAAAATGACTGGAAGGAACTCAAAGTATGAGCCAATGGGTGTGTTCGGGAAGTGATTTTCAACTTCCAGGTATCTCTCTTCATCATCACATATGTGGTGCAGTTTATTGCAAGAGATTTTTATGAATGATTTTAAACAATTTTCATGAGTTTTGGAAAACCATCTAGGGCTTCTGAAATTAGCCATAAAGCCTTGCATTTATTTGCACATGGCCTTCTCATACTCCATATTTCAAATTTCTTAGAAACCTCAAAATATCGCTATGTCCTTTTTCACTTCTCTGAATAATTTCAATTGCAAGGAAAGAAATGTCCCCATCCCACTCTCTTCTAATAGATACAATTCAATTTGTTGAAGACTTCTATAAGGCATCGCTGTTCTTTTTCATTCCTCACATGGTAAATAGGGGGAAAAAAAGTGGAATTTGGTGTTCAAAAAGCTAGAAATGTCTTGTTTTGAATAAACACAGTTTCTGTCATTACTCCAGGCAGCTGTGAGGTGGGCTTGAGCAGCTTTGTCAAAACAGCTATGGCAGCCAAATTCTACAGGTCTTGATAAATGGGGAATGATGGTGAAGCCAGTCAGAGGACAGGCTATTTCAGCACATTTCTGCTGCACACTGGAACCTCTGCCCATGCTGATACAAACCATTCACCACTCGTCTTTCCCAGTTTGATCTAACTTGGAAAATCTGCAGGTAACACTACCTTCTGCCCACACGCCTGATTTTATTTAGACAACTTGAACAGGTTTAAGTACAAACCACCTCCAGAGGCTGCTGGGATGTGCACATTGCAGTCACCAGCTCTGGGCTCACAGTGATGTTTCAGAGCTCTCTGGGAAGGCACTGATGCATTGCAAACCCTCTGGCAGCCCTCAGTGGTTTAGCCTTGGTTGCTCACATAGCTTTGGTGCCTGGCACTCAGTGAATATGCAGGACATGGCAGAATAGGAACCTGATCATGTTTATGAGGCAGGAGAAGAACATCACCTCGTGGTGATATACTTACTATTATTTTGAATTTGGTATTAATGTGTAGCAACATATTGAAAACAAATCAGAGACTATCACTGATCCCTCCAACAAGACAGAGGTGGTTCTCAGTAGGAGGCCTTCAGGTGCTTTATGGATATGCACCTGCCCAGGCAGTCTATGAAGGCAGCATCTGCCTCAAACCTGTCAGAATCATTCATGTCTAGCTTAAATATTCTGCTGTAGCACATTAGTCGCTGATTTTCTTCTGGCTGGCAAGAAAGGGGGAGGGGGGGCAGGGGAGTGAAGGCAAGGAGGTGTTACCTAGAAACTGGGAATTGCCTCCTAGGTCCTAGAATTAGCATGCAAGGGTGTTATGGTCGTGCATGATCACGCAAGATTCTTGTCTTGAAAAACAGGAAAAAAAAAGGCAGCTACTTCCACAATTATTTCTTTTTTTTTTTTTTTTAGTAAGTGAGAATTGTACTAAACCCTCTGTCTGCAAACAGCAAGAGAAAGCACAGTCCCAGAGCTGCTGAATACTCATGCTGCAAACAGTCACTAGAGACGATGGAGGCCCTGACTTCAAAGTGCATTCTCTGCATTTTAGAGGACAGTCTTGAATTTCCATCCCAGGGGACTACTGTAGGTAGTATTCCCTGCCTCACTGGGACTCTGCCATGTTACATCAGTATTTCTACATTCACTGAGACCAAAGGAAAGATGTTGACTACATAGCCTTGTATATTTGATCACTCATCTGGAATGAGAGACACTTAGGCATTGAACCCTTGCTTTCCAGATGCTCATTGGATGGAACTGAGTCTGCAATTCCTGCAGAAGACCCTAAATCTTGGCTAAAGCATTCACATGATGATTCATAGTCAAGTCTTCGCTCCTATCATTCCAGCCTACAGTGGTGCACAGGCCTCATTTGCTGCTAACATGCAGTTTACTTAGGAATTGAAAAAAAGGAGGTTCATATCCAAAAGATTTATCTTTCAAGTACTAGGACTGGTCCTTTCTAGTACTAGAGACAGTACAGGAGGAAATGGCTTCAAATTGCCCCAGGGGATGTTTAGATTGGATACTAGCAAAAATTTCATCACTGAAAGTGTTATCAAGCACAAGAATGGGATGCCCAGTGAAGTGGTTGAGTCACCATCCCAGAAGGTATTTAAACATGTAGATGCAGCACTTAGGGACTTGGCAGTGTTAGGCTAACAGTTGGATTCTACAGCCTTAAGGGGCCTTTCCAACCTCAATCAATCTATGATTGTATTTTGTACTTAGAGAGCTTGGTGTTCAATGTACTACAAGTTTTTGGAGAAATTTGCACTAGCAGCATTCTTATTTATCAGAGGAAAACACCTCAAAATCAAGGAAGTGATAGAACACCCAGCACTGCCTGCTAATCATATTTGCATAGTCTCATGCCTTACCTACAGCCCAAATACACAGTCCACACCGACGGAGGGCAGCCTGTGAGTAGTTCCCTGAGAGGATGATTAGTTTAAGTGTATATATCTAAAATACACTTGCTTTGGTTTCCTAAGAAAACTCATTAAGATCACAGTCTTATCACACATGTCATCATTTGAAATTGACAGGCACATCACTCCTCCTAGAACTAAAAGCTTTGAATGTTAATTTCCCAAATTCCCACATCATTAGGAGGATGAAATTTAATCTCCGCATATGTCAGAGTGGACTGAACTGGGGATTTGATTTGTTAGGAGAATCCCGGACTGGTATTTTTTGGTGGAAGGAAATGACAACGTTTCAGTGTAACACTGTACTGTGCTTGTCCCTCAGGGGAGGGTTTGTATAGAGTGTTTCAGCAGAATAGGGTTATTTTTTAAACTCAGGGGGCATTGCTTTCTTTAGAGTCACAGCATTTAGCAACGAGACAGCCTTTCACACTCAGGAAAAAAAATTGGTAAAAGTCAGATAAACAGTGGCTGGTAGAAGCTGCAAAATTTGGGGCAAGAGAACAATGAGTTAGTGGGATACCAACACAGGTAAAAACCTCCTGCCTGAGAAACTAGTCAGTTGTCTGTGTGAAGCTGAAGGCTGCAGATTTAAGAACAAGAAAAATGAGAGAGTAAATTCAAATGAAAAGAAGACAATTTGGAGGTCCATCATAATAAACTGATATCATGTTGAAGAGAAAAAATCCTGCAAAATTTGAGCTATCATTAACAGCTTTTAACAACCTCTAATAAGGTGAACTTTTAATAATTTTTCAAGAGGAAAAAAAAGAAGTCATTTTCATGAACTTTCCAGGGGAAAGCCAATGTGGGTATTTAACCTGGGCCTAGTCAACTCTCCCTGCAGAAATTATCTTGCCTCTTTGGGGAGTGAGCACTCCACAGTGGTAAATGACCATGCTATCTTTTTCCATAGTCCCATATGTGAAATAGCTACATTTGTCTCAATGATTAATGAGATAAGTTCAAATAAAGGTTATGTGTTTAACTAAACCTCAGCAGCAGAGTTATGAGACACATATTTAATATTTTTTCATCAGAAGCAACATGCTGTTCTAATTTGCTGATTGTCAAATTATGTCATCCAGCTAAAGAGCGGGTTTTTTGTTGTTTGGGTCTATAGAGATGTCTTTTAAATAGAAGGACGGGGAAAAACTATCAATACTAAGGAAAAAAATTATCTAAACTACAAAATATGGTTATCAGACATTTCCAATAAATCACTCTATCAGATTAATAAATATTTCTGAGACTGTCCATATCATTCTTATTATGCAAGACCACAGTTAAATTAATAAATCTCCTACTGGTATAGATTTACTGCATAAACAGGTAGCCGGCTAGAGAGGTTATACAATCTTCACCTTTTTCTTCGTTGGGGAGAAAAGTGCATGGGAAGAAACCTTTTACTTTTTCTTCTGGTTTCTCTCCTTTTTTTCTCTCTCACATCAATAGATACAACCCAGTCACTGCAATCTTTTGAAAGGCTTGTCAAGTCATGTCATTGGTTTGGACATCTTGCTACCAGCTGTAGAATGGACACAATTAAAATGCAAGGGAAGTGATAAAACTTTCCCTATAGAGACTAGAGTGCAGCACAAAGGAATCAGTTGAGGGTTTTATGATAATAATTTTGTCTAATGCCTGCACTGCAGCCTGAAAGGCTGTGCAGAGCTATTAGAGCAAGATATATATGAAGCTATTGAGCCGTGACACCACCAGGCCTGTTGAGGGCAAGGTGACCACAGCTCACCAGCTGGGACATTTCTCACTCCATACGTTGTCTCTAACTACTGAGTTATTTCCAGAAGGATTTCAGTGGGGTTTTCAAGGTTTATCTTTGCACCAGAACACAGGAAAAATGTATTTGGGATGCTGATTGTCCCATGCAATCCAGAATCAGTGCTTGAGGATAGGGAAGAAGGGTTGCTAAAGAGCATCCTAGTGCCACTCTGACAAAATGTAAAGAGAGCTAAACTGCCTAGGGAGAACAGAAAAACTTGAAGCTAATAAGAAGTTTTCAACCATGAGTCCCTCGTTTTTAACTGAAGAATACTCCCTTCCTCTTGCAGGAGTGATAAAAAGTGCTGTAGGAATACAAACACTGCAATGACAGATTCAATTTTTCACATTCTGGAAAATCTTTGAACTTCTGTTGTGTCTGCAACACAGATAAGGCCACAATTTCTTTGCTCTAACTCAAAAAGTATGAAACAACCATGTGTGTCCAGAGCACAGCAACAAAAATGGTCAGAGGGCTGTAACACCTCCTCTTACGAACAAAGGCTGAGTGACTTGAGGCTGTTCAGCCTAGATAAGAGAAGGCTCCTAGTGTCCCTTGTCTATGCCTACTCTCTACTCATTGAATATGAAATCAGAAGAAAAACAGCTAAAATATACTATACACGAGAGCTTAACTGGACAACAACGCTATTCTTATGCATACAGCTCTTACAACTTCTATAAAGAACAAGAATTATTAAACAAACATAGGATTATGGATTAACTCAGGATGTGTGAAAATAACCATGCACTGACCTGTAATTTTCAAAATAAGAGAAAGCTACATTAGACAAATTTCTAGATAAAATCCTTTATAGATTAAAAAAAGAAAAAGACTTGAAAGTATCATCTGAGGTACTGGAGTAATTAAATTCATCAAGTTTCAAAAACTTCCCCATAAATTTGAAGGACCATTGTTCATACTGCTCTCTACATCAAGTGCATCTTCATAGGAAACATAATAGAAAAATAATCATGTGTGATTACTGAAGTCAACATGACTGAAGCTCACTGTGAGTGCAGATTTTTAATTTTATACAGTAAGATGTTGAAATACTAAGTTCTTCATGTGCTTAATGAAAGAAGAAAACAGTAAAAATCCAAGATTAATCTCACTAACCAACTCATTTTAGCATTAATAAAAACACAAGTGTTCCTAAGGGATTCTGTGCTCAGTGCTAGAGAGCAGAAAGAACTTGCTATGACCCATGCATTAATTTACCCTTTTAAACATCACTATATTTTTAATAATAATATTACAGATTTCTCTTGTAATACACAGGCACATTTTAAGAGATAAATGTTCAAGAAATTTCACTTGAAACTTGATTGAGACATTTTAAAGGAAAAGAGAGAGATTTAAACCATGAGCTTGGATTAATGCAAATTGATTTGTCCAAGGTTATTTGTTTAGATAATAGAGGTAATAGAAGGAAGGCCCTGGGTCTCACAGAAGCGATGCTCTGAGACATCCCATCCTGTCATCATGCTCAAAGCAGGTTCACAACAGGGCATACTCCATTTAGGCAGGGAAAATTCAATTAGGATCATTCTGTGGACTCAGGCATCCCAGTGGGGATCAGGATAGGCAATATTCAGATTTCATTGTCTCACAACAATATACGCCAATGAAAAACATTTTCTGCACTGCCTTGTGCTCCCCCTTGTGTTTTACCAAGGTCTGGTCACCAGGTTTTCATATCAGGAAAAAAAAAAGTTAATTCTTCTTTATGTTATATTTTATTAATTATATTTAAAATAATAAAATCTGACCATAATTAACTATTATAAACAGTGAAAAAATAATTGTCAAGCCTACAGAAAATTATGAATTTGGCATTGCACAATGACTAGAATTAAGAAACATACTGCATATACAGAAATACAAAATAATTAGGGAATAAACATATAGTTAAGGAAGAAAACAAACAAACAGCAAACAAGAAACAACCAAACACTATTTAAATAGTTTTTGGGATCAGATCGTTGTTCTGTCAACTAAGGATGTATGTCACCAACAAGGCCTTGAAAAAATCAAGCAGGAGATAGTTCCTGCTGTAGCCCTTGGACAGTCCAACACTAAACTTTCAAAATAATAAATGAGACATTTAAAGTCAAAAGGTTGACTAAAGCACTGATTAAATGTGAGACTGTCTTGGATCCGTCCTTTTGATTTTTAATGACTTCTTACCCTCCACACCATGAATGTGTCCCAGCTACAGAAGTGTCAAGTGTTCAGAATGTAAGTAAGCTGGTTCTGGTTCACACAGCAAGAGTTCTTACATCCCGATGACCAACTCCATCCAGCTTTTCCCCAACATAAGGCTTGCTGATTAACCAGTCATTGCTTCTCAGCCACGCAAATACCAGTTTATTATCCATAATTCTTTCTTACCACTGAAGTGTTAGTGGAGGAGAGTCTGTACCATTCTCCTGCAGTGGTTTTTGACAGCTTCTTTTCCACAGTAGCAGCAAATGTATTTATTTAGAGCATCTGTCCTTGTAGAACTGAAATTCATGTGAATCCTTTTAGTGGTATGGCAGACTTCTGTGAAGACTTAAGATGCTATACTGAACACAATAGATTAAAATTAAAAGCACAAAGGAAGAGAAGAAAGAGCTTGAGGGAAAATGTCCAAAAGACGTAAAATTAATAAACAACAGGAACAGGAAAGTTGCCAAAGCACCTGTAGGGACAGTAAGTAACCAAATATAGAAGGAATGTTCAAAGAGATAAAGTTATAGTAGGAAAACTCAGCACATGTTTTCCATCTGTTTTCTCTGTGGAAAAGAATAGGAAGGATTCTCCAAAATACCCCCTTTTCTATGCAGGACTTATCAGAGGATCTTGTTGATGCTGAACTTCTGGAACAATGTGGAACAGAAAAAAAAAACAAATGAAAACTTTCTTATCAGTGTGACCTGATACATGCTGCAGAGTTAAAACAAACTCAGGTCGGACATCTTGCTTCCCAGAGCTATTGGAGCCCTTTACAAGAACAAGGATGATCACGTAACACTACTCAGCCCTGGTGAGGCCACATGTGGAATGCTGTGTCCAGTTCTGGGCTCCTCAGCACAGAAAAGACAAGAAGGTACTGGAGAGGGTTCAGGAGAGGCCACAAAAATGATGAGGGATGTGGAGCATCTCTTATGAGAAGAGACTGAGGGAGCTGGGGCTGTTCAGTCTGGAGAAGAGAAGACTGAGAGGGGATCTCATTAATGCATTTAAATATCTCAGAGGTGGGTGTCAAGAGGATGATGCCAGACTCTTTTTGGTGGTCTCCAGCAATAAGATGAGGAACAATGGCCATAAACTAAAACACAAGAAGTTCCACCTCAACATGAAGAAGAACTTTTTTATGTTGAGGATGGCAGAGCACTGGAAAAGGCTGCCCAGGGAGGTTGTGGAGTCTCCCTCTCTGGAGACATTCCAAACCCACCTAAAAGCATTCCTACGTCACCTGCTCTAGATGACCCTACCTTGGCAGGGGAAGTGAACTAGATGATCTCCAGGGGTCCCTTCCAAACCTAACAATTCAGTGATTCTGTGATAACCATAATGAAATCTGGGGAATATTATCTCTCCAGATTCCAAATGGTCTAAAAGATATCAGTGAAATAAAATTGCTGCAATGTGAAGATCCCAATCCCCATAAGTAATAGGTTAAATAACAGGAATCAGATAGTAGTAAGAATTAGATCCTTTAATAAAAATAACTCTGTGCTTTCCTCATATGCATAGCTAGCAAGTTTATCATTCAGTTATAAATAAAACAATTATTAAGATCAATCTCTAATACCCTGTCTGCCTCACCACTAACAGATCTCACTGTTTTTCAAGAAGTCATTGGTCTTACCTTAGACTTGTTTAGGTCCATTGATCTACCCTTGGGGAAGACTTCCAAAACACAGCAATGTACATTCTTTTTTGTAATTTAGGAAGCCACCTTAGTTATTTTGGAAGGAGTCTGCGCTTTTGATAAAAGTAGGAGCCTTCACTATATAGGTTTCATTCCTGCAAGTTGGGTCAATATCTAAAAAGAACAGGGATGTAGAAGACAGATAACAGTTTGTTTCTGTCAGTCTACTGGACCAGCTACCTGCATAGCAGACTTTAGCAGATAAAGAAAACACTTCTTGTCTATTGCATTTTAATGATCTGGGAACTGAGAACTGGTCAATATCTTCAGGCTGTAGCTTTCAATCCTTCCGCACACTAGGTCAATTTGCAAGTTTCTACTTACCTCTCTTCTTGTCCTCTGTTTTCATCTTGAAACTGCAATCTAATTTTTTTTTATACATGTCTCTTGGTCTAGGAGTGCCAGCATTTGGAATCACAGAATCATAAAATCATTTGGGATGGAAAAGACCCTATTGTGTCTAATTGTTAATCCAGCACTGCCAAATCCACCACTAAATTATGTCCCTCCGTGCCACATCTACACATTAGGAAAGAATCAAAACAACAGGTGGGACGCTACTGTCATCTGCTTAAAAGGCGGAAACAGACTGCCTATTATGTGTATAGGATCACCTTGATCAATGAATACAGAGGAAAATGGGTATATATTTGTTGGTTTACCTTGCTGTGGGAGGCTTTTTTTCTGCTAACCATTAATGGTTTTAATAAAGGACAAGGAAAAGAAAGTGTTGTATCCACCCAATTCTTGAGAATTAGAAATTAGCTGGGGCTGAGAAGAAGGTAAAGGAGAGTGGACAACTCTACTTAAATGTGTCGTATGTTGAAAGGAAACTGGAAACTCTTCAGAATGAGATACTTAATTGCCTGACTGCTTTTTACTGTACTGGACAAATCTGGTGACCTAAGTGTGTTTGATGTCATAACTGGTCCCTCACAAGCCTACGTATCTTGAGTCCAGGTATTTCTACACATATTTGGTGCAAATCCAGTGGCCATTTCAGGTTCACTGGGAAAAGGTGTTCTTCAAGATTCGTATTTATTTCAGATGAAGTATAAGAAATTCCTTGTTTCATTGAAGGAAGCTTAGTTTGACAGGACCATTACAACAGTATTACTACTGGTCTGGGGTATGCAAGTAATGGCTGAGGAAAAATAATCAACCAGGTGATGCGTTGTCCTGAATATTTTCTGTGTTTTGAAGTTGTTTCACAGCTACATTTATGGTAGCATAGCAAACAGGAAAAGCTCACAAGTTAATAAAAAAACCATAATAATAATATATTTTTATTTTATGTCAAACAAACTGGACATGTATGTCTCTTATCTGAAACAAACAAAAAAAAAGGAGGCAGAAAGTCTAAGTATGACACAAACAAAAAACTTAGTTCAATAACCAGTCATTATTTTTGATTGTATTTCTTAGAAAATGAGCCTGTATGACTGCCTTCCTGTTTTTTACATCTGGCAAACAATTGTCCCTCCCCTTAAAATAACTTTTGAACCAACTGACCAATTTCAGTAAAGTGGAGCTCATATATTAAGGCCTCAAAGGTTAAATTCCTCCAAATTTTATGAAAAGAGACAGCCAGATAAAGCAAATACAAACAATCTATAAAATTAATGTCACCACTAAAGGGAAAATTGCACTCGGAGATGAAATGGTTTTTTAACACCACAAAATCTATTTCAGATAGAAATAGAGCATAAATGCATTATTGTTGACAAAAACTAAAGTTTATCTTGAAAGTCATTTTATATATGATTTTGCATATTCTCATCAATATGAGATCCACGAAGGTTTGCACCTAATTTAAGTTTTCATCCTGCATCATTTCTATGGTGAATATTATAATTATGCTGCATTTTTGCAATAAGGCACATTTTCAACTCCTAGACAAACAAGTAATATTCATTTTCCTAATTACAAATACCAGGATATGAAACAGAGAATTAAGACATGATGTAGGTAACAGGAGCTCTGTGTTCATTTCCTTTGATGAATAAATAATTGGTTATTTGATTAATAAATAATAATATTTTGTTACCATTTTTCTCAAACACTTCATAAAAAAAAAAACTCCCTGACATTGTTTTATTAGATATTACCTAACAACACTCTTTTGAGTTCAGGAAATATTTTTACCTAAATTTCTCAGCTGAAGAAAGTGGGGCATATGCAGTTTTAGAAATATATTTTACCTCCCTGGAAAGTCATAGATTCTGTACTGCAAGTTCCTATGCTTTTTCAGATACTGTGAACAAAAGAGGGAATGAAAGGAGGGATGCTCAAAATGTGAAGGTGTGGGGTTTCCTTTGTAATGTATTTGCCCAGCCAGGGATTAAGGAATTGCTCCATTTTGTGACTGCAGCTGAATCACAGCAGCGATTCTATGGATACAAATTTTTCTTGCAAAGAATATTTATGTGCTTTATGCTTTTTTGGCCTGGGTATCCTTTTCACAGTAACTGGGGCTTAGAGGGGAAGGTGCAGAGGAACAGTGCAACCCAGATTATTTCCTCTGAGGTCCTACATGCCACAGTGAATAAGCAACAGTAGTAAAGTTCCATCAGTGATGTCTACTCATGTATCCATGGCTGGGACAGAGGACCTGTTCATATTCCTCTAATAGGGCAAACAACAAAGAGATTTCAGAATTTCTGCATTAAGTTGAATGTCAAATCTCAGATATCTTGTGGCATATGTCTCCAAACCAAACATTATTTGCAATTTCTTTGTCACAAACCTCCGTCTTCTGTAAGAGGAGATATTCTGCATCTCACTGTGCAGCTAATTGAAATAGAGAAAAATAAACAAGAATCTCATGTTCTGAAAGATCTAGTCAGGTCTGATAATGAACAGCACCAAAAGCTTAGCTTTCAAATAACCCAGCATCTATATTAATGTTGTTATTCGTCTTCCAAACGTACTGGATTATCGTAAGTAAAATAAAACAAAAAACCCTCCACAAGCATTTTTATTAGACACAAGTTCTCCTTGGGTTGATACTTGTAAATTGGTTTAGTAGTGAACTTACTTTGATAACACATCTTTTTGCAAGAAATGTTATTTTGGGAATTTTAGAAAGGGCCTCAAATTAAAGACAAACATAGTAGCTCCTATTTGTGGAAGGAATCATTCTGAGTGTCTTCTATTAAACTAGTACCATAGAAAAAGCAACCTTTTCATCTTCTACTGCTAGTAAACATTTAGTTTAGTTTAACAAGTACTAAACATAGTACTTCTCACATTATGATTGTTGCGGTGTGTAGGTTCCTGCGGTGGCATGGCATGCCACAGCCTTCTCGGAGAGCGCAGTGAGGCTTGCTCGGGGAGAGCGGCTGTTCCGCTTCCCGTGCCTCTTCCAGGCTGCCCCTTGCATCCTCTGGAAAGCTGAAGCCCCGCAACACGGTGACAGTAAAGGAGGCGAGAATGCTCTCCGCATGGTGGCTGCAGAAGATCTTTTATTTCATGGTGGCTCCCAGAAGCCTAGATCCAGCACATGTGCTCGCTCACAAAGGCAGAGAGCCAGCACATGGCACGGTTCCCCCAGGACGAGGCTGGTGCCCCACGGCAGGGTAGAATGCGAGAGACGGAGTCATGTGGCATGCAGGGTCCTTTATTCGGGGCAAAGGGGGCAGGGAGAGCACAAGGACCAATGGTCACAGGGCATAGGGGCGGTACATGGGTGGAGTTGGGGTAACAGAATAAATGGGAGAAACCCGAGGGAGTGGTTAGGGCTAGGGGCGGGGAAGGGGGGACCCACATGGAAAGGTAAGCACAGGAGAAGAGAAAAATACAACACTACATATGATAACTCAAGTTCAAGAGATCTTTCATAAAGGAGTCTGATAATGTATTTCTCAAAAAGATAATTTTAGCATGCTACAAATGGTTTTATTAAAACTAATTTAAAAGCTTTTCTGAGTATATTGTTTGCGTTCTTCAACCTTGCTGTGACTCCCAGCACCCATCCTACAATCCAGTTGCTGAGTAAACTAGAAATTTTACTAAAGACTTAAACACAATGAAACCAACTTATGTAGCAAAAACAACTTAAATTTGTAATTAAATTTGCTGTAAAAATTGGCACAAAAGGCAATAGTGCATCTCGCTATTAGGGAAAAAAAATAAACTGTAAAAGTATTAGCAGGTTTCTAATATTATATGTACACTTCAAGCTGCTGAAATACCCAGCCTAATTTTAACCAAACTGTTTCAACTATTGACTGAAATCAAACTCACAGCAACATCATGGGGTTTTGTGAAGGCTAATTTATTGTGCTTTACTTTTGCTATGTATAGTGTAGACATACTTTTACTTTTCTGAAGTTTTGGGTACAAGATTAAAAAGAATATTGTATGCATGTGTATTTATATATGCTACTATGTATGAATGCCAGAAAAAAATGCCCAGAATTAGAATTCTACAGAGAAAGCTTGCACAAAAGGTGTGTTTCCATAAAGGTAAATGTTCTGCTGAAGGATTTTTTTGGTTTATGTTGAAACTTTACAAGCTATAGCATGAAAATTTAGTATATGAGGAAAAGCAAAAAATCCACAAAAAATAGAAATGTATGTACATAGGGTATGTTGTTGCTGCTCCTATTTGCATTCTGTGCAATGTAAAGGCCACTGTAGAATGGTGTTGCCACACAATAATAGCCTTTAAAGAATAAATATAACCACCAGGGATACGTCCTAACTTGATATATTTAAAGATATCGGAACACTGGATTGTTTGAATAGCACATATTAAACTTGGATTTTAGAATCACTATGGGCAATAACTACCTGGGAGCAATGTAACTTTGTATGTAATGTACAGAAAAACCTGCTGAATTTAGTCATTAACTGGGCTAAAAGAACTGTCTGGATTTTTTAGTATTTTCATAGTAGATATTCCAAAAGGGCTGCCCATACAAGACTCAATGGCAATATTAATTAATATCTTATACCACTGAATTTAATTAATATTATAAAGCAGCTATAGATGGTAACTCTAGAGAATATATTTCTAGGTTTTGGGTTTTGGGGTTTTTTAAAGAATTTGACTAACATACAGTAAAAACTGTGTTGCGAATAGACCAGAATTTAAGGAGTTGAAGGAAAAGGAAGAAAACATACCATGCTGCTGTGTTATTTTAATACCTTGGTAATCAAAGAAAAAATAGGAGAATACACTGCATCATTCCCAGTGATGCCAACTGTTCACTTGGAGGACTGAAGAATACTGCACCTGGGACTAAAAAAAACTGGACCTACCAAAATCAATCAACAATTTACCAGAAAAACTGGCCCAAGCAAATAAAATTATGCTAAGCTATTTTGATAGAAACATATGCTTTCCTAGTAGTTGGTTGCATTTTGTAATACTGTTTAAATAGAACAAATGCATTTGTAATTGCTGAAAGGGCTAATGCATCCTCTCCCTTCTTCAGCCCCTTTCTTTTGCTCTCAGATGTGTCTATCAAGATTTTAAAGATCTGAGACATAGCCAGACATGGTTTTTGGAGCCAGAAACCATGGCATCATGAAACCTAGACACTAGAGGGTAAAAATAGGAAAAGAAATCATTATCATGTGATTATAGAGGAAAAGCTCACATTGCCACCAGACAAATTATGCCCATGTATTTGTCTTGCTTTCTTCCTGAGTTTATCAGAGTACCCAAAATACAAGGGGAAAAGTAATCTAATTAGTATAAGCAAGCCTTGTTCTTGATACTTTGTTTATCCCCCCATCTTTCCCCTATTTTTTTTTATTATTAGTCATTTTTGTATTTAGATTAGACATTCTGACAGAAGCAGTTTTTCCTCTAGGTTTGCACAATGTCTGGTAAAGCCTGGAGAAGTGGAGAGGAGAATTTTGATGGGGTTCTTTAGAGCAACAATATTAACAAAGTTGATATGTCTGCTCACTAGAAGAGGAATAAATCCTCCAAATGAGCGATCCTTTTCTTCTGTCTATTATTCCTAACCACACTTGCTTCCAAATACAAAGCAAAGCTCATTTATGTTTTGCTGTTAACGCTCTACTTCCTACTACTTGAATTAATACTGATATAATACTCTAATATAGGTTACTCTGCAGCTGTGATATTGTGAGAGAAAACTGAAGAAAAGAAGTAAAGGTGTGGATGTTGCCTGAAAAAAAAAAAAAGAAGATTGAACCCTTTGGTTTCTCTTACTACAGCTAAACAGAGTTCTTCTGGCTCCAAAATTGTCAGTCTCTGTGTCAACTGCAGCATCTTCTCAGACTACAGAATAGTTTTCTTTGGAACACTTTAGAAATCTTTAAACCCCTTTTCTGAGGCCTTTTAAATGCTGGTAATTTCCCTGAATGATTGATATCCTCCCTCATTGCCCTGACTCTGAACAGAATACCTTTCCTTTTAGAATAGCAATCTTCCTAGGGAAGATATGTTCCTTCAAAACTGAGTTATAAGTTGGAGCCAGAGCCTTGCAAACTGCAGCTCAAAAGAATGCTTTGTATCCCAACACAGGCATGAGTAGGGTGCATGACAATGGAGCCTCTCAAGCTCATTTATGGTCAGAAATGTTACAATGTAATTATAGAGATGTTATTATGTAATTATAGCACCTTCTCCTCTCTTTTTAGCAGTTATTAATTGTAGTTGAAGAAATGCTCACTATTTCATATTAATTCATATCCTATTGATTCTTTCTTTCTTATTCAATGTTATTTATCAGCTGGCCTTAGAAAAGATGACTTAAATTGCAGTATTGCACTGAAGAATTTGCTAAGTCAGAAAGGACACAGCCCAAAGCTTGCACTTTTACATGTTTCCTTCGGCTTGTAAGCCTTAGTTTGAAACACTCCCTTTTAATTCCTGACAGACAAACTTGATATGACATTCACTGTAACAGGATTAACTTTGGTGACATTTTCACAAAGTCACTTTTGGACTATATCTGTACTTTGTTTAAAAAAAAAAGAATTGCAAGCAGGGGGATGGTTATCATATAGTATCATGAACAAATTTAAAGCATAGAAAACATAGTTAGAAAAATTTGGGGAAAAATTCCACGACCAAGAGAGAAAACTTGTTCTGATCTACATCTGTGTGTAAAGACAGAAGTTACGGAGATGAAAAAATTGCTACACATTTTCTTGCTTTATTTTTTACAGTTTTGAATTCTCTAGTTAATAATAATATTGGATTTTCTTCTCTCTCCTCCCTCCCTGCACTCCCTCCTCCCTTTCATCCCCTTCAACTATATTCAGGCTGCCTGATCAAAACAAATTACAGGACAGCCTTATAAATTAGTTACAGTAGACTAATGTCTAATGGTGACATGTCTGTTTTGCCATGGTGATGCTCATCCTCCAGAGGTAATGTCACCTAGGTTGTCAGACAAGCAACAGCATTTTCATAAATAATCCATGTGATGCTAATACAGGATGATTTTTGATGCCTTATAAAAAGTTTGGTTGGGTTTGATTGAGTTTCTCTCAAGATACTGTATACTTAACATTATGACCTGATCTGACTTGGTTGATTCTAATTTCTGAAAAGGCTACTCTGAAATCCTGGTGTGTAACATGAAGACACTGTGTTACCAAGCACAGCTACTCTGGTAATACACACAAGACTGTAATATTTTGCATGTATCTCTGATTATATCAAAAATTCACGAGTGCTTTAAAATATCTATAGAGCTAAAAAATCCGGCTGACATTTTTCAAGCATGAATTTATCGGGTAAGGAGAGAAAACAAAGGGAGCTGAACCTCTTCCCCATGATAACTCTGGCCTCATACAGTTTGCATGCTTCAGTTCACATGACACTGACCTGTCATTCAACTGCATAACCCTCTCACACCCCTCCTGCCCTACCTGATCATGGCTGATCTGGACCAAATTTCACCTTTCAACAATGCAAACGTCCATGCTAGCATTAAACAGCAGCTAAAACTACAGACGGAAAATACTTTGTGATTAATATAATGAGGCTAATATACCTTATTTGTAGAATATCATCTCCTTTACAACTAATAAGGGCAAAAGGGCAAACACACAGTTGTAATATAAATGAGTCTCTAACTGGTTTACAAATATGAGCCAGATGCTCATTATCATACTGGAAAAATCTCAGCATGTTCTCCTATTTATATATTGAGATAGAGACTACCTTCACATGTCTCAACACAACTAGCTTTAATTTCACTGGTTGATCGGCTGCTTCTGGTTAAGGACATCCTGGGCTCTCCACAAATGCTGTGGTTACTTCTCCACTTTTTTTAATAGGACATGTTTTGCCAATGTCTTGACATATTTCCCAGGAAACTACAAGGGCTTCACTGTTGTCACACAAAGTTGGCCAGTCCTGTGAAACAATGTGGTTCTTAAATTGAAATGAGTTTTAACTGTAAGTATGATGCTTAGAATTTCTTCAGCACTTTTCAGGATATGACAGATGCATGATATGGTTGAATATTTAGCACTGATACAAAGAAATTAACTGGATGCTTAACAGCCACATCATGCTTCCTTGAGAGACAGATTGTATCTGTGCATGGACATGAGAAGGTTCAGACAGCAACTGAGAGGAAAGAAAAAATGCGAACCAACAGAGAGGACAGAGAACAAAGTGCTCAGCTTAGGAGGAAAAATTTAGTACAGACCATCTTTACAAAAAGATGAAAACTAGGAATGCCTTCTCAAATTTTTTATATTCTCTGTTTTCTGCAATGTGGCTTATGATACAAACACTCTAATACTCATCTATAGAAATCAAAGAGCTTATTGAAAAAACGTGAGAGCTCCAGCAGATATTGCATCCCCCTCACACTCTGATCAAAGCAACAATATAACGCCAGAATAAGACAACAATTCAATAATGAGACTAAGTCATAGAACGACATCCAAGGATGCAAGGCTCACTCAACTCTAATAAGAACAGGAAGAGAGTTTTAATATTGCTTCAATCTGATCTCTTGGACATGCAGTTTTCTAAGACGGTGGCATACCCACGTCACGGTGTTTCACTTGTGCAATTGCAATTGTTCCTCTTAAGCCCTTATGCTCCACAGCAACCTTACAGCTGTAGCATCCAACTCCATAGCTGGAGAAATAGAGAGTCTCCTCAGCAAATTGTTGGTGAAATTTGTTCTCTGGAAAAGCCAACGCTTTTTAGAGTTCACAGTTTTTCTCCCAGATGTTCCCTTCAAAAGCTTTGTGGAAACAAATGAAGCCATCTTGGTAAATAAAGAGGACTCCGGCTTTCAAAATCTGACTCTATCATGCCTTCCCTCTGACATTATTTAGGTGCTACAAGAACATTTAGACATCATAAAGTAATTCTCAAGTTGATTCCTGCGAATCTCTGTTCTTCCTCAAACCTGAAGTGTCACTTCATTAGACAATATCTACTTCAAAGTTAAGACTATTAGACCACTTTACCTCTGGTGAGTTATCCTGAAGGATGAATGTGGATCTATGGAGCAGCCTGTGCCTCCAGTCATCAGTGAATATCTTGGAATTTTAGTCAGGTCTTTCGTGCAGTGTTGGATTTCCACACTCCTGTTCCTAGTAAATTACTTGCCCTCTCCACGTGGCTCTCCCTTCCCCGCCCCTAGCCCTAACCACTCCCTCAGGTTTCTCCCATGGGTTCTGTTACCCCAACTCCGCCCATGTACCGCCCCTACACCCTGTGACCATTGGTCC